>CAIGQV010007757.1:5145308-5193587 GCA_903798115.1 Danio jaintianensis | reverse complement strand
CTATCTATCTATCTATCTATCTATCTATCTATCTATCTATCTATCTAGCTATCTAGCTATCTATCCACCCACTTACCCATCTATCAACTTCAACTTCCATCCAATTCAACTTCTTAAGGCAGGTTTAGACGCTCCCTTAATTTCACTTGTGCCTTTGCGCTTGTTTTTACAGGCTTTGTGGGATTTGCAGCTAAGATTATGAGGTTGTTGTACTTCCTCAAACTTGCTTTTGGTGCCAAACTTCAGACTGGTGAACTTTTGCAACCTTGTGCGACTTAGCATTGAGACACAACATTAGATTCTACAAGAATCTCAGGATCTTTATTGTAACTATCACTTTATCATATACTGAAGTCATGTGATTGTTTTGTGTGAGGAACACAACGGAAGTTCATTTGTTATAATGTAAAATTGTTTTCTTTTTCTTACATAAAATCTGTGTGAAGCTTAAAACATTTTTATTGTGTGTTCCACAGATAAAATAATAAGATACATGCTTGGAACACATTAGGATAGTGAGTTATTTTGTCAGAATTGCCATTTTTTTGGACGAACATTTCCTTTAATACTAAAATATCATAGGACCTAAGATAAAGCCTTGGGGGACACCATGTATTGGATGACTCTAAAGTTAGCTAAACCACACAAGGATGAGTAAACAAAAGCTGAATTTTCCTTTGTTTGCTAATAAAAGGAAATTTGTTGTTCACAGAGTGATAAACAATGATTTCCTCAAGAGCACTGGAGGACACATAAACTAGGAATAATAGCTTCCTGATGACAAGAACCCATTTGAGGTTTTTGTGGTTGTGACCCATTTGTTTTTGAGTTCGCTGCCTGTTTAGGATGAGTGTGGACTAAATGCCTCTCTCTAGGGGCAAAAAGACGTACAATGCTGATGGGAGGCCTCGGCTGCTTCACCCTCAGCCCTAGAGTTGTTTTCTTCATTACTCTCTGGAACGTTCTGTACTATGTCATTTCCCATAGGGGCCATGGGGTGCATGCTTAATTGCTTCAGTCCTAGAATGGAGGTGTTGAAAATGTACATAAGTGCAGTTTGTTAGAGATAATCAAGTCAAGTGAAGCAACCCAAATCCTGTCAATGACCCGGACCAAACTGAAACCCTCTGCCACTTAGCTCAAGGCTCACTAGCATTATCTAAATTGTCTGCTTAAGATGAGAGGGTAGTTGCTCTTGCATTTATTACCAATTGCTACAAGGTTGCAAGGTAATCTTGTGTGGAAGTAAGATTAAATTCAACAAACTGACCATGATGTTTTGACTTTGGGTGGACGTTTTGTCTCGCGATCTAAAGGATGAGGTCAGGACACTTCAAGAGAAGACACAACTGTAATCAAATGTTGCTCTCAGAAGTAGATATGAACGAATAATAAATGTATTTTTGAAGGTTAAAAAGAAAGATTGTGCAGCAGATGAGGCCCCTCATCAGAAAAAAAACCTCCAACGGGAGTCTGTGGTTATCAGAAGACCATTATTCTTAGTTTATGTGTCCCCCAAAAGCTCTTAAAAAGTTATTGTTTATCAGTCTGTGAGCAACAAATGTCCTTTTATTTGAAAACAAAGGAACATTCTGCTGTTATTTACTCATAATGTTTGTTATTTTTTAACTAAGTTTTCATTTAATACACGGTGTCCCCCAAGGTTACGTCCTAGGTCCTGTTGCGTTTTAGTATCAAGGAATTGTTCAACCTCAAAATTAAATTTCCTTCATCAGAGTGTCAGAGGTTCATACTCATACATAAAAACATGTCAAAATTTGTGGTTAGCACTGTGGCCTCACAGGAAGAAGGTCGCTGGATTGAGTCCCAGATGGGCCAGGTGGCATTTTTGTGTGGAGTTTGCATGTTCTCCCTGTGTTGTTGTAGGTTTCTTCCGGGTGCTCCGGTTTCCCCCACAGTCCAAAGACATGCGCTATAGGTGAATTGGGTAAACAAAATTGGCCATAGTGTATATGTGTGTGTGAATGTGAGAGTGTATGGGTGTTTCCCAGTACTGGGTTGGGGTTGGAAGGACATCCGCTGTGTAAAACACATGCTAAAATAGTTGGCGGTTAATTCCGCTGTGGTGACCCCTGATAAATAAGGGACTAAGCCGAAGGAAAATAAATGAATAGACCAAGCAAATGGTCAGCGCATAGCAGGTATCTAGTCGGTGAAGTCTACATGGGATACAGCTGTGGATACTCACATCAATATAGCATAATTTTTGTGACACTGTACAAAAAACAATATTTTTACATTACCATAAGGAGTAGGCCTGAATAAAATATAATTTAATGGGTAATTTAATAATACTCTGTATAATTACTGTTTTTACATTACTGTGATGGTTGGGTTTAGGGTTGGGTTTAAGGCAGATGTTAATAAAATACAACCAATGGATAATTTATTGAATAATATGAATAATATTCGGTTTAATTACTGTTTCTACATTTCTGTGACGGTTGGATTTAGGGTTGGGGTAGACGTTAATAAAATACAAATAATGGGTAATTTAATAAATAATATAAATATTCCCATTAACTTTTGGCCGCAGCTGTATCCCTTCTAGCAACAACCTATCTAGTCCAACTGTACATACATAACATGTTGTGCCTATTAGTATGATTTCAGAAACTCTGACACCTCCATGAGACAGAAAGAGAGTGATTTAGACCTTCAAACTTCCTTCCTCTAATTAGCAGCATTTTTCTTCCTGACTCTGTTTAGTGTTAATGCACAGATAGCTTCATTAGCTCCTGCCAGAGCTCGTGTCATCTCTGCTCTTCTTATCTCTGGCACCTAGTTGCCTATGATACAAAGGGGTCACACAGTCAGGGGTCATTTTTGTGACGCAGCATATCAGGAACTACATCCCACAGGTCACATTCCCAGTGCCAAAGAGTCATATTTTTGCGATGACAGAGATTGTAATAAAAATGTTTTACTGTCATGCTAAGAGTTGCCGCCTGAGGCCTATTATAAAAATAACCCAGCCTAATTTAGTGGTTCTGTTTGGGTATACCACTGTGAAAAAGCCGAAAGGTCCTATAAAATAAAAATAAATAAAGATGGACTATTAAATCTTCTAAGACAACTGAAACAACACAGTTAGTCACATGATCTCAAAACAGCACCCAGTATTAAACTAGGTTAACAAATGGTTTCAATTTCTTCATTTCCCCAAGCTCAATGTGAGTGAATCTTCATTGTGTTCAGTGGTTTGATAATATCGGAGACATTCCTCTCAGAGTGTGCTATCTTCCCAGTTCACTCACTATGGAGTGCAGCTGTCAAAATGTGACCGGTGGGTGTGAAGCAAGAAATCCTTCCTGTCCTGGAGAAAGTGAGACATTTAACCAGTCTCAAATGTCAGGAATGTTTCTTTTGGTTTTAATCCACCCATTCGTCAGAAAGAAAATCCCCAAAATTAGCGGGAGTTTTACTGGTAAACACCAGTGGGAAACTCAGAGGAAAATCAGTTGTTTGCATCCTTCTGCCAGCAGAACTTCATCTTCAGAGGTTAAACAAGCAGTTTAAGCCAGGAAGTTAATTCAATTCATTCATTCATTTTCCATCGGCATTAGTCTCTATTTCAGAGGTCGCCAAAGCAGAATGAACCGTCAACTATTCCAGCATATGTTTTACACAACGGATGACCTTCCAGCCGCAACCCAGTACTGGGAAACACCCATACACACTCATTCACACACTCATACACTACGGCCAATTTAGTTTATTCAAATCACCTATAGTGCATGTCTTTGTAGGCTACTGTGAGAGAAACTGGAGCATCCGGAGGAAACCCACGCCAACACGGGGAGAACAGGCTAATTCAATTCAAAAACAAGTAATTTTACAATATTTAAGGCTGCTTTTTAAAACGTATGAGGAGAGCAGCAAACTACACTTTAGAGATTAGCGTATTAGCTACTACATCAGCTACATTTTTCAATCATGCACAAGGTGTTTTTAATTTGATTTGCAGATTTTCAACAGTTAGCATTGTAGCATGTTAGCATGAAATTGTATTGCATGTACTGTAGCTTCATAAACAAAATAAAATCGGATGATAACCAAATTCACTTGTGTATTGGATGGTTGACTGATTAGTTGCTAGAAAATGGATGTACTACTAGCATTAGGGGCTGCACGGTGGCGCAGTGGGTAGCACGTTAGTCTCACAGCAAGAAGGTCGCTGGTTCGAGCCTCGGCTGGGTCAGTTGGCGTTTCTGTGTGGAATGTGCATGTTCTCCCTGTGTTGGCGTGGGTTTCCTCCGGGTGCTCCGGTTTCCCCCACAAGTCCAAAAACATCTGGTATAGGTGAATTGGGTAGGCTAAATTGTCCGTAGTGAATGAGTAGCGTAAAACATATGCTGGATAAGTTGGCGGTTCATTCCGTTGTGGCGACCCCAGATTAATAAAGGGACTAAGCCGAAAAGAAAATGAATGAATGAATATTAGAATTAGCTACTATATAGGCACTATATAAACAACTGATTTACTGATACATTTGACTGATAGGGATGGTAACATATGTAGATAGTTAGCATTGGCATGAAAAATGTTGGTGTCACACTGTATAGCGTAAATGTTCATACAATCACACCTGTATGATTTGACAGATTCAAGCTATTAGACTTTATACATTAGCTTTAGCTACAAACATTAGCTGCAAGAATAGTGAAAATGCAAATACCTCATTGTATTATGTGTTCATTTAACTCATTTAGTTTAACTTTAAGACTTTAGCATTCGCAAATTGGGACTTATTAGCTACTGTTTAATGCTGTGGTATAGCATTGTAGCATGAGAACATGTTAACATTTCACTGTATTCCAAAACTTATTTCATATAGTTGTTAATTAGTGTAATTCTGCTAGTTTTTTGACTTTGACTACGCAATAGAATGAGCATATTAAGGCACATTAGCTACCAACTTTATGGTTATAGACATAGCATAATAGCAAAAAAGCTGACATTTGCACACTTCAATTCCCATACGATATGTCCATCGGATTCAATGAGTTTTTTTAGATTGTACACATTAGCATATTAGCCTATTAGGACACATTAATGACTGTCTGGAGTCAGTGTAGTTTTGTATAGCATTGCAGCGTGGAAAAAAACACACAGAGCTAGCATATTTTACAAGCATCAACTACACTTTTTCTAATCTTAAGACCCAAATTTGCACTGTCATGCCCCTCAAAAGCTGCCTTTGTCTCTAAAAACATCACATCCAGCTAATTCAGAACTCTTCTTTGTTTACTTGTTCTCATTTCCTCTCCACTCCAGCTTAGCCTTCAAATTAGCCTCCAAGATACCTGCAAGCAAAACAAAAAAATCGCTCCTTTCTAATAATGACTAGTGTCTGGCATTTGTGTCTCACTGGGCGTCCCGTAAACAGACGGCACCCCTGTGATGATCCACATGTTTGCGGTGGTCTATTAACAGTGCTGCAGATAATGGGAAGAACATTTACACTATAGGTGCAGGGTCCTCAGTGCCGTCACCGTATACAGAGTCTTCCTGAGAGGAAACGGCCGGATCCGGGAGGTTCTGAAGGGTCAAAAACAGTCCCGTCTGTAGGGCGCTGATAATGGGGATGAGACTGTGTGGCGTGGAGGTTCAGACTGAGTGTCGCGGAGTGAGTGGCCCACTGACGTACAGCATCAATAATGTGGGCCTGAGGTCACTGTACATCACTGTGAGCGATGATGTAGGCTAGAAATGATTAGTTGTGTTTTTTAGGTTAAAATTAATATACATTTGAGGGCAAACTTATTAGCCCTTAAAAGTAAGGACATTTTTGCAGTATTTCTGATGATATTTTTTCTTCTGGAGAAAGTCTTATTTGTTTTATTTCAGCTACAATAAAAGCAGTTTTAAATGTAAAAAAATATATATATTTTACGGTCAATTTTATTAGCTCCCTTAAAAAAATATATACAATGACTTGCCTAATTACAATTACTTGACTAATTAACCTAATTAACCTAGTTAAGCCTTTAAACTGCACTTTAAGCTGAATACTAGTGTCTTAAAAAATTTCTAGCCAAATATTATGTACTGTCATCACGGCAAAGATAAAAGAAATCAGTTATTAGAAATTAGTTATTAAACTACTATGTGTAGAAATGTGTTATATACAATTTAAAAGAATAAAAAATCAGCAGGAGATCTAATAATTCTGACTTCAACTGTATTTTTAAAATCTTTTTCAAATATTTGCTAAAGAGCAGATTTTTAAACATAATAGTCTTAATTAGCTAATTAACTTCTTTTAATTTCTTTTGTCATTGCCACAATGACAGAATCATAATACTCCTAAAACTATTTTACATTATTTAATTTATAATTTAGTTTTTAAAAATCACTAACCTATTATACTTAAAAGTAAACAATAACCCACAGTGTTGTTTTATCACGTTCTTGTCTCTGTGCTTATATTACATCATATTCTAAGTCATGAAGTGCTTTAAAATGTGCATTTTTATTCGATGTTTGACGTAATCTCAACCGAAACACGAAGTGGGACATAGTGTAGCCCCTCCCCTTTAAAAAAAACAGCCAATAGCGTTTTGTTTTATCAGCGCTCAGCCAGTGAGAAGGGTTGAGTGCAAATGTGAAGCAAATGAGAAGCGTCTTGAAGGGGGCGGGGCATGTCAGAAACTAGAGAGCGTTTGATTGGTTATGATTTGATGAGATAATGAAGTACAAGGTGACGTGAAAAAAACCGTTGATCCATTTAGGCGGAAGTGACAAACTACAAGCTTTACATGTTTTTATCAGTTTTATATCTTCTAAACGCAAATTTTGGCACTGTTTTGGAGCACACTAGATTATAGATATCCTAAAAACAAATATACTGATGCTAACACCTAAAAGCTTTATTTTAGTTTCATGGGACCTTTAAGCCACATAACAGCGCATTATTGTGCTATATTATCAGATTAAACTTTAATAAAAACACCCAAGCACAAATCCTTAACAGAAGATGCAGTAGCCTCATTAGGTTGAGTTTTGAGGAAGCAGAGGTTAAAGACGCTTTTCCTCTGATTCAGCGTGTCTGTTTCAGCACAACTCCAGCAGAAATGAACACAAGCAGTGCAGTGCAGTGTGTGTGTGTGTGAACTCTGAATTATTGGTCTCTAAAAAAGATTATTGGGAGTTTTAAAGCAATAAATTATATTTGTGTGCATTCTAGTCTGTACTAATCGTATATACTATCATGAAAATATAAATTCCTTTGCATTTGCTCACCAAATTCCTATACATTTAAAACGGAGCTGCTTTTTGTTCTGTATTCTCTATAGATCAAATGGGTCATTAAATGTGTGATGTATCAAGTACAACAAAATAATAAGAAAATTGTGCTTGACATAAATCATTCTATTTTATATACAGTTGAAGTCAGAATTATTAGCCCCTCTGTATATTTTTCCTCAATTTCTGTTTAACAGAGAGAAGATATTTTTTCAACACATTTCTAAACATAATAATTTTAATTTTAATTTTTTTTTTGTTCGGTAGACAATCGGAAAAAACATATTGCGTAAGGAGGCTAATAATATTGACCTTAAAATGGTTTTTAAAAAATAAAAACTGCTTTTATTTTAGCCGAAGTAAAACAAATAAGACTTTCTCCAGAAGAAAAAATATTATAAGAAATACTGTGAAAAATGTCTTGCTCTGTTAAACATCATTTGGGAAATATTTGAAAAAGAACAAAAAAAGAAAATCACAGGAGGGCGAATAATGTTAACTTCAACTGTATTTATTTTGTACCCCTAATACAATGGTAGGGTATTTTGAAAAGGTAAAAGTGCAGAATGGTTGGGTTTAGGGATAGTGTTTGAGTAGGGGGATATAGAATATACAGTTTGTACAGTATTAAAAGCATTACATCTATGGAAAATCCCTGTAAAACATGAAAATTGAGTGTGTATGTGTGTGAGCTCTGACCTGTGTGTGTGAGCTGCAGTCGCGGAGTGTTGTGGTTTCCAGCATTACAGTGGAGCAGAGAGAGCAGCAGGAGACTGAAAAGTCCAGTCCTCCACAATCCCACAATCCTCATCTCCAGCTTCCTGACGTCTTACGGCACAGAGAGAGTTTCCTGTCACATCACCTTCCTAATGCTGGACAAACAACAGACAAACATGAGCATTTTTTGTTTTTTAGATCAGAGACAATACTGGGAAATACTGTATAATATAATATAATATAATATAATATAATATAATATAATATAATATAATATAATATAATATAATATAATATAATATAATATAATATAATATAATATAATATAATATAATATAATATAAAAGGGACTAAGCCGAAAAGAAAATGAATGAATGAATGATATAATGTAATATAATATAATATAATATAATATAATATAATTCATTCATTTTCTTTTCGGCTTAATCCCTTTATTAATCTGGGGTCGCCACAGCGGAATGAACCGCCAACTTATCCAGCATATGTTTTACGCAGCAGATGCCCTTCCAGCTGCAACCCATCACTGGGAAATAATATAATATAATATAATATAATATTTAAAATGTAAATAATTATGCAAAAACAACTATGGATTGTTGTGTATTAATATATATTAATTTACATGCATTTTATTTAATTGATAAGACATATTAAATGAATATATTTAAATAAATAAAAATTATATAATCTGATATAATAACAAATTAAAATAAAATATTATTCAGTCAAAAATCAAACTACTTATTAGAAACAATTTATATGTATTTTTGTTTCATTTATGAATGATATAATTTAGTTTTACATGTAATCATGAAATGAAAAGCTGCTTGACATTAATATTTCTATATTAAATCCTTTTATAGATCTATATCTAATATAGAAAATATTTAACTTTATTATTACCAATATTATATACAGCTGAAATGATTCAAATATGTAATTATTACAATATCGCCCATTGCATGTTATTTTTAAAAATACAAATTATAACATAACCAACGTCCAATAAACGGCTTCACATCTAATATGCTGCATGAATAAATTTGTCAATGAATCATCTATCATGAATCAGTGTATATACTGAAGATTACTTGTTTCTGTCACTCGAGGACTCTGAATAGCGTGATTATGTTGCAGTAACGGCGTAATGAGCTTATATTCTGAGCCTCTGAATGCGGCGACAGAGAAAGCCGATCTTCATTTTGCATATGTTTGAGCTAGAGCTGTTCAATCGTCCCCCTGGGGTCCCTCGCTCGTCTGAGAGCCGCCGCACACAATACCCTCATCATGGGAAAAAGACTCCACACAAAACCTGTTGCACCGACAATTGTTAGCCTTTCTATAGCACACGGCGGACAAAAGTTAGTAGCGGATAAATGAAATCCTTTGCTGAACTCCTGCATGTGCTTCAGCGAACACTTGCCAACTTTGTCACTGTTAAATAAGCCACAGGACTGAAATATGATATTGATTTTTCATTGCCAATTCTGCTACTTGTCTGATTCTGATATAGGTTTTATTTTAGAACCACAATGGGATAAAACATACCCATGGCTTTTTTCTTTAAATGTAGCTACATAACAGATTTTTTTCTAATACAACCAAGACTTCCAGTCACTGGCCTAAAACTGTTATTTACAACCCGATGTTGTTAAAATTATTTAGATAAAACCAAATTAAAACATTCATACCTGTTAGAACAGGCAAGTCAAACTTATTATTATTAGGCTACTGGGTTGTTGGTTTGCACTTTCTGTCACAGTTCTGACTTTCATTTTCAAACTGTTTGCTGGTTATTATTTTTAAGATCTGCCGCTGCTTTCAGTATGGCCATAAACGTCACATAAAATGATATTTAAACTCACATTGGTAGCATTTAACACTGAATAAAGCCCATAATCAGTACCTGAGGTGATCATTATCATATAGTATATGTTGTTGTTCTGCCTGACGTCGCAAACATAGAAAGCATTTTTAAAATAGAAATTTTGCACATCGCTGTCGCAGATGGTTAAGAAAAACTCCTCTTAACATGGAAAAGATAGCTTTTATTGTGTGTCGTGGTGTTGCGTCGCATGTTGTTGGGACATGGTCTAAGGCACAGGTGTCAAAGCCAGTTCCTGGAGGGACGCAACCCTATTGGTTCCAACCCTAATTAAACACACCTGATCAAACTAATTGAGTCCTTCAGGCTTGTTTAAAACCTACAGGTAAGTGTGTTGAAGCAGGGTTGGAACTAAACTGTGCAGGGCTGTAGTACATCCAGGCAGTTGTTATTGTAACATGTAACCATTGACTTTCATAGTGTTTGTTTTTCCTACTATGGAAGTCAACATTTACGTGTTATCAGTGTTCTTTATTATGTCTTCTTTTGTGCTCAACAGAACAAAAATCTCAAACTGGTTTTGAACAAGTAACGGGTGGGCAATTTATGACATAATTAAAATTTTTGGGTGAACTGACCCTTTATTGAAACTTCTGACAACAATAATTACCATTTTCTTATTTCATGCATAAGCAACAATGAGCTACTCATTCTGATGTAAACATGTATTGAATGGGGCCTTGTAAAGCACATTAAGTTGATGTTTGCGCTATAGTTTTAGATGGTGGTTTTCACAAATGAAATTAAGAGATATCCAGCTAATTTTGTTTTGAAAACATGTAAAACGCGATTGCCAAAAAATTAGATGCAGATGCAGAATCTTATGCTGTCTTTTTATTCAATGTTGAAAACATCATGAAATCGATGAGGTGTGATATGAACAAAGGTCGTAAATATTTGTAAAATATGCTAGAGTAAATGCAGAACTTTTCATGTTTTTTGTCTTTGTGGTGTAAATATCTGTCCATCTCTTCAGTCTCTGGACCCTATAAATGCTCCTTTGACACATTTATGCAACAGTTCAATTTATCGGCATGTCCCGAGAATGATTCGGACAAATTCAATCAAACAAAAAATGACTGAACATGTGGTAAGATTAGTTTAGCACTCAATAAATGGGACAAATTAATTAGGCCCAATAAACAGGACATCCCAGCCAATATGGGACAGTAGGCAACCCTAGCTAGCGGACAAGCGATTAGCATATTTCTTCCTCAAGATGTGCTATACATAATTTTTGAATGGGAGGTAGGACAATCTGACAAGATAAGACAAATCTACAGAAAACTGTCCAAAATGGGTCAGTTGGCAACCCTATAGCTAGCGTTTAGCATGCATAGTGTTTGTGGGTTGTGTTGATGGTGTGTTTATGTGGATTGACCTCTTGAAGGAAAGAAAACACAGATCAGGGCAGATGATTAGCCATGGGAACTGAACTGGAAACAATGCTGCGGCTTCCTGATCCATGAGAAGCCTATTCTCGAAGCACCATATGAGTTCGACGCACCGTTCACACACTTAATGTTTCTTCAAGAGCATCTGTTGTGAGTGACTCCTGTTTTATACTATTAGTCGAAGAGTTTGTGTAGATAATCTGTTTTATACTGATAAAAGATGATGTCTGCAGCAAGGGTTTTTAACTAAACCCTCTGCAAATGTTGTTTGTATCTGTTCTGTGACACACACAGCTCAGTTCATGGTGCTCTCTACTATCAGGTTTGTTTGATCAAGGAGACATTAAAGTCGGAATGAAATCAAAATGTTCTCTTCTTATTTTTATATTTATATAGTAGTGCTTGTTATAAACGATGTATCTGTGCACTTGCTCTTGAAACAACCTTTCTTCACTTCTGGTCACATGGAATGCCTTTAGGGTGGGGCTATCAGTCCTTTAGGGCGGGGCTATCTGTCATTTATGGCAGGGCTATCAGTCCTTTAGGGTGGGGCTATCAGTCATTTAGGGCGGGGCTATCAGTCCTTTAGGGCAGGGCTATCCATCATTTAGGGCGGTGCTATCAGTCTTTTGGGGTGGGGCTATCCATCATTTAGGGCGGGGCTATCAGTCCTTTAGGGTGGAGGTATCAGGGCAGGTCTTATTTCTGCACAGCTTTCGTCCATTCGTCAATCTTGCTTAATTTTGTTAGCAACACCCATCCAGTCGGCTCCCAAAAGACCAAATCTTGCACCGCCCTTAATTTTTTTCTAATTTTAGAACCATTTTAATTGGATGTATGTCACGATTTTTTGGGGAAAAAACGACAATCTTAACTTCCTTTTCATGCTGACTTTAAAGCGAACCCAGGGTATTAATGCTTGTATGGTTTAATTAATATAAAATAAATGGTGTCTCTTACTAAAATATATGTAGTAGACAATCAATGGAAGAGTCAAAGGGATGTTTAGGCACGTGCCCCTACATGGTACAGTACAGCTTGGTACTTTTTTTATTAACACCTAGGGTGAGGTCCAGGTAAGCCGAACATTACCACAACGTGACACTGCTGATCACTGATTGGTCAGAGAGAATCAGCACTACCAGTGCTGATCAATGATTAATGCCACTACAAGCATCTCTGGATTTGCAAGTTGTGACACCAACCCTGCTATATTTAAATAGTCAGCTGCAGCCACAGATAACAGCAACCCCTATTCTCCAAAATATGTAAAAACAATGTGTATTTTTTTAAATAACGTAAATCTCTAATGTTTTTTTTTCATTGAAAGATATCATGAATAAAGACAATGCTTCATCATTTGTTTGTGTGTCTGTATGAGAAACTGGCCTTGAAGTAACTAGAATGAAAACTCTAGTGTTTCTTCTGGATTGTTCCCTTGGCGCAAGAAAATTAAATCTTCGAATATGAATCTTCCTGGGCCTTGGAATAATTTTTTTTATTCTGACAGACCAATTCAGATAAAATGGTCGAAGACATTTTACAGCAGTTGTTTTGGATGCTCTTCGTTTTGACAGCATTGATTAATGTCAGTTTTAGATGCTTCAGATTGCTTTTCTTCAAAGGACACAGAATGTTTACTCAGAGCTGTTGTTTTGGCAGGTCTCTCAGTCCATATTCTCACTTACATATGCAACTTTATACTCTTTATACTGTTACTCAGAGCAACAACTCCACCTCACCGTCGGTCCATTTAAAAAACATGGCGCTTTTTCTTGACATATTACTGTGACGTTTCAAACAGCCAAAATGTAAATAAATGCCAGGTGGAAATAAATCAGGTCAATGTGTAGTTTAGGGACGAAAGTGTTTTCAGTAATTTTCTCTGTGAATTACAGAGGAGCCGGAGGAGAAATGGTTGTGCCCAACTGAGCCTGGTTTCTTTCAAGGTAATTTTTTCCTTCACTTTCGTCAATTGGTGAAGTTTTGTTTCTCGCCACTGTCGCCACTGGCTTGCTTGGTTTGGGACTTGTGGAGCTACGCATCGATGGATTTGCTCTTCAGTGTTTGGACTTTTAGCAGTGAAAAGTTAAACCACACTGAACTTAAACTCTGAAAACTGGACTAACACAGCTGTTAAACTGTTTTGACACAATCTACATTGTAAAAGCGCTATATAAATAAAAATGAAAGATGAATTACCCACTTCTTGGAAATAATTGAAAACTATGGTGTGTATGTAGAGCCATCTAGATTAGTGTAGATGTAGTCACAGTTTCTCAACGTTCTCAACAAAACCTTCATCAGCAGAAAGAATCTAAAGACTAGACTGTAAAAATATATATATATTTTGCAATTCACGTTTTTTCAATTGATCTATGGTTATAAATTGCATTATGGGACATTTATCTCTGCTCTGTTGACTTTTGATGTTGAAAATTCAAATGTGCGGTTTAATAAAGTGACTTTTATTAACATTTTAGTAGTTTAAAACAATATAATGCATAAGAAATAGTACTGGCAGTTTATTACCAGGTGTTTGTACTGTAACTTACAACACCAACCAAGCCAATATAAATAAAAATAATAAAAATAAAAATAAAAATCTCAATAAACGTCACTTTTTAACACTTTTCGACATCCACAGTTGCTGGTGAAACATAATTCAATTCAATATTCAATCACAAACTAGGGGAAACTGTGAATTTATGTATATTATTAACACCGTAGACTAACCTTTGCTGAGGATTACGTTGTGTGGAAAGAGAACAACACTTGATTCACCCCAAAATGATTTATGGTTAAATTTATGAGCACAACATTTCAGAAGGTATGCTGTATTTATTAGCCATCTGATAGTCTGAATTCATTTCTCCGCTGTATTTAAGCTCTGGGGTGTAGCTTGCGCTCTCCATCTGCTGTGATTCATTCCCGACGCTGCTGATTTGTGGATTTACAGGTGCTCAAGTGCTCTCATTAGCTGCATTTGTTGACTCAAACCTATTAATCTCCGAAAGAAAACACATAATTCCTGGCCCGACAGCAACTATTCGCGAGCTGTGCAAGGTGGCGACGCTCTGGCAGATACTAATACTGGCATATTTTTACTTGACGTCTCTGTTTAGCAGATATGAGACCAGCTGGGAGAGATATGAATTATGTCTATTGAAGGTCTCCGGGGTTTTAAGAGATTGAGTGGGATTTACTTTCAGTCGTTATTAATGGCTCTTTGGAGACTTGTGACCTATTAAGTGTTTGCTACTTGAGTCAGAAACGCTGAAGTCTTACTTCTGACTACTGGAATCAAGCAGCTTATAGCGAGTAATTCTGAGCAGATAGTACAGATATACTGCAGTACAAAACTAAGATAACGGATGAAATGTGTTTATGCTTCGGAACTAGTGCTGTTAGAGTTAGCCAATTGATGTCTACTTTGTGTAAATACAGTAAAATAAAATAAAAATAAATAAATAAATAAAATGTATGCGTTTTTAGATGAAAATGCCATTTTCAAATTCATCTGGATTAGTGTAGATGTAGTCACAGTTTCTCAACATTAAAATAAAATAAAATAAAAAATAATAAAAAATTTTCACAATCACCAGCGATCTAGCCCATGCAGATCGCTGGAGAAATACAAATCTGCCACCAAATGAACTACAAATCCCATCATACCTGTACTCTCACACCTGTTCCGGTTCACCTTTGATTGGAAACACACACAGCTGAAGCTGTTCAGAACTGATTACATGGACTTTAAAAGCAGCACAGACACACACACCAGTTGCTGAGTCTTGTTATACTGTATTGTGAACATTACGATGCATTTCCTTTGCCTTGCCATGTTTGACCCTTGCTTTGTTCTGTTTGTTTACGTTGCTTGCTGCCTGTACCCATTCACCTGTTTATTGACCATGACTCTGGATTCCCTGCATGCATCTGTTTGCCCCTGTTTTGACCATTGCTTGCCTGACCATTCTCATAATAAACCTGCATTTGGATCCTCAACTCTGTCGTCAGTTTCCTTCACATAACAAAAATAAATGAATAAATAAAATGTGTGTATGCCGAGCTTTCTACTTAAACCAACAATTAGACATTTTAACCCTCTACTGTATCCATATTCTTCTCATCTATCAAATATGATACTAAAATAAAAACATTAAATATCCTATCTAAATCTTCAACAAACTCATTCATTCATATTCCTTCGGCTTAATCTCTTTATTAATCTGCGGTCGCCACAGCGGAATGAACCGCTAACGTATCCAGCATATGTTATACACAGCGTATGCCCTTCTAGCTGCAACCCCATACTGGGAAACGCCCATACACACTCATTCACACATACACTATGGCCAATTTAGTTTATTCAATTCACCTATAGCGCATGTCTTTGGACTGTGGGGGAAACCGGAGCACCTGGAGGAAACCCACGTGGAGAACATGCAAACTCCACACAGAAATTCCAACTGACCCAGCTGGGACTCGAACCAGCAACCTTGCTGTGAGATGACAGTGCTAATTACTGAACCGCTGAGCCACCTAAAAAAGGCCAATTTACTTGCAAATATTATTTTATTTGTCAACATGAAAATTTACTGGGGCTGAACTATCAGTTGTAATAATAATAATAATAATAATCATAATAATAATTATGATTATTATTATTATACCACTTCTACTATTGTAAATGGTCAGCTACAGTGTCAATTTAGCTAATCCTAAAATACTAATATTTCTCATAATAATAATAATAATAATGATAATAATAATGATAATAATAATAATAATAATATCTAAGAAATATTTTACTAAAAAATTATCAGGTACAGTGTAATTTACGCTAAACTTAAAATAATATTATTTATAATAGTAATATTAATAATAATCTAAAGTATTGATTTTTTTTCCAGAGATGAAACTAAAGATTAATTGATCTTCTTATGGCTCAGTTTACTTTCTAGTAAGCATTTCTGTCTCTAAATGTCTTTCAAAGATTAAATGTGGCTTGGTCATTTTTATCAATTTAATATTTGCACTGATAGCTTCTTTCATGCTCATATTGCAAGGTATTAATTTATCATAGAGATACACTATTATTAAAAACTCTTTTTGAAAGATTCCTTGTGCTCCAGATAAAAGCGTCTGCCAAATATATCAACGTAAAGCAATATAAATACTTCACTGATGAGACACCAAAGAAACGCAGACGTCTGGTAAATCAAACCTGTTCCTGACAACAGTTCGTCATCAGCTTTTTCAATATGAGGAAAGACAACAAACCAAACACAACCTGTGGGAAAACTATCAAGCCTCGGGAAGAGGAAGTAGTTGATATTAACTCACTTCCAGGCAACAGAAACCACACAACGTGCAGAACCAGAGAAATGGCAGCTCACTCCGGATGTTCAGCCGGTTCCCTTGAATGCCTCTACAATGGTAATGACGGAAAACCAGAGCCACGCTCAAAAGATGACCTTATTTACAACCCTCACTGGCAAAAGCTGGATGAGTGATTTCAGACTTTGCCTTACCAGGACCCTTTTCCGTCTGGACCTCATAAGTCAAGCACACAAAGTCTTCTTTACTGCTTAAAGAAGAAAAACCTTAGAAATAATGATCAATGCAAGACGACATGGAGTGATTTTGTCAATGGATGAAGACTCTCTCTTCCTCTTGAGTATAGAAGGACTAGCGGGGAGTCTTTCACTGAAATCTCTGATCCAATCCAGCAAAAAACACCAGTGTCTTTCAACTGTTTCTGCCTTTTTACACCAATTCTGGCGCCAAATGGAACTTAAAGGCACAATGTGTACGATTTTCTTCATTAAAACATCCAAAGCAGTTTTATATAGTTTTATGCTGACTCTCAAATGTTTTAAACAATGCTAAAATCCAGAAAAATAAGCAGTTGTTACCTAGTGAACCGGATTGTGTCCTGTGTCTCCACGCTAACGATGTCATCATGTTTTTATTTGTATAAAGCTGGTAAATAACAAAGGTGCTTTAACATGTTGTGTGTTTTATTAGACTGCACAGATCAGTATTATAACAGAAGCCTGAAATGTATTTAGTCTGATAAAACAGTGCTGCTTCTTCTCCACATTACCACAAGCTGAAGAACAGGAGGTGTGGTACTGTGTCATAATAAAAGCTCTGCTGCTTTCATGCCTCGTCACACCTGTCTCTCAATAGCAATTGCGCAAAAGATTATGGACAAAAATGTTTAGATTACTTTAATTTTCTTGTGTTTTACAAATGGACATCATTGTTGTTGTCAATCCCCATTCATATGGATCAGTGAAAATGACCAAAACTGCTGTATTATTTACTCCAGGCCAGTAGGTGGCAACATCACTTTGTAAAGAAATACTATGCATCTGCAGACATACACTACTATTAGTCCACCATTGTTGACTTGACTCCCTTATTTATCAGGGGTTGCCACAGCGAAATGAACCGCCAACTATTCCAGCATATGTTTTGCGCAGCAGATGCCCTTCCGGCCACAACCCAGTACTGGGAAACACCCATACACTCTCGCATTCACACACACACTCATACACTACGGCCAATTGTGTTTACCCAATTCACCTATAGCGCATGTCTTTGGACTATGGGGGAAACCCACGCCAACACGGGGAGAACATGCAAACTCCACACAGAAATGCCAACTGGGCATTTCGGGACTCGAACCAGCAACCTTCTTGCTGTGAGGCGACAGTGCTAACCACTGAGCCACCGTGCCACCCATAAGCATTACACGGTTTATTTTTTTCCCCCTTTTTACTTAATTTGCATACTTTTAATGTTGCAGAATTTGTTCCCCATAGTATCGAAAATGGTATCAAATATCGATATTTTTCAAGGTATCGTATCGAAGTTAAAATTCCAGTATCGTGACAACACTAATGCGTTAATTTTTTCACAGTCATATTTTTGTAATTTACTAAAAGACGATAATGACATAATTTTTTAAATCTTGCACTTTGAAACCTATTTTCAGACCTCCAAAACACAGTTGTTGCCTAAAATAACAACCATAAACCATAAAAAGTTGTATTAAATTACTATATATTTGACTAGGTAACTATGAATGGTGGGCAACAAGGTTGGCTCAGTGGATAGCACTGTCACCTCACAACAAGAAGGTCGCTGGTTCGAGTCCCGGCTGGGTCAGTTGGCATTTCTGTGTGGAGTTTCCATATTCTCCATATTCTATATTCTGTTTGTGTGGGTTTCCTCCGGGTGCTCCGGTTTCCCCCACAGTCCAAAGACATGCGCTATAGGTGAATTGAATAAACTAAATTGGCCATAGTGTATGTGTGTGAATGAGTGTGTATGGATGTTTCCCAGTACTGGGTTGGGGTTGCAGCTGGAAGGGCATCCGCTGCGTAAAACATATGCTGGATAAGTTGACGATTCATTCCGCTGTGGGACCCCGATGAATAAAGGGACTAAGCCGAAGGAAAATGAGTGAATGAATGAACTTTGAATGGTTCTGTCACACATTATGTAGCGTCATTAGACTAATTAAATCAGCTCTACTAAGTTACATTCAACTCTAAAAAAAGTGAATTCCAAAATGAGCAGCCAAACACGCAGTTGTACAAAGAGAGATGCAGAAAATTACGTATTCATTGAAAGCCTTAAAGTGAATGAAAGGGGCATATTACGCTTCACGGCAAGTTGTGAAAAGACAACAGTGTGTTCAACCAGCCGAAAAACAAGCAAAACAGCCTTCGTTTAACACACACAAAGACACCAGTTCAAGGCGGTGAGACACGCATTAACAGCAAACGCATGCAAAATCAGCCCCATTCTCTCCCATTCAGCTCATTTTCCACAATTCATTACACTTTTTATAATGCTAAACTCCACAATTGCCAGAAACAACAGTCCAAAGGTTTCATGTTAATCAATGAGAAGTGGACTAATGGCGTTCATCCAGTGTCCATCATTCCCGTGGGAGATTAATACAAACCAAACTATAAGATTTGGTGGTAAAAGAGGATAGTTTACATGAAAGCATCCGCCTTGCTTTTTTTGTGGAGCTCATTAGGAAGATTTGAGGTTTTCAGGGAGGATTACAGTTTCTCTGTAACATAATATGGAGCAAATGAGCGACAAATGTGGCAAGTGCTCAAGGCGGAATGGTTTTCGGAGGATTTTAGATGGTTGCTAATGATGTAAAGACAAAAAAATGTGTACAATCTGCTATTATTAAAAGTCATTTGTTTGTTTGTTATGATGTGCATTAAGCTGAATAATGTAGAACACAGATTGGAGATTACATAGAAAGTCATTCATAAAACTCTTTGAGGTCTTTTTAATATGAATGCTAGCTTTTTATGTAGATTGTTAACTTGTGAACTCATTGTCAATGTATCAAAACCTGGAGGAAATCCAAATCCTGAAGAACAAAATGGGTGAAATTGGGTATATTTGTTATATTCATTCATTTTCTTTTCGGCTTAGTCCCTTTATTAATCTGGGGTCGCCACAGTGGAATGAACCGCCAACTTATCCAGCATATGTTTTACGCAGCGGATGCCCCTCCAGCTGCAACCCATCACTGGGAAATATCCATACACACACATACACTACGGACAATTTAGCCTACCCAATTTACCTATACCGCATGTCTTTGGACTTGTGGGGGAAACCGGAGCACCCGGAGGAAACCCACGCGAACACGGGGAGAAAATGCAAACTCCACACAGAAACGCCAACTGACCCAGCCGAGGCTCGAACCAGCGACCTTCTTGCTGTGCGGCGAACGTGCTACCCACTGCGCCACCGTGCAGCCTGTGATAATATTAAGCTTAAATTATTTTATTTGGGAATTTTATTCTATGACTACTTCTGGCTTACTAGATATGAATTATTGGCTATTATTATGTGCTGTTATTACTATAATGACATTAATAAATTTGATATATTAATATAACTATGCTAAACAGATCACAAATAAATTCATGAATAAATAAAAATAAATAATAACTGAACAAAAACGGATTTAATTAATACAAAGTCAACCACTCTTTGGGACATATAAAGGCTAAAATGAAATAAAAAATAAGAATAAAAAAAAATTTAATTAAAAAAAAAAAAAAAAACACTGCCTTGCATATAAACGTGCTAAAAATTAAATGAAAATATAATACAATTATTTAAAAACTACTATAAATTCATTCATTCATTTTCTTTTCGGCTTAGTCCCTTTATTAATCTGGGGTCGCCACAGCGGGATGAACCGCCAACTTATCCAGCACATGTTTTACACATCGGATGCCCTACCAGCTGCAACCCATCTCTGGGAAACATCCATACACACTCATTCACACACATACACTACGGACAATTTAGCCTACCCAATTGACCTATACCGCATGTCTTTGGACTTGTGGGGGAAACAGGAGCACCCGGAGGAAACCCACACAAACGCGCAGTGGGTAGCACGTTCGCCTCACAGCAAGAAGGTCGCTGGTTCGAGCCTCGGCTGGGTCAGTTGGCATTTCTGTGTGGAGTTTGCATGTTCTCCCCGTGTTCGCGTGGGTTTCCTCCGGGTGCTCCGGTTTCCCCCACAAGTCCAAAGACATGCGGTATAGGTGAATTGGGTAAGCTAAAAATTTTCCGTAGTGTATGTGTGTGAATGAGTGTGTATGAATGTTTCCCAGGGATGGGTTGCAGCTGGAAGGGCATCCGCTGCGTAAAAACATATGCTGGATAAGTTGGCGGTTCATCCCGCTGTGGCGACCCCAGATTAATAAAGGGACTAGAAAATGAAAGAAAATGAATGAATGAATGAGTAGCCATTTTAATTTAATTAGTGAGTGCTCAGCTGTGGTTTGTGCTCATATGGATGTTCAGCTCAACAATCCCTCCTCAACAGGCAGTTTTGGAAACTCTGGTTTGCTTCATAATCAAATAACCAAGAGTAAAGACTCGATCTCTACCATACACCCCATTGACTCCCACAGAAACCAAGTGATCTTGAACATCACAATCTGCTCCTCAACTCGTGATCTGGCTGATTACAGTCCATCATCAACAGACTCTCCTTCACATACCACAATGAAGAGAGACAGATGAAGTGTCCGCTCCGTCTGACAGGATCCAGGACTTCAGGCCACTTCTGCCTTGAGGAGGGACGTGATGAGGAGTCTTCAAAGGCCAGAAGTTATAATAATATTTAAATCTGTGAAACATCTGCCTCACTTTCTCCAGGGTTCTGCTTTCTCTAATGTACAGCTCAGATGAGTAACCTTATATTTACTATATCTCATTGTTTCGTGCTTTGGTGAGCAAATTCCATCAATTCTTCAGTAGTTTGATTCTTTTAACCATTTACCAGCAAGAAACAATGAGGAGAAAGTATGAATGTGCAAGAGTTAGTGAACAATTCATTCATTTATTCATTTTCCTTCGGCTTAGTCCCTTATTTATCAGGGGTCGCCACAGCGGAGTGAACCGCCAACTATTCCAGCATATGTTTTACGCAGCGGATGCCCTTCCAGCTGCAACCCATTACTGGGAAACACCCATACACTCTCACACATATGGCCAATTTAGTTTATTCAATTCACCTATAGCACATGTCTTTGGACTGTGGGGGAAACCGGAGCACCCGGAGGAAACCCACACAAACACCGGGAGAACATGCCAACTCCACACAGAAATGCCAACTGACCCAGCCAGGACTTGAACCAGCAACCTTCTTGCTGTGAGGCGACAGTGCTAACCACTGAGCCACCGTGCCGACCTTTGTGAACAATGAACAGCAATATTGTCAATAAAGCTTGTCTGTGTACCTACTACAGCGTTCTAGTAACTGCACAGCAACACCCTAGCAACCACCCAGTAAACACTAGCAAATGCATAGTGACATCCTAGCAACCATATAATGACTAGATAAAGAACAAAACAGAACAAGTCAAAACTGAACTAAAACAAGCTAAATTAACCCTTGTGCACTGTTCAAATGTACTACCCTTTTGTTATGTTAGGGGTGAAAACATCCACTGAATTAAACTGCTGTAAAAATGCATCAGATAAATATTTTTTTTTCCAATTCTTTTGCATAAATCTGTTAATCAACCTCAGTCCTGATCAGAACTACTAAATTGTTACAGGATTTTAACTCTTTAATTGCCAAATTCATAAATTATGTCACTGATTTGGTGAACAAAACACAGAAAATGACATAAAAACGCAAAATGAAAAGTAGTTGTGGACTGGATTTTTTTTTTACCTTTTATGACAGTCTTGGACATGTGAACGATTAGTAACAACATTGGCTTTGATGCATTGTTAGATTTTAATTTTTTCTCCCTAATTTACTGTTGGTGGCTGTTTTTGCCCCATTGACTTGCATTATAACCACATTTGATGGTGCATTAATACACAGTCTTTGTTTTTGTTTACTCCATGTAGTTCTGATAGCTGACATGCATATTTAGATTTTCTCAGACATATCAAGCTACTGTAAGTGCGCAAAGGTCACTCTCACACACTCACAGACATGCATACACACACTTTAATTTGCTGTTATACTCTATATAAAATCCAGAAACTAAACTTTTTGCGTTTTAAAAGGTTAATGGTGCCAACTGATGATCAACAATAAAAATTACAAAAAGAAAATGTATCTCTTCCCAACAGGGAAAACCCTCAACAATCAAAAATGCATGATTTTGTTTTTTTTTTTTACCAAATCAGGCACATCATTTGTGAATTTGGCAATTAAAAATCCTAAAATCCTGTAATTTTCTAAGCAATTTAGTAGTTCTGATCAGGACTAAGGTTGATTAACAGATTTATGCAAAAAAACTTTTAATTTTTTTTTAATTTAGTGGGTGTTTTCATCCCCAACATAACAAAAGGGTAGCAAATTTGCCCACAGTGTATTGTTGAGTTTTGAAAATCAAAGCATTTTCTCAAAATATGTGTCAAAATAAGATTTGTCACAAAAAATCATTCCGCTAGCTGAAACACAGAAAAAGTTATGGCCAAATTAACACTCAAAATCACCCCAGAGTGGATGAACACATCCCCAACAGTACATAAGGGTTAATGAAAATACAATAATTCAAGAAAATTAAAAGAACTAAACAAAAAAAATAAACCTAAAGAGAACTAAACAAAAAGATTTTAAAAATCTAAACAAAAGAGAAGTAAAAAAGCAAAAAAAAAAAAAGATAACTAACAAGAAAGCAAAACAAAACAAAAATAAAAACAAAACTAAACTTTAAAAAAAAATCAAAAGAGACCAAAACAAAAATAAACAAGGAAGTGAAGAAAACAAATGAGATAAATTGGAGAAATAAAAAAACATTAAAATAACTAAACAAAAACAGAACTAAACCAAATAAAATAAAACAGAAGAAAACAAAAAAAGAAAACTAAACTAATTAACACAAAATAAATCAAAAGGGAACAAAGCAAAACAGAGCTATGAAAGAAACATCAGTCTTACATTAAAACCAAAAATTTAATTCTCGAAAAAACATCCTGTAAGTAAAATTCAGTATTCATGTCATCTCATTTTTATCTAATACCCTCGTAAATCTGAATATTGCAAAAAAATAAATAAATAAACTCCACAAAACTAATGCTGATATCTTTTCCAGCCATTCCAAAATCGAATGGCAGTAAAACATTTAAACTATATCTTTTAATTTCTTGATAATACAGCGCTGAGAAATAAGTCGTATATCAAGACTACATGCCTTCACATACTGTCAAGGGGAAAAATTACTGCCTTGTTATCCGCAGGAAGTTTCTGCTTCTTCTCGGCATTCCAAAAAAGCTCAAAAAGTAAATTGCGCACAACATGGAACAATTTATGCACGGTTAATCTACATTTGTCTGGTGGGGCCATTCAGAGCAATTCAAACTGATATCTTAGGCGCCAGATTCCCATTCCTGCGCCCATAATGACGTCCAAAATCACCACAAAGCATCTGAAAAGAGACATTCTGAGGTCTGCCTTTGTCTTACAGAAATCCTCCCTGTGCATCTACGTGGCAATTCTGAAGCCACAGTCAAATCTGAGAAACAATGCGCAATTAGTAATCCACCAATTTACCTTTTACCACTGTAGGATTTAAGGCAAGACATTAAAGGCTTTTTTTTCCTAGATTTTGGCCTTTTTGGCTTTCCATAAATTCTGTATTTTAGTCCAATTTATAATATACAGGTACATCCAAAAATATTTGTTGTTTGTTTTGTCACACTCCATCAATTTGTGTATTTAGATTTCAACTACAATACATATATTTTTTTGAATTACATATTTCAATTATAAAGTTAACAATACAGAACATCTAATCTAAGCAACAAACAAAGTAAAACATACACACACAGTATATAAATAAAATAATAATGATTAAATAAAAAGGGAGGAGATACAGTATAAACCAATGGGGAAAAACTATTTTGTCAAATCAAACCATGTGGTACTGTTTTGATATAATTCAAAAATGGATTCCAAATCTTTTTAATTCACCCTTTCCTCTCAAAGAATATGTGATCTTCTCCAATGGTATACTGTTGCAAACTTCTGAGATCCATAGTATTATTGGTACATCACTTCAAAGCAATACATTTTTTGCTATTGTCAATAACATTTCAGTAAGCTTAAAAGCATGATTATGCTGGAGGTTAGAATTTGTATAATTGCCCAATAAACATATCTCTGGATCCAATGGAAAATCAATTCCATGAATCTGTGATATGATATTGCACACTTGTATCCACAACACTGTCACTTTAGGGCACAGCTATGTAGAATGCAACAATCTACCTTTTTCTACACCACATCTGAAGCAGAGGGGAGAAATACTGTTATTAAATTTGTGTATTCTGCATGGAGTGTAATAAAGCTGGTGTAA
Organism: Danio jaintianensis; assembly: GCA_903798115.1. Lineage (NCBI taxonomy): Eukaryota > Metazoa > Chordata > Actinopteri > Cypriniformes > Danionidae > Danio > Danio jaintianensis. The sequence continues at coordinate 5,168,403 of CAIGQV010007757.1, read as the reverse complement.
GAAATTAAACTGAATTAGTCTAAACCTGGAGTTCAAAGTTGAGGTAACCCCATCTCTACATAAGTGACCCCACAGGTCATTTTAGTGTTATCCCCAAATCCTATTTCCATCTAGTTTTAGACTTATCTGGGTCAGTCAACAATACATATTTTTAAAGGCCGTTTTCTCAAAGTGATTCATAAATCTGATCACTTCATCTCCACTTCAGAAGCTTTATATACACCAAACTTTAGAGTTTTATTAATATCTGCATTGTGGGTTCGGTTAACAAACCCTAACCCTAACCCTGGGTTAGTTTTTAAAGAGGGATTATGTAATAGCAACACTCTAGCAACCACCCCTAGTCCCATAGCAACCTGAGTAACCACCCAGTACATCAGTGCAATGTAGCAGAAACTTCTTTAAATACCCTAGGATCCACATAGCAACACACCTAGCAACCACATGACAACACCCTAGAAACATCCTTGAATACTACGGTACCCACATAGCTACACCTTAACAACCACCCAAAATTCCACCAGCAACTGTATAGAAACACACTGAAAACCTCCTCAAACAGCATAGCAACCCCATAGCAACACCTAAGTGCCCAACAAGTACACCCTACTAACCACTTTAAATTTGATGCAGCACAACTAGAAGGGTATCCAAGCAACTGCATATAAACACTCTAACAACCACTCCAAATACCACAGCAACACCCTAGCAACCACCAAAGTGCAAACTAGCAACCACAAAATGACAAGACAGACGATGGACAAAACAGAATAGAACAAAACTAAAAATATAAACTAAACTAAAATAAAATCTGAGAATTCAAGAGAACAAAAAGAACCAAACAAAATAAAGCAAATCAAAAGAGAGAAAAACTAAAGATTAAAAACAAAAACAAAAAAAAACATAATATGCCTTATTATACACAGTTTGTTCTGAAAAAACTATGATTTTTTTAATGAACTTTTGCTTTTTTTTTTATTATGGAGTGATAAAATTGATTCCCATAATCCCCGTAGTAAAATCATTTGACTCTAATATCAGTTCCTCAAGGATTCCACAAAATAAATTCAGATTTTTGTGACTAAAATGCCTGATTTTGAGTCGAGTTTTTGCTAAATTTGCAGCAGACTTTGTGGGTTTTTTTAAATTGTTTTTCCAAAATCTGTGTTGCAATCTGTGGCAATAAAAAAAAATGGCAAGCTTCACAAATTGTTGCGACATTTGCTTAATTTTGCGTTAAATTGAACAATTTCAGAATCGCGAAATCCTGGAGGGTCTGTAATATGTCATAAAAAAAATAAAAAAACAGGCTCATTCTGCTGCATTTCATCTTTGAAACGAACGCTACGTGGCGGTATGACACCGTTCCTTTTCACGCTTACCAGCTGACCGCTTACCTCCATATGGACGGCTTTCCCGCTGATATTTGTCCAGTGGTTTGCCGCGTACGTCGACAGACTTGAGACGCAGAGAGGAGTTGACCGCTACGCCGGGGTTTGGGTCCGGTGAAGAACGGTTCCAGAAAGCAGGTAAGACAAAAACAGAAGCCAAAAAATAAAATAAAAAAGTAAATAACAGGGTGAGAATGTGGTAAAATCTGAAAACGTGGTAAAAATCAGGCGAGGGCTTTTCTTTTTCTGGATTGCTTTTGAAAACACTGTCGGTTGGGATTAAGGAAGTGGGTGGGCGGTCAACCGGTGCTTATAAAAAAAGTCTATTAGTTGGGTTTAGGGAACGAGGTCGACAGCGGCCTCTGGTGGATTTACGTGAAACGGGCACGTGTGAATAGCCCTCGTGAGAGAAATTTGAGATCTAAGAAAGCATACACAGCGGCCTCTGGTGGATTCACGAAAACAAAAACTGCAAAAACAATCGTACCTCCTGGGATGTATTTGGCGCTCTCCAGAAATGTATATAGGGGTATGTTTTCAGAATGAGCCTGGGTTGAAAAAATAAGGCAAGAATGTGTTACCTGAATTCTGATTTCTATAAATCTATGCATATTAGTGGATATTTAAGAATAATGCTATTAATAATGGCTTGTTTGCATAATTAAAGATAAGATTTTATAAAACTTGAAATACAAAAAAAATATTCGCAATTCTCAATGTTATCAACCAACTGGGGAAGGACAGTATGATGAAATCTCCTGCTTAATATTTTTACCCTATTCACCTGTAGCGTCTCGCCTTAAATCAACACATACTTCATCTGATGGACTGTCAGGCCCATTATACGCCTCGCCACATTCAAATAAACAGCCCTTAGTCTGTGTATTTTAAAAAGCAGGGGGGAACATCCAGCATGTGCGATGTGAAATTGAAATGTTTGAAAATACAAGTTAGACAAATAACCCCTGCTCTGGGGAGGGGACGAACAGAGCGAATCGGCCCGTTTAAGGAATCCTGATGGAATGTTGTGGTGTTCATTCCAGACAGCTGATTTTGAGGGGGAGTCAAACAATACATGTTGCCTATTTCTCAAAAACTGCGGAAAAAAACAACTGTCTGGATGGCTCTGTAATGTTCCTGAGAGGACCTGAATTACAAACCGCCAACCAGTGCGCCATTGGCGGTTCCAGTGGAATGGGAAATTTAAAACACAATGTGCACAATTCCAGCTCATTTCCTCTTTTCCACGGATTCCACAAGCCATTCCTGCTAGTAATTGTGAGAACAACTAAACAACAGTTTCATGACCTCTGGGTGGGGAACGGCCTCCAGCTCAATCACCCCCTTGTTTTTGCACTCTTTAAAACACAGCGTGAACCTGCCGGGCAAAGGATGGTGATGATTTTCCCATTGGATGTTTGGTTAAGATCCACGCAGGAGATTTCCTCTCAAGACTTCACTGCAAACACATCTAGCTGAGAGGAGTATTGTTTGGAAGCTGCTAGTTTTTGAGAGCCAACAGAGTTTAGAAAGACTGCACTTTGAGTTTGACTGAAAACAAACCTAAGTAGATTGAAAGCTTAATGATTAATGCTTTAAGGATACACTGTTTTAAGGTCCCGTGAACTTAAAATAATGTTTAAAATGACGTTAGTATCAGTATGTTAGCCTTAGGGATATCTATAATCTAGTGTGCTCCAAAACAGTGACAAAAATCGCATTTAGAAGATACAAACATCCAAAGTTGGCGGTTTGCCACTTCCGCCTAAATGGGTCAACGTTTTTTTTGACGTCACCATATACTTCAGTTCCTCATCAAATTTTCTGACCAATCAAATGCTCTCTAGTATCTGACATGCCCCGCCCCCTTCAAGACGCTTCTTATTTGCTTTTCATTTGATGTGCTTGAGCTCAACCACCCTCAGTGGCAGAGCTGTGACAAAACAAGATGCTTAATAGGATGCTATTGGTTGTTTCTTTTTTTTAAAGGGGGAGGAACTACTCATGTCCCGCCCTGTTTTCATGTTTCAGTTGAGATTACGTCAAACATCAACTAAAAAAATGCACATTTCAAAGCACTTCACAAGACAGACAGACAGACAGACAGACAGACAGACAGACAGACAGACAGACAGATAGATAGATAGATAGATAGATAGATAGATAGATAGATAGATAGATTGCTTGGTTACCAATACTACAGTCAGTCACTCAGTCAGAACATCTACAGTCAGAACATCTTGATGGAAATGCATCTAATTCACATTTGGATTTTTTTTTTCTTTTTTTGCGAACTTTGAAAAGATTTGCTTCACGTTACAATGGCAACCTGGCAACAAACAGATAGAGTGTTGTGTGACCCTAGGGTGTTGCTAGGGTATCGGTTGCAATATTGATTGTTTTAGGTACTAGAGTGTTTCTAAGTTGACTCTAGAGCAGGGGTGTCAAATTCAATTCCTGGAGGGTCACAACTCTGCAGAGTTTAGCTTTGACCCTAATTAAACACAACTGATCAAACTATTTTTTTATTTTTAAATCTACAGGTATGTCTGTTGAAGCAGGGTTGGAACTAAACTCTGCAGGGCTACGACCCTCCAGGAGTTTAACATCCCTGTTCTAGAGTGTATTGGGTGGTTAATAGATTGTTGCCATGTTGTCGCTTTGGTATCTGAGTGGTTGCTAGAATGTTGCCAGGGTGTTGCTATGTTGGTGCTATGCTATTTAAGGTGGTTTCTAAATTTCTGCTATGTGGTTCCTAGGGTGTTACTGAGGCACTGGAATGGTCAAGACAGTGTTGCAATGCTGTTTCTTGGGTACTACTATGGTGTTGCTATGAAGTTGCTAGAATGTTCTAGTGGAAATCATTACAATACAATACATTACATTTTGTCAAGCCAGATTGCATTTATATTTGTATGTATTCATACATAGTGGTTACACTTTACATAAAGTGAGAAATACAGGTTGTAGGCATTGAAATATGCACAGCATAGATCTTAGGACAATGTATGGAGTCATATAAAAACATGCTAACAACCTCCTAAAATGTTCTAGAACTGTCCAAAAACAAGTTACTTCATCGTGCATTGTGCAAGGCCATGCTACTGTACCTTTTAAAACTATTTAAACATTTTATGCTAGGCTTTCTAAGGCCAACAAGAAAATACGTGTACAAACGTTACTATAACTGCTTTTATTTTAAATAATGATCAAATGCAATCTAAATGTACAGTTTGTTGTTACTGTTTTAATTATATCATAATACTATAGAACAGGATGAGTAATAATCTTGTATCATTTCCAGGTAATTGGATGCTGTGCTTCATCTCTGTGATTCACTTAGAGAAAACAAACTGTAAAAATAGCAAGGAAAAGGTGGACGGCACTCCATTAAAGCTCATCTCTTTTCTATATTGGGAGTTTTACAACAAAGCAATAGGCAAGTTTGTTAACATCTGCGTCTAGACACATCATGTTGCTTTGTGTTTTATTTAGTCTGAGATGAGCGAATGCCAGACAACACCTGCTGGACGTAAAAGCAGTTTGTTTCAGTGTAAAAACACAAACAATCATTTTAATCCCTGTTTTGGATCCAAAACAAAGCCTTCACAACAAAGACTGTTGTATAATAATGTATATGTGTGTAAACAACATGCTTTGAACAAAAAACATAAATACTGAAGAGAAATCAAAAGTGTTTTGTCTACAGGTGAGATGAAAAGTAGCTACTAAAGGTGGTTTATGTAAAAAAAACCATGTAAACTCCTCATTCATCACGTCCCATTAGAAAACCAATACTAGAACAAACACCCATTCATTAAAGGGATAGTTCACCCAAAAATGTAAATTCTGTCACTTACTCACCCCACACTTGTTTCACACAAAAGAACATATTTGGAGTGGTCCATGAGCACCATGGTGCTATATGTCAGCGCGCTTAACCACTAGACTATTGCCGCCAGCAAAAGAAGATACTTTGAAGAAGGTTGAAAGCTGGCAGTGATTGCCTTCCATAGTATTTATTTATTTACTACTATTGATGTTAAGGGCTAATGTTTTCCAACATTCTTTAAAAAATATATATTATTTCAACAGAAAAAAACAAACCCTTTAAACTTTGGAACCACTTGGGGGTGAGTAAATGACGAATAAACGTTCCATTTTTGGTGAACTACACCTTTCATAGCATTAAGCAAAATTTCCTTTAGTGTAGTTTTAAATATTTTTTCTTAGTTATTGCAGGTAAAAGAAAACAAAATTAAGCAAATAATTTTTTAAGGGGCCAAAAAAAAACTTTTAATAAAATGTTTTACCTGTCCTCAGATTAAGTCTTTTCCGTTTTAAAAGATTTTTTAGTTATTTAGTCCATTTCAACAGAAAAGTAGCATTATTTATGAAGATTTATGCACTGCACAATTTGTATGGAAATCATTCTTTTTGTTTTCTGGTTGTCTGCTGGTGCTCTGCTGTTGCAGAGGATTCTGGGTACTGTAGTTGCTGTGGTGTTGCTAAACAGTTGCTAGGGTATTCAGGTGATTGATGTTGCACTGTGGTTGCTAGGGTATTCAGGGTAATTCATTCATTGTTGCTAATTTGTTATGCATTAGGATGATTTCTGGTGTGTTGTTATACAGGTTTTCAAGGTGGTTGTTAGGGTGCTATTATCTGGCTGCTAGATACTTTGAATGATTCTATGCAGTTGCTAGGCTGTTCTGATGAAAGTCATTACATTTGATGCTAGTTTTATTCTAGATTAAAAACATCAAAAATAACCATTTGAACTGTAACATTTTACTATATAGATATTGTAAACCCCAGAGAGATTAAAATTAAAATAACCATATCTCAACATTATGTAAACAAACAAACAAAAACACTTATAATAACAATACATCAATACATGACAATAATCATGATTTGTTTAAACTGCAAATACTGTAATAAATTATTGCTGCCTTGAATTGTATAGTTGTATCAAATGAACTTTTCTAGTCAGCTCAACTTACGTCAAACTAAAAATGTTAAGTTAAACTTTCATTTATTAATTTTCCTTCGGCTTAGTCCCTTATTTATCAGGGGTCACCACAGCGGAATGAACCACCAACTATTCCAGGATATGTTTTACGCAGTGGATGCCCTTCCAGCCACAACCCAACACTGGGAAATAAGTTAAACATTGTATAACATGATTTATAAGAATTTTTTTTAAGATAAAATATAATCGAAAATATATAAACCTGATTAACGTATTAAAGTAAAATCCAAAGCTGTTGTCAAGCAATCATTTCAACAACATTCAGTCACCATTGAAAATTCTGTGTTTCGGTTTAGATCAACATGACTTTGTTTTCTTGAATGTGCTCAGGCTTTATATTGTCATCAATCCCATTAACCATTTGAAATCCTCTCATAAATTTGTCATTGATAGCAATAAATATGATTTATGTGCGATTCTCTTCATATACTGTGTGTCTGAGAGCATGACAGTGTCAACAAACTCCTGCTCAGCAGATGATCTGGTCTTATCCAGTGTTTTTTCATCGCCGGTGGTCCGACTGACCTCGATTCACACTCTAAATGCCACAGCATCTATAAAACCAGTGATGACACCCGGACTGCAGATTGAAGGCAGTTTGTTTAAATCGCATGCGTCTTTTGTCTTTCGTCTTTCGTCTCTTCCTCTGTGTTTAGAAAACTATTTGTGCGTTGAGAAAAGAGAGAGGAGGTTTTCCCTTTAACTGTTTGGTCTTTGATGGATTTGGATTGTGGATTTGTTCCAATACAAAACAGCTTTCAATCAAAGGAAGATCGTGTGTTTTTAAATAGCACCAGAAATAAATCAAAACATTTTTTAATATACACCACCTGACAAAAGTCTTGTCGCCTATCCAAGTTTTAGGAACAACAAATAATAACTTGACTTCTAGTTGATCATTTGGTATCAGAAGTGGCTTATATGAAAGGCAAAGGCCTCTAGATTACGCTTATTTTACCAAAATAAAATATGATCATGCCTTGATTTTGAATTAATTAGGACAGTAAGGTCTTACTTTGCTTAGACAAAAGTCTTATTGTACAGTATAGAATATAAAAGTCATGGTGCAGTGGAAAAGGAGTTAATATTGTGTATGACTCCTATGAGCTTGGAGGACTGCATCCATACATCTGACTCATGACTCAAATAACTTATTAATAAAGTCATCTGCAATGGCAAAGAAAGCATTCTTGCAGGACTCCCAGAGTTCATCAAGATGGATTCATCTTCAATGCCTCCTCCTTCATCTTACCCCAGACATGCTCAATAATGTTCTTGTCTGGTGACTAGGCTGGCCAATCCTGGAGCACCTTGACCTTCTTTGCTTTCAGGAACTTTGATGTGGAGGCTGAAGAATGAGAAGGAGTGCTATCCTGCTGAAGAATTCACCCTCTCCTGTGGTTTGTAATGTAATGGGCAGCACAAATGTCTTGATACCTCGGGCTGTTGATGTTGCCATCCAGCCTGCAAATCTCTTGCATGCCCCCATACTGAATGTAACTCCAAACCATGATTTTTCCTTCACCAACCTTGACTGATATCTGTGAGAATCTTGGGTCCATGCGGGTTCCAATAGGTCTTCTGCAGTATTTGTGATGATTGGGATGCAGTTCAACAGATGATTCATCGGAAAAATCTACCTTCTGCCACTTTTCCAAATGATCAACTAGAAGTCAAGTTATTATTTGTTGCTCTTACAACTGGGATCAACGACAACACTTTTTCAGGTAGTGTGTATATATATATATATATTACATTTCGTCACCTTAGAATTATAAGGTTGTATCTGCGTTCTAAATGATTTTGAGATATTGAGCTTCAAAGTTTTTGCATTCCATATAGCAAACAATATGCGTGTAACAGTTCTCTTTCATACATTAACATGACAAACAGACCCTAAATGTACTCTAAATGTAAATGATCAAAATTCTCTTAAATTTGCAAATTGGGGTAAAAAAAAAAAAACAGGGCAAATGCAGATAGACTCTTCTAATTCTAAAAAGTCATTTTCCGCTTGGAATTATAAGGTTCTATGTGGCAGGTCATTGAAGCACTGAACGCATCAACTGAAGCATTACTTTTCAAGAAATACAATCAGACTCCTTATTAATTTAATAATAAAAAAAAATTGGTGTTGTAACAATATGTTGATGTTTGATAATTTTTTTTTTTTGCTTTCTATAACAATAACATTTAATTAATGTTTTAGGATGAATATTTTCTCTTGTTCAAATTAATCATACAAGGCTGTGCTAAATATTTTGTCCGGTGCAGCTGTTAATTTTATGTAATTAATATGAATTATATACTTTATATGAATTATATTTATTGAATTATATGCCCCATGAATTAAATTAAGTATTTGCCCTTCAAGGCTTAATATCAAATTTAAAGACTTTAAAATAAAACAGACAATGAGCAAATGAGTTTAATAAACACTAAAAAATGTTTCACTGACTAAGATATACACAAATAAAAATATTTTACATTTAATATATTACATTTTTTAATAACTGTTTTTTTTTCAAGAATATAAAGTGTAACATTTCATCTCAATGTCAAAAAACGCTTCTAAATCATCACATTTACACACTTTTTCAGTTTCAGGTTTCTTCTTAATTTTATGTTATGCGGCATTATTTAGTCGACTCTGATTTTGTGTTTCTTTCTGGTCTTTCCCGCTGTCAATGGAGCAATCCGGCAAAATGACAAAGGAAGCTGATCCTGATTGGCCCTCGTGCGTGCATTCGAAATGCTGATTGGCTCACAGAAAGAACCTTATAGAGCCAAGCTAGAGTTTGACTTTGCAGATAAAACCGTTTTTGTCTTATAAATAAAAAGTCTTAAAATGTAAACAACTTATAAAAAAAAAACATCACAGTGTAAATAAGTTGTCATTTAATTAGAATACGTGAATAACTCAATTTTGACAAAAATCTCACTTCTTTTAAAAATAGTGCCCAAGTGCAATTAAATGGAGAGCTTTTACCACATTTTTAAACATAATAGTTTTTATAACTTTTTCCAAAAAAAGTCCAAAAAGAAGTACCAACCAAAAAGTACAAAAACAAATAAATATATATATACATATATATATATACACACATATACATATATATATATATAAAAGATAAGTTAATAATGATATATCATATTATAATCAACTGTATAATTAACTGTACACAGGGTGGGTGGAATGTGACTATTGATATTAACTAATAATTAAGTTCATAGTAAATAATTTATATTTTGTTTGATTCATATGACTCATTTCATTTTCATTCATATTAATTCCAAATATAATTAATATCCATAATAAGTAATAATTGAACTCATTGATCAGTTCATTATATATATATATATATATATATATATATATATATATATATATATTTCATTCATTCATTTTCTTTTTGGCTTAGTCCCTTTATTCATCAGGGGTCGCCACAGCGGAATGAACTGCAAACTTATCCAGCATATGTTTTACACAGCGGATGCCCTTCCAGCTGCAACCCATCACTGGAAAACACGCACACACTCTCATTTACATACATACACTATGGACAATTTAGCTTACCCAATTCACCTATAGCGCATGTCTTTGGACTGTGGGTGAAACCAAAGCACCCGGAGGAAACCCACGCAAACACGGGGAGAACATGCAAACTCCACACAGAAATGCCAACTGACCCAACTGAGGCTCGAACCAGCGACCTTCTTGCTGTGAGGTGACAGCGCTATCCACTGCGCCACCGTACCCTATTTTTATATTTAGTTTAAATAAATTAAAATAATCAGGATGCTTAAAATAAAATAAAATATTAATATTAAGCTTTAAGTCTAGACAGTAAATTCTGCTGCATTCCACAAATTTCCCCCAAAAATCCATGCATAAAAGTCCCCACCAAAAAGTCTCCACATTCCGTCTGGCCAAGATTATAAGGCCCTCCACTGGAATTAAGCAAAGCATTTTTCCAGAGAGACTCTTTTGTACATTAGTGTGTTCCCAGGGTATTCGAGGAGACTTGTATTTACAGCAGCGATGGAGCAAAACGAGAGAGAGCGGCTGTTTCTGTTGTTGTCTGTGAATGCAGTTCATTAGCAACGTTTGAGGACTCTGTTTTACCTCACATGACAGAACTCGAGAGCACATTAATTCAAGCCAATTACAGATAGCTCAAATTCCCTCTCCTAAGCCTTTGAGAGCACTTTAAAACAGCACCAGTTACCCACAACACACCAAAACAGTGAATCTTTAACAGTTAGCTTCGACTAACGTTGGCCTCAAGATATATGCTGCTGAAAACAAACAAAAGAAACCATTACAAAATTTGTGTGTTGGTTTTAATGGAAACTGTAATGGTGGTTTGGGTCTGTACTGGGGTCAGTTGTAAGTGATTTTGGGTTGCTTTGGGCTAAATCCCCAATTTTTTGTAGGATTGGGGAACTTTCTTTCCAAATGAAAGCAGAAGTGTGGATTTCAGGCACAAAAATGTAATAAAATGTAAAAACAAACTCTCAGACACCCCTCACGGTGACATCACTTGCTCTATTGAGTGCATGTGTGGTGCATGCGCAAGTCTGCATCCAGACACTATTGCAAATATTAATAATTTCATCATTTATCTACAGTTTTATTTCAACTACTGGACGTTTTGCTGCCTTAAATTTTTAAGCTGAATCAAATGAACTTTACAAGTCATGTTTATCTTACATTATATTAACTTAAACATTTCATATTACGACAACAACATATGCCATGACAGCAAATGTTTTGTGTTATTTCAACTTATTAAAATTGGTTCAACATATTTTTTTTTGTTTTAATTAATTAAATTGATTTAATTAAATTAGATTGAACTTATTTTTTTAACAGTATAGTCGGCAAAATTGTGATATGCGAACCCATTTAGAGCACTACGCTGTAATATATTTATTGCTAGCTTCATTTTTTAAGTTGAATCAAATGAATTTCAAATTCAAATTCAAAGTTATTTCAACTTACATCAATTAAAAAGACTTAAAACATCAAATCAAAATAGATATAACTTAAAAATTCAATTAAAACCTGTTAAACTACTATTAATTTCTTGCTACCTTCATTTTTTAAGTTGAATCAAATTCATTTGACAAGTTATTTCAACTTACATCAATTAAAAAGACTTAAAACATCAAGTTAAAATTTCTATAACTTAAAAATAAACTAAGACTTGATTAACTTATTAAAATAAGATAAAGGAATAATAAAAATGTATGTTGTCTTGACTTTGATCATATAATTTTTTTAGTGTAGACTGTAAAAATATGACCAATAATTAAAGAAAACTTACATTTTTATGTTAATTCTAACTTATTTAAACTAAGGTATTCATGTTTCTTAATGTATTAAGCTACACAATCTGTTCTAAGTCAGTTTAGTGTAATTTAAGTTAAAATGACTCAAATGTTAATTTAAGAGGTGACACAGTGGCTCAGTGGTTAGCACTGTCGCCCCACAGCAAGAAGGTTGCTGGTTCGAGTCCCGGCTGGGCCAGTTGGCATTTCTGTGTGGAGTTTGCATGTTCTCCCAGTGTTTGCGTGGGTTTCCTCCGGGTGCTCCGGTTTCCCCCACAGTCCAAAGACATGTGCTATAGGTGAATTGAATAAACTAAATTGGCCGTAGTGTATGAGTGTGTGTGTGAATAAGTGTATGTGAATGTGTATGGATGTATCCCAGTACTGGGTTGCAGCTGGAAGGGCATCCGCTGCGTAAAACATATGCTGGATAAGTTGGCGGTTCATTCCACTGTGGTGACCCCTGATGAATAAAGGGACTAAGCATAAAGAAAATGAAATGATGTTAATTTAATTCAACATAAAAATGTAAGACATCCATGTATTTTTTTTACAATAATCTAGATTTGCTAATTTAAAAAGTTTGCATTTGGATCAAGGTTATCCAATCCATTTTTTTTTTGCTTAGCAAAATCAGCACAAAATCCATATAATTCTGATTGCTATTGATCCTTTTGAACAACTGACTTATTTTACCTTCAACTGGTGGTATGTTAAACCAATAAATCTGATTGGAACATCTCCCAAAACACATTCAAATGTACTGGTTTGGTGGAATGTGATGACCTGTGATGTTTTTAATGGTATTTGCAGTGAAAACCATTAAAACCTCTCTGATGGTTTCTATCGTATTATCAGCTGAGTAATCAAAAACAGATAGTGAGCATGAAACAATTTACGAGGAGAAGCTTTTATCCTTTATACCTCTGAATACATCTATGACATTTATGAAAGAAACTAGACCTGTAGAAGCTAAATCTCACATGCTAGCAACTCCCATGATGCTGTTTTATCTCCGCCGATGCGCAGTCCTCTATAATCTTCACTTGATTTATCGTCCTCTTTGGCTTTGAAAGAATTCCAGTGTCTTTGGGATGGGAAAAGTGAGGATCCCCGCCGAGCTTTTCTGACATCCTGAGACCTCCAGGGTCATCCAAACCAGAGCGGGTGCTGGTATTTCTACTCCAGGTGGATATGACAGCTTGGGAATGCAGGGTTCGGAGGTTTAAAAAGGCGCATCGGGATTTGGCTAATTAGATATATATGCGTCCAAGACACCTCAGTCTCGGAGGTGTGGTAAAATCTGGTATCATGACTTCGGGGTGTAAAAGGTTAAGTGCTAACGGTGCAGCAGCAGCAAACAGAAGTGTAATATGAGACCCGTGCCATAACCATTTCAGATGACATATGGGGTTATCGGGAAAAAAATTGACCAATCTACCTTATTTTTCATTTAAGAATAGATGCAGTCATTATAACTTAATACTTCGAAACTTCACATCGTTCACTTTTATTCATTTATAGCCACTTATGTTGCAAATCTGTATTTTCTTATCATTTTTTATCATCTTTTAATTTTAAAGCTTGTAGCACAAGCCGTTTGACTGACATTTGTTATTCCCAGTTATTTTCCCATAGCCGCAAATGATGGAGGTCTTGAAGGAATAGTTTACCCATAAATTAAAATACCCCAAAATTAACTCACCCTCAAGCCATCCATCCTGTGTAATGTGTAAGAGCGATCGTTTGGGATCCGTGCGGGAAGTATGACTTGCATGTGTGTTTTTTTCTCAAAGTGAAGGCAGCCATGACATGAACCGCACTCGGCTGTAAAAGTGAAACCAAAAGTGCGCACATCATTTAAATAAATATAATGCAAGAGGGAATCTGATAATGACAAATGTCTCATTTTACCACTGAAATAAAATGGTCTAATAATGTTGTCATTGACAGATTGCAAGCATATGTCTCGAACACAATAATTCAACTTCAGAATTATGAGTAGTTGTATTCTGATGTCATCACTTTGCTGTGCCAGGACCAGGACAAATTTAAAGTCTGTTCAAGTCCACCATTCATAGTCTATACAAAATGTAGCATTTTAACCAGCAGTAGACCTACACATAGGCCTAATATTATTATTGTTGTTTTACCATATGTTTGAGAAATAACAATAATAATAATAATAATAATAATAATAGCATACTCATATCACGTCAACCTTTGTTTTACATCTACAAAATCGTGAGAAAATGATGATTTTGATTTTAAGCAATAAAAATTGTGATTCTCATTTTAGCCAGAATTGTGCAGCCCTAGTTCAAACTACTTCTTTAAAATGAGTTGTAACAACACGATTGTTAAGTTTTTGGGGGAACAACTTAATTGTTTTATGTTCAATCCACTTAAATGTGTAAAAACAATTAAGCTAACTTAATAGATTTGTGTTGGGTCAACATGAAGGAATTGTGTGGAACCAAGGATTTTTTACAGTTGAATCCAATAAAGTGCCAGAAAAACTTTTAAAGACATTATGATAACGGCGGAAGATAGTTAATTATTCATTCATTCATTTTCTTTTCGGCTTAGTCCCTTTATTAATCCGGGGTCGCCACAGCGGAATGAACCGCCAACTTATCCAGCATATGTTTTACGCAGCGGATGCCCTTCCAGCTGCAACCCATCACTGGGAAACATCCACACACACTCATTCACACACATACACTACGGACAATTTAGCCTACCCAATTTACCTATACCACATGTTTTTGGACTTGTGGGGGAAACCGGAGCACCCGGAGGAAACCCACGCGAACACGGGGAGAACATGCAAACTCCACACAGAAACGCCAACTGACCCAGCCGAGGCTCGAACCAGTGACCTTCTTGCTGTGAGGCGAACGTGCTACCCACTGCGCCACCGTGACGCCCCGATAGTTAATTAGTGAAGACTTATTTTAATGCTCATCCTGGAGTATAAGCTCAAAATATCAAACATTTTGATGTTTGCATCACAAACTCACTGGCCACAGTATTAGGTATACTGTGACAATACCTTCAGAACTTGCCTTACTATTCATGGCACAGATTTAACAGGGTGCTGAAAACATTCCTTAGAGGGTCCCACGTTATATTAGGTGGCCTTAACTAATATGTAGGTACACTGAAATTAATCATATGTTACAATGCACTTATAGTGTAAATACATGTTTTAACATTGCACTTATTATGGATTAAATACCTGCATTACACCGTTGACCATCACTTACACCTTAACCCACCCTTAAACTTACACATACCACCAAACCTGTCCCTAAACCTACTCGTATCCCACCTCAAGAGTGCCAGAAGTCTTCTGCAATACATTCTGAACACAGTAAGTAGTTAAGAGCCACCTAATATAAAGTGGGACCCCTTTGGGAATTTGGTCTATATTGATATGAGATCCTCATCAGGCAAATACTGCAGATCTGAACTCCATCAAGGAAATTCAGCTCATGCCAAAGATGCTCTACTGGACTGAGGTCTGGTGACTGTGGGGGATATTTGAGTTTAGGGAACTTTCATTTTTGAGAAACCAGGCTAGATGGATCCATGTTTTTGATAATGCCAGATTGTGACCCTACCATCTAAATGTTCTGTTTTCCAGTTTTGTTGATCCCATTTGAACTGTAGCCTTAGTTTTCTGTTTTCACCTGACAGGAGTGTCACCGGTTGCTCTCTTCTTCTTCTTCTTCTTCATCAGCTGCTCTTCTGCTTTTGTTTGATGTGTTGTGTGTTCAGGTTTCCTCTCTGCAGAACTCAGTTATATCTAATGTTTTATCGAGTTTCTGTTGTTGTCTTTCTATCAGCTGAACCAATGTGGTCATCCTCTTCTAACCTCTGGCATGATCAAGACATCCCACAAAACCTCAAATCACTGGATATTTTCTTTTTTTTTAGTCAGACCATTCTCTGTAGACCCCAGTAAATCCCAGAAGATCAGCAGTTTCTAAAAAGACTCAGACCCACTCATCTGGCCCCTATCATTCCACATTCAACGTCTCTTAAATCACCTTTATTCCTCATTCTGATGCCCGGCAGATCTTCCTCACCATGCCTAAACGCGCTGAGCTGCTGCAATATGAATGGCTGATTGTCCTGAGCCGACAGTATGTTGTATTTTGTTAAAAGCGAATGTTTAAAATGTAATACTTGTTCCAAATTCATTGGGTGCCACCAAATGGAGAAGGAAACACACTCTATAAACTTCCTTTCTTTCGTCAAAACACAAAAAGCAGTATTCTGAAGAATTATCAACAGTTATTGTCCGTACAATAAAAGTCAGTCTCCTAAATGACAAGAAAGGCAGTTTACATTAAGATTGCGCTAGATTTTCCAGTGAAAATGTCAGTTGTCTTTGTTTGTGCAAAAGTAACCACTGTTATGCTACATTGCTTCATTCACTCGGGATGCACCGCTGCTTCTCTCGGATGTCACAAAAGCTTTTCCTGAGCCTTTTTTTAGTGTATTTCTACAACCATAAACCAACACATGTAAACAAACACAAGGATTGTTTCCTATTCCGTCAAACCTTTAAAGCGGACCTCCACAAACTCCATCCTACTTCTGGGAGTCAAAACAGCTGCAGATTACAATGAAATCCCTCTCAGAACAATGAAAGATAAATATATACATGATTCACCGCCGACACACTGTGATTCCCGCTTGGTGCTACAACGATAACCACACTTGTTTTGGGGCTCTGTAAGCCATAACACGTCAGAATTTAGCTTGGCTGGAGGATTCGGTTTGACTCAGTTCCGATAAAGTTACTATTATTTGTCGAAACTGCTGGCTAGGTGTTTAGACGCAGCTTCCCTTCGCTCTGGCCCGTTTCCAGCCTCATTATGACCTTCCTGTGCTCGGCGCCAGACAGCAGGTTCGAGCAGATGCATTGTGGGAAGGAAGTAGTGTGTTTGGCAGAGCATTGTTATTGTTGTGCTGATAGAGAGAAGGGCCAATTAATTAAGATAATAGAGAGGCACCACAATGGGTTATTGAGTCATTTACTGAGGATGTTGTTGGCTGTCTTGCCAATACACGCACATGCAGAGCGATTCTTCTATTTAGTACAATGACGGCTGGTCGGCATCTCACCAAGATTCACCTGTCCAGGTTAACAAGTTCAGGGATGTACAGATGAAGTTAAAATTATTAGCCCTCCTGTGATTTTTGTTTTCTTTTTCACATATTTCCCAAATTATGTTTAACAGAGCAAGGAATTTTTCACAGTATTTCCTATAATATTTTTTTAGTTTTATTTTGGCTAGAATAAAAGCAGTTTTTATTTTTTTTAAAACCATTTTAAGGTCAATATTATTAGCCCTCTTAAGCAATATTTTTTTTCTATTGTCTACAAAACACACCACTGTTATACAATGATTGGCCTAATTACCCTAACTCGCCTAATTGACCTAATTAACCTAGTTAAGCCTTTAAATGTCACTTTAAGCTAAATACTAGTATCTTGAAAAATATCTAATAAAATATTATGTACTGTCATCATGGCAAAGATAAAAGAAATCAGTTATTAGAAATTAGTCATTAAAACTATTATGTTTAGAAATGTGTTGGAAAAATCTTCTCTCCGTTAAACATAAATTGGGGAAAAAATATACAGGGGGGCTAATAATTCTGACTTAGCCTAATACTGGCTAAACACCTTTATGAGAGAGAAAGAAAAAGAAAAGAAAAAAGAAAAATCGCACTGTATACTATGATTTTTTTTTTCAAATGATGTTGGGAAAGATATTGCCACCTACTAGCTTGGCATAAAGTGTAACTTTCATGGATCATATTGACAATGTAAAAATTTTATAAATAAATTCAAAGGAAAAAATGCATTTTCAGCCATTTTTGCAAAAAAAATAAAAATAAACCTTGTTAAAATGATCCGTGAAATGACTTAAACACGTTATGTCAGGCCAGTTGCACTAAGCATCTGTGCACATAGAGTCCTGTAGTCCATAAGTCCATGTAGTTTTGTAATACACATGTGCATGATGTCAGTGTTTTCAAAAAGTCACTTTTTGAGGTTTTTATATTGTATAATTTTCAGAAACCAGGGCTGCGTCCAAAATCTCATACTTCCATACTATATAATACGCTAAAAACAGTATGCGAGCCCAGTAGTATGTCCGAATTTATTAAATTCGAAAAACAGTATGCGAGAAGTACCTGGATGACCTACTACTTTCGGTGAGATTCTGAAGAGCACATCCCATGGACGCTACGCTATCCCATGATGCACAGCGAGAGAATTCATGAACGGGAGTGAAGCAAAGTAACTGACGCGGGTAGGTCACGTGATCATGAAAAAATGGCGGATGTAGTATGTCCGAGTTCCATTCATACTGCTCACATTCATACTATATAGAACATACTTTTCTAATGGCCAAGTAGTACATTTAAATTTAAATGCGGTACCTACTGAGTAGCAGGCGATTTCGGACGCAGCCCAAAACTTTGTAGTCTGCATGTAAACTACTTTGTTTCTTTACAAAGTGACATTACTTCCGACTGGCCTGGATAGCAAAATACAGTTTTTTTAGAGGGGGTCTGTGTGAATGGGAATTTTTCAAAAACACAAAAGAAACTTTAAGATTTACAAAAGGCAGTTCAGTAGATTTGGACTGTGTTTCAAGAAATTAGCACAAAATTTGGACAACTTAATGAGACTGGTGTGGGTTTCCTCCGGGTGCTCCGGTTTCCCCCACAGTCCAAAGACATGTGCTATAGGTGAACTGGGTAAACTAAATTGGCCATAGTGTATGAGTGCATGTGTGAATGTGAGAGTGTATGGGTGTTGGCTGGAAGGGCATCCACTACGTAAAACATATGCCGGAATAGTTGGTGGTTCATTCCAATGTGGTGACCATTGATAATCAGGGACTAAGCCGAAGGAAAATGAATGAATGAATGAATGAATGAATAAGTGAGGCATCTGAACACTCTTTTCCATATGGATGAGATCTAATGAGCTTTTTCTATGGGAAATGGCTTTCTTTTAGATTACCAAGTCATTTTTTCCACATTTTTTAAAGAATTATATACAAAGTGGTTTTTATTGTGGGCTACATTAAGTCATGAGAGACTGATAATGGTGGCTTTCTTGTTGGGTGGTCTGTGTCCTCTAAAAAGCTATTTTCATCTCTTTTTTTAAAGCATTGCAAGCTAAATTTGGATATAAAAGGACAAATAATGAATAAATAAGAAGAACATCCTACCCATTCTTTCTTCCCTATTATTTAGTGTTAAATGTTATTAATAAATAAAGGTTAAAGACGGTTTAAATGTTCATTAGAGCTCTTGTCTCTTTAGTAAACTTTGGTTATTAGGATAACCTGAATTTTGGCTGTATATTCTGCAGCATGGCAGTAAATGATTAAGTGTCTGGATTAAAGATTTAAAAATGAATTAACATATATGAGCCGACAGATTGACATCATAAGAGTAAAGATAAGAGAAAAAAAAACAGATATTAACCAGACGCAGATGCTCTGATAATCAGAAACAGATCTGAAAGTATAAATCAGTCCAGAGCCAGATTGGAAAACTTTAGATATGTGAAGATCTAAGTCAAGAAATTACATGATTCATATATTCACGAGGGACAAAAAGGTCTCTCCCTAAAATTCATAAAATGTCATGTGATATCCTTAACGCGAACTTCAGCCGGGCAGATATATCACTCCAAACCCAAATCCTCAAATGCTTTGATTCCTGCCCATTTCTTGAGCTAAGCAAAACCTCAGAGTAGGAATTTTTGGATTGGAAACCCACTCAATTCTTCTGGGCACAAGATCAGAACATCTAACCAAACCCACAAACCCTAATCATTAAACCAATTCTAGGCTTTACTTAACTTCCTATAAAATTATCATATATAAATAGAATATTAAATGACAATTTTAATAGAAGCTCCAATATAAACTTAGCAATAAAAATAGTTATATATATATATATATATATATATATCTTAATATCTCAGAACTTCTCCATATCTATGCCCCTTCTCGCACTCTTAGATCATCCAACTCTGTAGGTGCGTCCCAAATCACATACTTATGCACTATTCTACGCCATTTTGTAGTATAAATAGTGTAAGTAGTGCATTCACACTGAAAACTCTAAAAATAATAAGTGCACTTTAAATACCCGGATGATGCACTTATTCAACCGTTAAAATGAAGTGTGGAATGATGGACACTTCACGCACTCAACAGCTGCTGCTTTGCTCACGTAGCGGAAGGGGCAGAGCTTTCGGGCACTGATGTTGAATTACTTTATTTATTTTGGATTGTGAAAGCTAAATTCTCCTACAAGAGTGTTTATACTGCCTCCCGATGGTGAATGCGCTTATGCTTATAGCAGGTATTATTTGATAATTTGGGTCATTCATTTCGCTAATGTGGCAACGGTCAAACGTCATCTGGGAAACGGTTCGAATTTCCGCTTAGTAAAAAAACATTAGTGTTCCATTTGGGACGACACTACATACATATATTATGCTGTTGAGTGTGTAAGTGCATATGTACATAGTGCATAGTATAGTGTACCATTTGGGACACAGCTTATCTCTCTGGTGCCACCCCGCACTCAATTAAGCACAATGGGAGCCAGATCGTTTAGCTCTATGGCTCCTCGGCTATAGAACTCGCTTCCCTTGGATTTAAGGAACAGTGATAGTCTTCACATTTTTAAATCCCGTCTTTTTAAGCAGGCTCTCTTATGACTACTTTTTATTTATCATGTTATTTTATTTTGAAGATATGTTTTTATTTGCAACTCTTTCCATGTATTTGAAATGATGTTTGGCAACCTTTATTAATTGTTTTTGGTTGATGTTTGTTGTAACGTGACCTTGGGTGTCCAGAAAGGCACCATTTATAAATAATTAATTAATTATTTTAATAGAAAAAATATATATAACAGTTCAATTAATTTTATAAGACATATAATATTTATAGTTAAATTACAGCAATCTAAAAGTTTATAAAATATTTTTGTTATACTTTTAATGAACAGAATTGTTAATAAAGCAAATTTAAATACAGTAGTATTTTTTATTTGACAAAACCATCTGTTGGGTTAAAACATGTCATTTCAATTTTGTTGAAATAATTAACCCAATATTGGGTTTGTCCATATTTGACCAGTTGGATTACGACAACCTAGCATTTTTTACAATGTATAAAAGTAATTGCATGATTATTAAAGGGATAGTTCACCAAAAAATGAAAATACTCTCATCATTTGGTCACCCTTGTGAGTTTCTTTCTTCTACTGAACACAAAAAAAGACATTCTGAAGAAAGCTGAAAACCGGTAACCATTGACATCCAAAGTATTTGTTTTCCCTACTACGGAAGTCAATGGTTACCAAAACAGCTTTCTTCAAAACATCTTCTTTTGTGTTCAACAGAGGAAAGAAACTCATGAATGTTTGTAAACACTTGAAAGTGAGTAAATAGTTTTTGGGTGAACTACCCCTTTAAGTACTAAACAATGTTTGAAAATAGAATAAATAGATTACTGGTAAATCAGAGCAAAAAGCAACTGCAGGCCTCCACTGAGTAGATGAAGTGCAGTACATTAAACAACCCTGCAGTACCCGAGCTCACACGTATCTAAGCTATTGTTACCAGCAGAACAAAGCTCCGTCCAGATAAAACAACAATAGGCGCAGTAGGGCTGCAGTGCTGGCCATTACAGATAAGACTCTGGCAGTCGCCGCCTGGCTTTTCTCATGTGGCTTTTTTCCTAACGTGAAGGTCTCCTCCCTACAGCTGAACACAGGCAATCTGTCAGCTTCTCCACTGCCTTTCAAGAGCTCAGAGAGAGTGTGAAACACAACCCCCCCAACAGCCACCATCACAACACATGCTTACAATGCAGTCCATCAGTCCTCAAATCACAGAGAATCTGAGAACAGTCAGAAGCGCTTCACTGATGGCTCCAAAAAGAACCTTTAAAGGTCCTATGAAATTAAAATAAAGTTTTTTAGATGTTAAGGCAAGGCAAGGCAGGGCAAGGCAAGTTTATTTATATAGCACATTTCATACACAGTGGCAATTCAAAGTGCTTTACATAAACAAGAATAAAAGAGACAAGTATAAATAAGAATAATATAAAAACAGATGACATAAACAGGAATAAAAAGAGACAAGTATTAAAATAAAATTTAATAATAATAATAATAAAAAACAGATAAAAACAGGTGTTAAAACAGGTTATAAAAGAAATGAAAAAGAAAAGAAAGACATAATAGTGCAATCTGTCGGACGTAGCACAGTGCTCATTCAGTAAAGGCACAGCTAAATAGATGTGTTTTAAGTCTGGATTTGAATGTACCTAATGTTGGAGCACATCTGATCATTTCTGGAAGCTGATTCCAGCGGCAGGGGGCTGTAGCTGAAGGCCGATTCACCCTGCTTTGATTGAACCCTTGGAATTTCTAATTTATATGATCCTAAAGATCTGAGTGATCTATTAGGTTTGTATTCAGTGAGCATATCTGTGATGTATTGAGGTCCTAGGCCATTTAGTGATTTATAGACAAGTAGTAATACTTTAAAATAGTTTAAATTTTAGATGAAAACAGCATTTTGCAATTGATCTGGATTAGTGTAAAAAAAAAAAAAACTTAAACAACTGATCATGTAAATTAGGGCTGGGCCGATAAATAATATTATATCGAATCATGATAAAATATATGTCAATAACAACGATAAGCTCTGGACTTTTTTACTCTATATTGATCAAAGAGCCAATTACACAGCAGAAATGTGCAACAATGGGAATCTAAAAGTGTGTTGATATTAGAGATGTTTCCAATTTTCGGGCACTGAAAATTTATCAGCCGAAAATATGTTATGCCATTTAATGGAGCCTCTAATTTTTGCGGCTTCAGTCATTGTTGGGGTACTCTTAAATCTGGTAGCATTAACAACTTATATCAAAATATATATCGTTATCGTTAATTATGGAAAACAATTACCGAGATTGCATTTTTGCCATATCGCCCAGCCCTAATGTGAATGGTCCACTTATTGTATGTTAAAATGAATTCTTTCAACAGATAACCAGTTTTTGAAGTGTCCATTTCTTACAGACGTGGAATTTGGAATTGGAATCTATAACAAAATTAGAAATCCTTTCTTGAACTTTCTCAGCACTAAAAATGGAACCTGGTTTTGGAATAAATGTTGTTTCATAATTTATTTATTTCTGTTGAGCACAAAAGAAAACCAGTAGCCATTAACATTCATAGGAAAAAATATACAATGGAAAAC
>CAIGQV010007757.1:5102988-5140308 GCA_903798115.1 Danio jaintianensis | reverse complement strand
TCGAACCAGCAACCTTCGGATCACGAGTCCAACACTCTAACCACCACAAAAGTGTACTGTTTGTATCATTTTGTTGGTATTTTCCAAATCAAATGTCCCGCTGAAAAAGATTATTGTGTGGGACAGGCCAAAAATCATAGTTTTATCATCATAAATTCAATTTTCATTCATTCATTTTTTTTTGGCTTAGTCCCTTTATTAATCAGGGGTCGCCACAGCGGAATGAACCGGCAACTTATCCAGCATATGTTTTACGCAGCGGATGCCCTTCCAGCTGCAACCTATCACTGGGAAACATCCATACACACTCATTCACACACATACACTACAGACAATTTAGCCTACCCAATTCACATATAGCGCATGTCTTTGGACTTGTGGGGGAAACCGGAGCACCCGGAGGAAACACACGCCAACACGGGGAGAACATGCAAACTCCACACAGAAACGCCAACTGACCCAGCCGAGGCTCGAACCAGCGACCTTCTTGCTGTGAGGCGAACGTGCTATCCACTGCGCCACCGAGCAGCCCTAAATTCAATTTTAATTATTATAAATAATGTTTAATCAACATTAATTTGTTGAAACATTGATAAAAAAAAATGCATTGTTATGATTTTCAGTCACAAATTTGTTTGCTATTTTATTAGTTGTCTTACTATTTCTTAAAACTTATGTTGTTTTGTTACTTTTTTCTGTGAAATGTATTCTACAAAGTAGAAAGTAAAGTTGTAAATCACATTTTTTAAATGATCAAGATAACAACATCAGCAGGAGATCGGTGCAACCTTTTTCCTTTTTGTATATTTATTGCTATTTACTGAGGGTTTAAAAAATGTTAAAAAAGAAAAAAGATTCCTGAATCATGTTTCCTTACCCGACTGAGTATTGCGAGGTATATGTAATATCTGTTTCTTCTAAACTCTCACTTCAAAAGGACTACTTTTTAAACTTTTTAACCATGGTAAAACAGTGCTTCCACCTGTTGATTAAATGTGGAATTGTATTGCATGGCAAAATCCTATGCAGCTTAATAATAAATAGCCTAACATCATCCAGCCAGATCAATTCACAAAGACAATATTTTATGTCAGTATAAATCAGTCTGACAGATAAAAAAGAATCATTGCTTTGTTATAAATTTTATCTTCATTGCAAATTGTAAGTTCACCAACATCAAACCATCTCTACTTATTTTAATTTAAAACATTTTCGACATATGTTGAATAATTTCAGTTTATAATGACTTTATAAACATACACTAATGTAAAAATGTATTTCTTACCCTCATGTTTTTGTGCAGTTATTCTTCTTTAGACTTCATTTAACAAACGATTCTAAGGTTTAATGTAACATTGGCGTCCTCTGCTGGTCATACCCGAATATAACACAGTCTGTGGAGAACTTCTGTGGGTTATAAGTTAGCCAGCACCCAACTTATGGGCATTTACACCTACCTACCTTAAAATAGTAACAGTTCTTGAACCAAGTGAGCTACAAACAAAAAACGCATTGGTATCATTGGAAATAGGACACGTTGAGCTTTACTATGGTCCATCTAGAAAGTTTTATGCTAAAAAATATAAAAAATTATACATTATAAAGTGATGAGAAAGACAAATTGTTCTGTGTTAAATATTTGTTTTTCCATATAGACCATTTCAATGTGGCGATGTCACTGGCCCTTAAACATTTCCTGCTTGTTATCAAAGTATTTCATAACATTAACAAAAGGCAATTTAATAATATTATAATATTAAAACGGCTGCCATAACATTATTTATCAATATGTGGACCTTTTTGGATTTTTGGAAGCTATAGAAATTCAAAGTGTAATACAGGAAATACATTGGGACCATTGTTATTGTTTACATCCCTCAAAATGGTCTATACAAACACATGAAATCAGTCATGTAATAATCTAGAAAAAATATGCCTTGAAAGCCAAGTGTCTCAGTCATGAGTTTATATTTCAAATTTGATGAAGATATCATTCCCAGTACTGGATTGCGGCTGAAAGGGCATCCGCTGCGTAAAACATATGCCGGAACAGTTGGCGGTTCATTCCGCTGTGGCAACCTCTGATAAATAAGGGACTAGGCCGAAGGAAAATGATTGAATGAACGAATGAAGATATGTAAAACGTGACTTCTGCAAAAAGGTTTCCGAGACTGTATCGGTGTCCTTCTCTCCCTCAAAATGACATTTCTGGAATTATTGATATACAATTTTACATATATAGTAAAATATAATGTAGTTTTTATCTTAATCTTTAGTCACATACTATATTCACTCATATATTGTATGTAGTGTTTAACTACTATAATCTAAATTATAAACCATTCAGGACCACAGTACAGCACAGTACTACCATGAACATACTTGCTAAAACTGTGGAATTATATGCATAAAAATGATAATGTGAAATATTTTTACAATTTAAAATATTTTTGGGAATTTAAATACATGAAATATGCGCCGATAATTGTTTTACAATTTATTTTGTTTTAAAATGTATTTAATGCATTCAAAGTTACATTTTCTGCATGCTTTCTCAAGTATCTGTGCCACACGATTCTGTAGAAATCATTCTAATATGGTCATTTGCTCAAGAATATGGTTAGCACTGTCGCCTCACAGCAAGAAGGTCGCTGGTTCGAGCCTCGGCTGGGTCAGTTGACATTTCTGTTTGGAGTTTGCATGTTCTCCCCATGTTGGCGTGGGTTTCCTCCAGGTGCTCCGGTTTCCCCCACAGTCCAAAGACATGCGCTATAAGTGGATTGAATAAACTAAATTGGCTGTAGTGTATGAGTGTGTGTGAGAATGAGTGTGTAAGGGTGTTTCCCAACACTGGGTTGCAGCTGGAAGGCCATCCGCTGTGTAAAACATATGCTTGAATAGTTGGCGGTTCATTCTGCTGTGGTGACCTCTAAAATTGAGACTAAGCCAAATGAATGAATGAATGATCGATGTTGAGTATAAACTCAAACATCATGGTTCTCCCTGTGAAACGTTGTGATCTTCACACAAAGATAACCACTTGAAAACCAAAAGGAAGATTAAAGTGTAAACCAAGAGGAAGTAGAACAGGAACTGAAACTAACGTGTCTACCACAGACAGTAACATCTCACCCAGCTCACTTCACACTTTCAAAAAGCAGTTTTATTGGCACATTTACCAGATTTATGTGAACTTAATAAATCTAATCTCATTCTCAGTACATCATTATTGCCCTGTTTGTATATAAACTGATAAACAACACAAGCATTAATCTTTCAAAGATGTCATAATAAAAAATTTACTTTTTTGTCAATTCATTAATCAGACTTTTTTTTTTTTTTTTTGCTAATACCTTAAAAATATCCTTCAATAATTCAATTCAATTTTAATTTCCCAATGTAACCCCAAATAGTGGTTCAACATAGTGTCAATATAAGAATGAACTGTGCATAATGTTTCTTCATTAATAAATATAAATGTGCATTATTATATTAAATAATAATAATACAACATTCCGTTACAACACACTTATATGAGAGAATGAAAATAAGGCCACTAAACATTTAGACATTTTACAAGTAGCACAATATATTACAATATAAATTGTGTAATTTTTTGATTTTTAAAAAATGGTATGAATAAATGCAAGATGATCTTGTTCAGTACAAAAAAAGAATACAGCTACTATAAAATGCTGCAGGAAGAAGGGTATTTGGTAGTGTGAACCTTGTTTTCTCGGCCAAAAACAAAGTAATCGTAGTCTTTTCCGCTGTACGCGTAGTAAACATGAGTGAGAGGAACCAGCTCAATGATTTGTCGCTGTAAGAAAATGAGAGACTGTATTAGTTGAGATTATAACAATCTAATAAAAACCTACTATTTTACCTAACAAAAGTAAAAGATGAATGTCAAACTCTTTCAAATAGGCTTAAATGAGCCACTATTTAGTTGTTCATGACATTTCCTCCACCTAGTGGTTGAATGTGGTGTTGCATTCTCTCAACCTCTAAAAGTCACATATTATTTAATGTATTTAAGTTACTTGGACTTGTTTTTTGCACAGTTTCTGCTCACCTGCTGCAGGATGCGGCTCACGGCAGAATATTTTAGCAGGTGATTCTGAATCGCTCCCTTTGAGGCGTCGCAAATGTCGTGGTCAGGAAATCCCTGTATCGGATAAACCTGCAAACATGCATTATTCCTTAAATATATAAATACACAGCCTATTTTAAGACACATATTTTGGAGTCATCAAATAAAAGGTTATAAAAAGGCATATATTAAGTGCACTGGGACATTTTATGTTGTAATTTCTGAAAAGTTTAACCCTCATGTTCCCATAATAACCGTAATTTCTGAATTTACATTTTATTTAGTCTGAAATGTGTTCATTACATACTTTTGACATATTCAAATGGATTTGGAAAGGAAACAGGAGACCACTGCGTTGCAATTCAATCACCATTACGACATTAACGTCAGATACACTGTTTTTGAATCGTCTTTTTTTCTTTTTTTTAACCACCACAGCGACATGAGGTAAGACAGTTTCACCTTAGAAAATCAAAACAATACATTGAAGCTTGCCAATAATCATTAATCTTTTGTCTAGATGTTAAGTTGTGAATTATTTATTACCACAAAAGTGTTTTTTTTTTGCACATTGATTAGCTTACCATTTGTATAAACCCATTTTACAACAAATGCCATTCAAACGACGAGTCATGTAGCAAAACCATTATTTGTGGTTACCGTTCAACTACTATAAACAGTTTTTATTATTAGTAGTAAAACCATGGTTAGTTATCACAGAGTAGTATTTGCGGCTTTTGGGAACTGAGAACATGAGGGTTAACTAAATATCTGACTCTGAAATATGAAGGAATGACTGAATCAGTTTATACCAGGAGGTTTTCATCAAGAAAGAAAGCTTCTCCAGAAACCTTCTCAAACTTCTTCAGTGGAAATTCAGGCACTCGGTCGGGTATAAACTCAAACACCTGATTCTTCCTGTGAAACATTGCAATGTTACTCAAAGATAACCACATGAAAACCTAAATTAACAGGCAAAAACAAGAACTGAAACTAACGTGTCTACCACAGACAGTGCATAGCTTTTCACACTCCCAGCTCACTTCACACTTTCAAAAATCATAAGAAAGACATTTTATTGGCACATTTACCAGGTAACAGTGAGCTGTATGAAATGCATAAGCTTTCTTTGTCCATTACACGTGAGGCAGTCTTTGCAACCCTTTCCATGACAAGACAAACACCTGAAAAATCAAAGATTTTTTTTTTTATTATTATTTCATACGAGGATATAAAACCAGGGGCGGACTTAACCAATAAGCGAGGTAAGCAGCCGCTTAGGGCCCTGGGGAATTAAGGAGCCCTAACCAATGCCAAGAAGCCTATATTATTCATATAGCTCTTTTATACATTTTTTATCATATGTTGTAAATCTAGGCGTTAAAGTGGGTAGCGATGTCGCCTCACAGCAAGAAGGTCGCTGGTTCGAGCCTCGACTGGGTTAGTTGGCATTTCTGTGTGAAGTTTGCATGTTCTCCCCGTGATCGTGTGGATAAGTTGGCAGTTCATTCCGCTGTGGCAACCCCAGATAATTAAAGGGACTAATCCGTAAAGAAAATGAATGAATGAATGAATGTTGTAAATCTGTCTACAACCATTAAGATTTTAACATTAAGATTATTACTTATTTTCAAAACCAGAGGCCCCCATAAATAGTGGAACGTTCCTTCCATACTGCACTTGCAAATGTTAAAATCTAAATCACAAATATGGCTAATTAACTGTACAGTTTGTGAACTTGTTTTTTATTTGTGGATTTATTGTATTTAATTTCACATTAAGAAGATAAACGCTCCACTTAAAATATATTTTTAACATGCAGTTTATTTACCAAAATAAAAAAAAACAGAATCTACAGAAAAAAAAATATATATCTATAGAGAAAGAGTGTTTTAAGTTTCAATGCTAGGGCCCTATAGCTGGAATTGCTTAGGGCCCCCAAATCAAGTCCGCCCCTGTATAAAACATATGAGAAATTGGAATAATCCCTCAAATCACCTTTTTCTACCCCGTCCGTGGCAGTTTGTGCACCTTCGGTTGCGACCGTGACCAGATCCGTGACAGAACATACAGCGAGTCTGAATTGGTTTTGGAGGTTTTTCTCAGTCAGTAGAATAAAATGCTGTCGGAAATGATTTGATAAATAAACTTTTGCGTACCAGTCCTCGTCCGCGGCAGTGTGTACACCTCACTTTGCCGTTACCATGACAACAGTAGCAGGGCTGCAATGACAATGCAATAATGCAATTTTGTGACAGGCACCAAAGAAATGGAAATAAAAGTCTGACTAATGGTGTTAGGTGCACTAAGGAATATCTTTAAAAATGATTTTTAGACCAAATCCCAAAAACACTAGCAACCAATCAGCAGTAAGAGGCGTGTCTAGATATTAAATAGGGGCGGGGTCCAGTTTTTTTTTTTTTTTTTTTTTTTACGCTTTCAAAAATCAACATTGTTTGGCAAAATTGACTTGCAACTTTAAGAGCACTAGGTCTGATATGATAAGGTCCCGTGAAGTGCTTTGAAATGTGCATTTTTATTCGATGTTTGATCTCAACAGAAACACGAAGAGAGGGCGGGACATAGTATAGCTCCTCCCCCTTTAAAAAAAAAAAAAAACAGCCAATATCGTTTTGTTTTATCACAGCTCTGCCAGTGAGTGGTTGAGCTGAAGTGCATCAAATGAAAAGCAAATGTGAAGCGTCTCGAAGGGGGTGGGGCATGTCAGATACTAGAGAGCATTTGATTGGTTATGATGTGATGAGAAACTGTAGTATGGGTTGACGTGAATAAAACCATTGATCCATTTAGGCGGAAGTGTCAAACTACAAGCTTTACATGTTTATATCAGTTTTATTTTTTTCTAAACACGAATTTTCTCACTGTTTTGGAGCACACTAGATTATAGCGATCCTAAAAAACAATAATACTGATACTAACATCTAAAAAACTTTATTTTAATTTCATGGGACCTTTAATTTTGAGCTGGTTTTTGTTAGTAAGTTGTAATATGTATGTAAATATACTGTAGATACCTTTACGAATGAAGAGTGTGGGACTCTGACTTTCTGAATGGCATCAGTGAATTTGGGTGGGTAAGAGATCTGGATGTGCCATGGTAATGGACTCACTCCATTCTGAGGCCCGTCCACATACTGACCTGAGGCGGATGAAGAGGCTTTGTTTTATTAATTAAGCTTTGTAATGTTTTAAAGTCATGTATCTGTTTGAACAAAATGGATCAGGCTCACAAACCACATATCCAGATATTACTTTAGCAAACATCTACAGTCAAGCCCGAAATTATTCATACCCCTGGCAAATTCTGACATAAAGTTACTTTTATTCATTTTTTATTTTATTTTATTTATTTATTTATTTTTTTGACTGGAAATGACACAAGCTTCTCCCAAAAGATAATAAGATAATGTACAAGAGGCATCATTGTGGAAAAAATATTTCTCTGCTTTTATTTACATTCATTCATTCCTTCATTTTCCTTCGGCTTAGTCCCTTATTCATCAGGGGTCACCACAGCCGAATGAACCGCCAACTTATCCAGCATATGTTTTTACACAGCGGATGCCCTTCCAGCCACAACCCAGTACTGGGAAACACCCATACACTCTCACATTCACACACTCATACACTATGGCCAATTTAGTTCATCCAATTCACCTACAGCGCATGTTTCTGCACTGTGAGTGAAAACGGAGCACCCAGAGGAAACCCACACCAACACACGGAGAACATGCAAACTCCACACAGAAACGCTAACTGGTCCAGCCAGGACTCGAACCAGCAACCTTCTTGCTGCGAGGCGACAGCGCTAACCACTGAGCCACCGTGCCACCCCTGGTTTTATTTACATTTGAACAAAAACTTTAAGTCAGAATTTACCAGGGGTATGAATAATTTCGGGCTTGACTGTATATCAAGTTGTAAAATATTAGCATTATGCGACATTTTATTTCCGCTAATGTCTGTCATAATTTGAAATATTGCCATAATGCTGCTCAAATCATAATGCTACTCAAAACTAGAAACTACTGAAAAGCAGATGTTATTTTCTCAAACATCTGTCAGAGTTCAAAATATTAGCATAATGCTGCAAAAAGGCAGATATTTTCCCCCAAATGACAGTCAGTCATAATTTGAAATACTAGAATAATGCTGCAAAAAGGCAGATATTACTACCGCAAATAGCTACGTCCAAATTTGAAATATTATGGTAATGGTGCTTAAACATAGTTATTGTTTCCTAAAATGTGTAATTCAGAATTTGCAATATCAGCATAATGCTGCAAAAAGGCAGATATTTTTATATCTCAATTTGAAATATTTGTATAATTGTGATAAAAGGCAGATATTCTGTCAACATCTGTCACAGTTTGCAATATTACTATCAGGCTACAAAAACAGGGATATTATTTCCACTAATATATATGTAACAGTTTGAAATGTTAACAATAATGGTGCTTAAAATGTATATTGCTTCCACGAACATCTACGTCATCTTTTACAGATATTACAATCAGATATTATTATCATTAATGGCTACAACCCAGTTTAAAGTATTAGTATAGTGGCCCTTAAAGGTAGATATTACTTCCCCAAACGACTATGTCACAGTTTAAAATATAAGCATAATGGTACTCAAAAGAGATATTGGTGTCGTCTGATACCTGTGTGCGGCTCTGATTCCCAGGCACTTGATCTGGACTCTGTAAATGTTTCCAAGCGGTACTGAAATGTTACAGGAGAAAATGCTTAGATTGTTCTCAATATAGCTGTTTTAATATGTTATTTATGAATCTGTCCAGATTATAGTTGAATGATACTGTGAAGAGACTTACACGGTAAACCGTAAAAGGCTTCAGCTCTTTAAAGATCAGATTTTTGGCAGGTTTGCTGCTGTACGTCCATTTTTTACCAACAAACTGGAGAAGAGCATCTCTCGCAGTATCCTCTGAGACACTGGGCACCCTGATAGAAAATCAATCAATCAATAAATAAATATTCAATTGTGCAGTATACAAAATAATACCATATGTTCCTCAGCCAATGCTGAATATATTGTATTTGTACAGCAAATGAAGTGGTATTCAAGATAAATAAATAGTGTTTAATATAAGAGTAAAACAAAATATATGAAACAAAAACAAAATACAGCCATGCATGTCAACAAAATAAATGTTATATGAATTAAATCAGGAAGTAACAGTTTCAGCTTATAACATTTTACAGTGTCACTCTCTACATAAATAACATTTTTGTATATTAAAAATAGATATCTAGTACCTACATGACATTTGGAACTGAGGCGTTCTTGTCATTTTCAGGTTTAGGGACAAAGTCTGGTGGAGGAGGACAGTCTAACAAGCACACAAACACAAACATTATTATTATGTATAGCAGTGTATTTATAATAATCATGCAATAATATGTAATAAAATAATATTATGTAATAATATTATCTTAAAATTACTAATAATAGAAATAATATATATAGTGCCATGAAATATATAGGAGTGTGTGTATATATATATATATATATATATAAAACATATTATTATTATTATCATGCCTTGATGTATATAATAGTGTATACTTATAATAATAGTGGTAATAAATCATTATTATTGTTATAGTGCAACAATGCATTGTTTCTGTACTCTATAACAATATATAACAGTATTTTATTAATAATCCCTTTGTGTTTATTATAGCGCATTATTACTAGTAATAACAATAATTTATTATTATACTTCTTTAATGTATAATCATACATTAAAACATTTACAATAATACAACATACTTTTTTTTCTAATAAAAATAATACATTATTAAATGATACGTTGTAAAATATACAATTATGTTATATGTGTGTTATAATAATAGCATAATAAATGTTTACTATTACTATAATTATATATAATTGTTGATCAGATTAATTTTCATCTTGTTTTGAGTTGTGTAATTGCTCTATCACCTCCGCCTGTGTTTTCCTCGTAGCCTGAAACCGTGTCCAGCCATCCAGGAGGTGGAGCAGTTGGACCCTCTTCAGGAAGACTGGGGTCAAGAGTGTCTGCGGAAACACATTATCATATTTACGACCTATATCCAAGACCAACACGTTCCTCTATCAACATCCTCTGTTGATCCTGGAACACCAATCCTTAATTGTTAAGCACAAAGATTTGTTTGAAAACTATTTCTAAATTCCGTTCTAATTTCCAACAAACGAATAAATGAACAATAATAATGAAGTGTGGTCAAAAAACTGAGTTATATCCAAACACACGTCCTATTCCTATGCCCCATATAGTGATGCATACATCTCCAAAACCCGACAGGTGGACAAATCTAAAATTGTTTTTATTCAAACAAATATAAATATGCATATAATAAATAATACTGCTAATAATAATAATAATAATAATAATAACAACAACAACATTATACAAATACAAATTGTCATGAATAAACTGAACAAAAACGACATGAAAGCATGGAGGTAGTGTTTTTTATATCTATGCAGTAAATAATAATTTTTGTAACATTTTAATCCTTTATTTTTTTTTTCATATGTAAAGATATGTGTGTTGTGCTGTCCATCCTGTGTGTATTAAGCATTTGAACCTGCATAGGCGTATAACTAACGTGCTCTGCGCTGGACTTTAGACCAGTTTTTACTTGGTCAATGGCGTGGTCTATTTCAGTTTTCCAAAATAGCAACGAGCCAACAACACACCTGCGGCACACCCATGAGTCCACAAAGTAGCGCAAATGGATTTGCTATTTAAACAACGTGGCGCAAAAACGTGAAAATTGGGGTTGCACTGGTCTGAAAATAGCAACAAATCACGCCAAACACATCTTGCGCCTTATTGTATGATAGGGCCCTAAGTCATTTAGCAGACACTTTTGTCCAAAGCGACTTACAAATGAGGAGGCATTCAGCGATTAAACAAGAATGTTAGTATTGTTGATGTTAGTATTGTTAGTTTTTAGGAAATCTATAAGCTAGTGCGCACCAAAACAGTGACAAAATGCTTGTTTATAAGATATAAAACTGATATAAACATGTAAAGCTTGTAGTTTGACACTTCCGCCTAAATGGATCAACAGTTTTATTCACGTCACCCCATACTACTTCATACATTCACATCAAATCATGATCTAATGCTCTCTAGTTTCTGGCATGCCCCGCCCCATTCAAGACTTCACATTTGATGCTCTTGTGCTCAGCCACTCTCACTGGCTGTTTTTTTTTAAAGGGGAGGAGCTACACTATGTCCCGCCATCTCTACATGTTTCGGTTGAGATTACGTCAAACAATGAATAAAAAGAGTAGGTTTTCTACATGTGGTTTGTCAAGCCCACTCACCTGTGTGAGGCACACTCAGAATTGATAATGTTTTGAGGTTTTTGTGTGGTTTTGGTGGGGAGGAGAGGGAGTCTTGGTTTTGGGAGGTTATTAATTTTGATGAATGTGCGTTAATAAATTGAATTTGAATTGTATCACAGACGAGCTGCTCCTCCCATCATTCACTGCTATATTTTGAGGGCATTGTTTGTCTGGCACACAGGCCTCATTTTGCCCATTCTTCATGCTAAATCTGAAGCATGATCTCTGCCGAAGGAAACTCGCTCCAGCTGATATTTATATCCACTTGTTAGCGGTATTGTTCATGTACGTAACAAGATGTTTGTGTAAAGTATATTTAACTCAAAGCACCGAGGGAAAGCACCTTAACGGTTAAATGAACAGCTGCCAAATACTGATTGCTAAGAAATGTGTTTATATTCTGTTGCCTAGCAATGCAACATGTTTTTAAGAGGACGTACATGGTCCCTACTTTAATCCAAATATGTAAAATTAGACTTTGACTAAAAAACTGAAGATGAATCCAAAGAATCTTGATGAACTCTGGGAGTCCTGCAAGAACGCTTTCTTTGCCATTCCAGATGACTTTATTAATAAGTTATTTGAGTCATTGCAGAGATGTATGGATGCAGTCCTCCAAGCTCATAGGAGTCATACACAATCTTCTTTTCCACTGCACCATGACTTTATATTCTATACTGTACATTATTTCTGTTAAGTGACAAGACTTTTGTCTAAGCAAAGTCAGACCTTACTGTCCTAATTAAATAATTAAAAATCAAGGCATGATCATATTTTATTTTGGTAAAATAAGCATAATCTAGAGCCCTTTGCCACTTATAAGCCACTTCTGATACCAAATGAGCAACTAGAAGTCAAGTTAATATTTGTTGTTCCTAAAACTTGGATAGGCAACAAGACTTTTGTCAGGTAGTGTATATACAGTACAATAACAGAAAAAGTATATTTAGCTTATTATTGGGTTTTCCCATAACAAACATTACCAATCCACACAGTATTTTTTGAACTAAAAATGTCAGAAGTCCCTTTGGCAAACTTTTCAACATCAAAAGTTGTTGAACCAGAGTCTCATAATGCAGTTTGAATATGTTTCTAACTTTTTACTAGAGGGGATTTTATTTTAGGACTCCAAACTTATACACCGTGCTTATTTGTGAAAATGATCACGATGAACAAGACAAGCATAAAACATAAACTTCTGTTTTATACAACAATCCACAAGCCAGTGGGTTGATGCAAATTAATATTGTTAAGAAACAAAGTCACAATGTCTTTTTCCCAATTGCCAAACTTGATACTTGCAGACTTGCGAACAGGAAAACACCCTCAGACCCCTGAGAACACGTCTTTATAACATAGTCTGGTGCCTAATAATAGCAACGCAGAAATAAATTACACTGATAAGAAGAGTAAAACACGTAAACAATTGCTTCGGGTCAGATGAATTGAATCGGTCGTGGTGCCTTTAAAAATCTGCAGTGTGATTAATTGTGCTTAAACTGACAGACATGCGCTCTATTTAGTAAACAGGATACGCTCGTTTTTAAGATAACATTTAAGTTCCAGGCTGTTAATTTGTCCTCGGGCTGCATTTTTTTTGCTCTTGCAAAAAAAGGGCTTTGGTGTCATAAATGAAGTTCAGAAAGAGGTTCACGTCTAGATAACAAAGGCAGTATTATACAGCAGTTATCAGAAAACAGGTCCTGCCCTCAGTGTTTTAATGGAATTGCTGAAAAGTACTATTTATATCACTGTAATTAGAACAAAGTGAGAAGATACCCTTGTAAAATAAAAAAGTGTATTTCAGAAAATCTATACTTGTAGTTTAAGTAAAGTAATTGTTAACTTACAGTTAGTCTAATTGTGACTACAATAATGTTAAATGAAAAGTACATTTTAATTTGTTTTAAAAATAAAAAATTTTTTATTTAAACTGTAGCTTATCGTTTAATATTCAATAGAAAATAAGAAACAAGTAATTTTGTACTACATATACCAAGTGTGTGTGTGTTTCTCTGGATTATAGTAAAATATTAATATTCATTTATTGTATAAATATTTTGCCACATTTCTTCAATGTTTTAAATGAAAATATTGGCATTTAGAGTTTTTTTTTGTTAGAGTTTAGAGTTGGTCAAAATAAATGATTTCATTTTTGTGTTTAAAAATCTGTTTTCTAAAATATATGTATATATATATATATATAAATGAAGTAATTGTGCGTGTAAACAATCAAGTAATAACATTTAACATAGCATAACTTAACGGTTACTATGTTTTACGAGTCTGATCGTGCAAATGAGCCATTGCGACAGGCTGGGCAGCGCTAACCAGGCTGGTAGAGCTTGCGCAAGTGGCATCATCGGCATGACCACTGACACACCAGTGGTGGGGCAGCACGGAATGGGAGAGCTCACCCCGGGAACCGTGGAGTCCTGAGGAAGAGCAGGAGGCAAGAGATTTAGACTCACCTTTCTCCCAGGGTCCTGTGGGGGGCTGGGAGTGCGAGAGAAGGGAGCCCGTCCTCTAACACACTCAGAGCCTGTGACAAGGTGCGAGCTGGAAGGCATGGCTACCCAGACTGGCAGTGTTCGGGCTGTCACATCCAGCGAAGGGGAAAAACACTCTTTTTTTGAAAATTTGGCAGCCGACGGCCATGAGGCCAGCGGTCTGGTGTTAGAAAAACAGTTTGATCGACTGCTCTTTCACCGCCGTGAATTCCTTGGTGAACTCACCAACGGTGTCGCCGAACAGGCCAGCCTGGGATATGTGTGCGTTAAGAAAGTGAACTTTGTCAACGTCACGCATATCTGCCAGGTTTAGCCAGAGGTGGTGTTCCTGGACCACTAGCGTGGCCATCGTCCTTCCCATGGCACGTGCAGCCGACTTGGTGGTACGCAGAGCATAGTCGGTTGCGGTGCAGAGCTTTTGCATCAGGCCTGGGTCGGAACCACCCTCGTGCAGCTGAGCCAATGCCTGCACTTGGTAGCGCTGATACGTGGCCATCGCATGTAAAGCAGAAGCAGCCTGGCCCACAGCAGTGTAGGCTCTGGCCCCGAGGGACGCAGATAACCTACACGCTTTGGACGGTAGACGAGGCTCAACCTGGGGAAATTGCCTTGTACCCCCTGGCTGCTCCACCATCAAGGGTGGTGAGAGCGGAAGCGCACGCAGACCGGAGGATCTTCCGGGAAAAAGGGAACGGGAGGCTTAGAAAGCTTGGCTTTCTTCTTAGCCTCCACGTAGCACCCATCTAATCAGTCCGGCCGTGGGGCTGGGGGATAAACCATCTCCAGACCCACCGCCAAAGCAGCCTGGGAAAACACGGCCATCATATCTGCATCTAGATCCGATGCCTCGCTCACCACCCTGAAGATAATGACAACCCACCCTCCGATACAGCGATGGTCCTCCATGTCCGATACAGATGATCTGGTCCTCCATGTCATCGAGTGAGAGGGCGACCATCCGAGAGGATGGAGCGCTTCTCTCACTCGAAGCTTGGATGGAGCACGCTGAGGAGTGGGAGGTTCACGAGCCCGAGGGCAGCGGATTGACCCCCACTGTAACCCTCAGATCTGCCCGAGTGCCAACCGACTTTCAGGGGACAACAGGGGTGGTTCGCCCTTTTGCAAGAGCGAGCCGCGATATTAGCTGCTCAACAGACATTCCATCAAAGTGATGGCATGCACTGCCCGCGAGCACCACATTAACATGCTGACCCCCAGACATGCAACACAGTGCTCGTGCACATAATCCGAGGACAGGGAAACTTGCTCTAATATACAAACCGCTCTTGGAGAACCGGATCAGAGAAACGCCCAGGGACAGGAGAATGGACCCAGCTCGACCACCGCTGCTTGCGTTGTAGCTTGCTCTGGGACCGGGTGAAACAGCCTGTCTGTAGCCGGCAGCTTTTTCTCTTTCTCTCTCTCTCTGAGGCTTCTGAAAGCGAAAAGGTGCTTTTGCGACGAATGGCTGGCATTCTTATACACAATTGATTGTGATTACTGCCAGCTGTGTGCGCTGACGCCGCCAACTCATTGGCATTTCATTGGCCCGTATTATTACTATAATGATTGGCTTTCTGACGAAATCCCCATAGTGGAAGTTTTCCACATAGCATTAAAGTTCCCCTCCCGCTGGGGAACATTGGTTAGAGGAAAAATCCTCTATGTCAAATGGTCGAGATGTTAATGATAGTAACTCAATATTCTCCCCATCTGACTGTATATAAATTCACTTTGACAATATGCATAACTTTATTTTTTCTCATTTACAAATGAAACTCTTTTATTTAATTATGTTTTAAAAAATAATAAATGCATTTTATTTATAAATGCACTTATCAGTTTTAACCATGTTAGCATATTTGTTTTTGTTTCGTTTTTTTAAAATAAATGAAAGGTATAATATTATGCAGACTTGATCACGATTTGGTGACTAGTAAAACAAGCAAAATAATCACATTCATGTGGATGCTTTTATGCAAAAGGTCAGATTTCCTTCCTACTGTTTAAGTGCATCAAATGCTTTCTTAAAAGACTTAGGAACAAGAACAAATGCTTCTGTGGCAAAAACAATTTCTTTCACAAAGTAACCCACGTGAAAACATTTACTATAGTAAATAGTATAGTGTTTGAACCATACTACAGTAAAGTACCTGAATTAATGTTGTTAATTCTCGAGTTGTTAGGTAATACAACAATAGTAATATAAAAATAGTTCTCCAGTTACACCACAATTTACTGTAGCAAAAATGAAAGTATACTACAGTGTTTCAGTTCACTGGTTAATTCTAAAGTATGCTAGAGCATTTATTAGCAAAGTGTTGTAAATGCTATAATATATACAGTATAATACATTTGACTGTAGTATATGGTTCAAAACACTAGTGTTTACCATAGCCTAAATTGCAGTAAACCTTCATTGACATTTGTGTAAACAAGTTACAGTTTGATGCTCCAGCTGAACCATTTCGTGTCTTAATTAGGAGTAATAACAAAGTAGTACCACACACCAGTTAACTTTTAAAAGTAGCAAAAGACAACAGTTAGTTGAAATGTGAAATATAGTACCCACCTATATCTTCGTCTTTGTCGTCCATAACGTATAAAACCGCGGGTGAAGTCTGTTTGACAGTGCTTCTGGATTCAGCTGCTCCACACTGCCAGCTTTACCTCAGTAACTCTGAACTGGACGGCAATAATAATAAAAGACACGCCCACAAACATGTTCTGCTAATCTGGTTTATTAAAGCGCGCCTGATGATACTTATAGAATCCTTAAGGCACAGTTCACTCAAAAGGAGAAATCCGTCATTCACTCACGTTCATCTCGTTAAACACAAATAACTTTACGTAGGACACAAAATGCGACGTTTGGCTGACAGATAAAGTCACTTCGTCGCGTGCACAGACATGATATGAAAGTGGATGAAAAAAATGAAATTGTAAGGATGCGCATAAAAATAAAATGATAAAAGTAAATAATAGCCTAGCTACAAACGTATATGTGTAGCCTAATGTAAATTGTACATTACCGTCTCTTATGTTGCAAAAATAAGATTTCCATTTAATACATGTTGTGTATCGAAGAGTAGGCCTACAATTGCAAAAAACAAACAAACATGATTTATACCAGGGGTGTCCAAACTCAGTCCTGGAGGGCCGGTGTCCTGCATATTTTAGTTTCAACCCCAACTAAACACCACCTGAACCAGCTAATCAAGCTCTTT
The DNA here is from genome assembly GCA_903798115.1 of Danio jaintianensis. Classification (NCBI taxonomy): domain Eukaryota; kingdom Metazoa; phylum Chordata; class Actinopteri; order Cypriniformes; family Danionidae; genus Danio; species Danio jaintianensis. The sequence goes on along the minus strand of CAIGQV010007757.1, from coordinate 5,123,067 downwards.
CTAGGTAGACTAGATAGAAACTTCCAGGCAGGTGTGTTGAAGAAAGTTGGAGCTAACCTATGCAGGACACCGGCCCTCCAGCACCGAGTTTGGACACCACTGATTTATACTAACGTTCAGAAATCAGGTTTTTACACTGAGTATTGTAGAAAACAATTGCAAAAAAACTCTTCCAAAAACAGTGGTCATGTTTTTGAAAATGAACTCTTTATATAGGCCTATATTAATAATAATTATGTAATATGATTAATAATAAAAATTCTGCTAATTCTGGTACATCTACAGATATGTTTTAATAACGTGCAATGTCCCTGTTAACTAAACAAATAAAATAAATGAATAAAATAAAGTTTATTTTGGTCCATTAATATGCTGTCTGGTTATGATACAAATAAATGTGTGTGTGTGTGTCTGTGTGTGTGTAATGGTTTGGGTGGTTTACAAGAACAAAAATGTGTATAATGACATGGGCATGACCTAGGTATTATAATGTTGAGGCGGTTTATGAGGACATTGTGACCTTGTAATTTAAAGTGCTTAAAAATCATATTTAATTGGATCTTTTGACATTCAAAATTGGCCAGAGCTTACCTGCGAGGGTTGGGTTTAGGCATAGGGTAAGCCATATATTATAATAAGTGGTTTTTACAGTATATAATACATTATGCCTATGGATGGTCCCCATAAACCACCAATACAAACTTGTGTGTAAGTGTGTGCAGGCGAGAGGGCGTGTGTGTGTTTATGTGTGCTTTGAAAACCGACTGTATCTGGATCAAATGTAATGGTAATTTACTGGATTTATGGATTTGAGTAAAATGTTCATATGTTTTATTTTATAAAGTTCTGATGACATTCCTTCAAATATCAAATAACAATATTGTCATTTATAGCAATGTTTTTCAGACACATAATTTTGAAAATCAGGGATATTCCATCAAATATTAATTAAGTTAAAACATTGGAAGCATGTCTAAAATTTAATAAAAAACTGACAATATCTGAAAACATGGCACCTCTTTCGTTTTCATGCATCCAAAAAAAATCACTTTTATTTAAAATTGAGAAGGAATGTCATCAGTAGTTTACAGAACAAAACTTACTCAAACACATAAATGTCATTCATGTATGAATGTGTATATTTGCATGCATGTTTTGCAGTAAACATTCAATTGCTTTCCCTGCATGTTTGTACTGCACGTTTAAAGGATGGAGCAGCAGCAGCATTTGGCAGGGTAATCCTTGGTGAAAACTTTGTGTTCGGTTCCATAAACAAAATAAATGTGGGTTTTCTCCTTCCAAATGTAATGAACTCGCGTGATAGGAATCAGCTCGATGGTCTGCCTCTGGAAAATGAAAAAAAGCAACAAACCCACAAGGTTAGAGCATGTCTTGTCTTTACAGCTTTCATTATTTTTTAGTGGAGTTGTTGAAGATCATTATGCAAATTTTCCCTATGTAGGGAGAAGAATGTGTATGTGCAAGAAGTAAGGCTGAAAATATTGACAACTCGTTTCAAGCAGTTCAGAGTCATTTCTTTTTGTTTGGGAGAGTTTTCACATTCACAAACAGCCACATCATACAATACATGCATTGTAATCAAAATAACTGTATATAAAAAACATAATATATGGTTTATTATACACAAAGGTTAACCAGGGGCTGTTTTTATTTCTATTCCTTGTCAGCATTGTGTCTCGTTTGTTTAAATATATTGGAATATCCAGACCACATGATAGTATGCTGTTAACGCAGGCTCTAATCTGCTTTCTTCAAGGAATTCCTGGACGTGAGTCAACGGGAAGAGGTCATTTAATTAATTCCCAGAAGTGGGAGTGGGAGGCTGAGATGTGGCCTTAAAGAGACAAATGCAACTATTTAGTGTACCGGGTTTATACACTACCTGTTGGAGAATACGACAAGTGGTGCAGAACTGAGCCTGATGTTCCCTCACAGCACTTTCAGACACTGCATTCACAGAGCGGTCGGGAAAATTGACAACTGGATAAACCTGCAATGAAGAGCCAAAGCTTTAGGGTAAGTTTAGATGACAATGATGTACTAAAAACAGATGTATAGACCATAAAATGATCCCCGTTTACATTGATCCTTGAAAATGACCCCAAAAAATTGTGTCTGACCAGAAGGTGGCGATGCTGTTTTTGTAAAGATACTATTCTATGCTTATTTCAAACATTTTTTTGAGTGCGGACCATCTTTGTTTTTTGTTGTGCATCTACATTTTATATAATAAGCTTGAGTGTGCAAAAAACGTGATATCTGAATAAACTGCACGGATTTCTTCTTCAATCAAGAAAGATGTCGATAGCATTTTTCTGTCGTACATTCGCCCACCAAGTAAGGGCACTGTAGGAAGTGGAAAGCCTCATCAAGGAAACCCTTACTGAAATATAATGTACTGTATTGTACTGAACCATACCGCTCAGTGGAAATGACCATTAGACAGATTTAATACCACTTTTTCACCAGAATGTGTCTGATGGTACTTTCACTTTCAGTACACAGTGATATCAGAGAGAGAAAGCTAAAATTAATTGTGGGGGGGGGGTTGGAGCCATGAGAACGGGAGGTTCTGAGTGATAACGCTTGAGTGATAATGTGAAGCACACCGGCCTCGAGTCCCACGGAGGAACTCTGGATTATAAAAGGAGGAGAGACAGCAGTGGAAGACAATATAGGAGCAGGCCTGGACATTTTATGTTTTGCTTTTGGTTTCAGTTTAACGGCAGTCTCAGTGAGGAGCTGCCTTCTGTTTGTTTTGTTTTTCATTAATAAATTATTTAAAAGTTTGTCGGTTCTCCGCCTCCTTCTTCCCAATGGCCAGCAACTTCATTACACTGATCAAATGTGTACCTTCAATGCAATATACAGTATGTCTGACAAAGCTCACACATGCAATTAGCTTTATTTTGTTATTTGAATAATTTGTGTTTTACACTTCCAATTTAGTTTTAATTCATGTTATGCTCATACAAATCCATTTGCAACAACATCAGTCACAAAAATATTAAACCTCCACACCATGTCATTGTTAATATCTTATGTGTCTTTAGCAAACCCTGAAAGTAGTTTTGTTTAACAATAAAAGAGAGTTTGCAATATGAATGGGTCTTATCTTTAGCTGCTGCACTTTTAAGAAATATGCTTTTTGCATTTGAAATGGCACGTTTTTAAAAATGTAAAGATGTTTTTAATAACAGACTTCACTGACCAACACTGAAATATTTCTGAAGGACATGCAGAGCTTCGGTTGTTTGTAGGATGTTTTCCAGCTTTTGTTCTTGCGCTTCAGAAAACTCAGTAAACTCCTTTAAATAGCAAAGGCATTTTGAGCACCATGTTGTGTTTGCTCACCATTGGAGCCATATCAGTAAGCAGCTTCTCTCCAGTGATTTGATCAAGAAGCTCAACAGGGAATCCTGAACCCTTGTCAATGACAGACACATGACTGTTGTTTTTCCTGAGAAGATAAAAAAGTGAGCATTAGCTCATTTGAACACAGTAAACTTTACATTGTGTGTTGTGAAAATCAACCATAGCCAAGGTTTTCCTACCATGTAACTATCAGTTTGATAAAGCAGAGAAGCTTCCCATGACCTTTGCATGTTTTGCAAGTGATTGAACCAACTCCTCCACAGGAATGACACCTGGAAAGAGATTTACAGATTTTACATTTTAAACACATTACTATCTGGCAATAAAAATAGTTCCAAACAAAGCCGAAGCAGAACATTTGAATGAAATGAGCGAAGCAATGATTCACTCATAAAGACATCATGGAAAACAATCATGGTCGCCATATTGAAGTGTCATTACAAACCAAAATGCTCAAAACTGGCCACTATGGCTGCATTCCAGTCCAATTTGTTGTGCCCTTCACTCACTAACTTTCCTCCGTCTCGTTCCCTCGGATGTACGTAATTGATTACATCACATAAGAGTGTCCACTACTGGCAGAACATCTGAATGGATTTAAATGGAATACCCTAAAGCCTTGAGCACTTGGAAACTACACTATTGTAGACATATAGGTGCTGCAGAGGATATATAAAGCAGACTCGATCCCTCAGTTAAAATCGAGAGATCAAGGGTATGTCCATGTAAGCTTCCCTCGTTCATGTAATGAAGTGAAAACACACTTCAATATAGCAGTAGGGATTCCCCTGTGAAGGGAACAAGTGAAGGAAGCTTGCAAGTGAGTATTTAAAAGTGGACTGGAACGCAGCCTATGAAGGTCCCTTCAGAATGATAGGTACAACTGATGGACACTTCAGGCCCCCATGATGCTTTGTACAGGGAAGTTGTTTGGTGTGAAACAGAGCATTCCATTTGGAAGAGCTCATCCATATACCCTAATCCCTTTGAAGCTGTCACTCTGGAGGGTAAACCCTTAGAAGGGATTAGGGCATAGCGATAAGCCCTCTTGATTCAAATCAATCAGATGTTTTGACCAAATCATTTGAATAAATGATTCAACGACTTAGTATCATATTTATTTATCCATGACGGACCTAAAACACACCCATCAATATGTATTTATCATTATAAAAAAATTATCATTGTAAAACAAAAATCTTGGTATGGTTGCATATCCTTCAACGAAAGCTGAAATTACAAAAATTGCATGAATTATTCTGATGATTATACTAGATGATGGACTTAATCATGCCATACCTAATCATGCCGGAGCCGCTACATGAACCACAGCGCTGGTGTTCAGGTGAGGACCTCCATCCTGTGCCAGAGCACTGTCCACAGCGAGTCTGAAACAACACAAGTGTTATAAGGAAATAACACACCGAAAGTACAGAAGTAAATATAAAAAAGAATATCTGATCATCATGCTTACCCTGCCTGAATTTACACATTTATTGCAAGCAGATCTGCCGAGATTCAGGCATGAGTGACAACCCTGTATTTAAAATACACAAGAAAATGACTAAAAACAATCAAGTTAATGATTGTGATGAATGACCAACTGATTTATTTTTTATTTTTTTTACTTTAACAGTCGATGTGTGAGGAACACGGATTGATTTTTTGCAGTCTTGGAAGAGGGACGGCACGGGCACCGGGATGGTCCACGCAGCAGGAGCCAATCCAACTCCATCCACCACCTGACCTGATAAATGAAGAGTGTACTTAATGGGACAGTTCACCCATAAATGAACACATCCTCACCATTTACTCACACTCACACAAAGGTTTTGAACTTTTATAAGAGTTTCTTTCTTCAGTTGAACACAAAACAAGATATTCTGAAAACCGTGAACCCGACTTCATCTAATATTTGTGCTAGAAATGCATGCAATTAACTCATCAGATGGAGTTCAAATTAAAAGACAAACTGAAACTTCTCATCTTCTTTTTAACACAATATATTTATAATACCTAAAACAAACAACAGTTTCTTAGCATTAAAAAAAATTTCACTCTCCCACATGAGAAGACTTTCCTTTAATTAAATGTAACTTACCATTGTATGGTTCACTGTCCCATTCTGTGGTTCTGTTCTCTGTAAAAGTCTCCAGTCGGTACTGTAAGGACATATAAACGTGTGAGGTTGGCACCATTATATAGTCAGGTGATAAGTTTGTGAGTGTTGATGCTGACCCGATATGTGTTGAGGGACTGCAGGTCTGTGAACACCATCTCTTTGACTGGTTTAGAGCTGTAACAGCAATTGCTGGACACATAATTGGTGAAGGCCTCTTGTGCAAGTTCTTCACTGATCGCAGGAATGCTGAGGACACCATATGGGAACTTTAGATGAGTTTGTAACATTCAGACTTCACTTTACTTCAATTATGAGTTTATATCTCACAATTCTAGCCTTTTTTTCCTGCAATTTTGACTTTTTTTCTTCATAATTCTGAGTTTATTTCTTTTGATTCTGAGATTAAACAGTGTCATGCAATTCCATTTTTTCTACATTTATTTTGCTTTACCTTATCTTTGCATTTTAAAGTACACATTACAATTCGGATTTAGTTTATTTAGTTTGAGTTTATTTAATGAAATTCTGGAATTATTCCAATTTTGACTTCTCACAAACCTGACTTTATTTCTCACTATTTTTACTATATTTTTCTCATTTCTGAGTTTTCTTGCATTCCAATTTTATTTCTTCTAAGTTTATCTTGAGATTTTCACAATTCTGATTTAATTTCTTACAACTCTTGAGTTTATTTTCTGCAATTCTGGCTTAAATTCTCAAAATATGACTATATTTCTCAGATTTCTGAGTTCATACCTTGTATTTCTGACAACTGAGTTTATAACTCAAAGTTGTGACACCAACTTATAATTCTGAGAAGTCAATTGCAAGACTTGGACAATTGAGAATAAATGTCTGAATTTTTAGATATAAATTAACATTTCTCCAAAATAAATCAGTATAAAAGTCACAGGTACTTTTTTATTTAGATTTGAATGCATTTAGATATGTTAAGCTACTGATTGGGAAATGATGTGGGAAAATGCATGGCATGACAATGACTCAGAAATAAGGTGTTGCTGAATAAATAAATAAATCCAGAATCGCCTCATTCATTTAGTCAACACATGACAAGAAAGCCAGTTGTTGAATGCAGGAACAATCACTAGCATTACAAAAGAGACCACACTAGACTAACTCTAACTTGATGTGCATGATGTACATGTGCTGGAAAAAAATTATATTGTTCATTTCTGTTTTCACATACTAAGAAAGTGAATTACAATTATAATTGTTGCTCGGTTTTTGCATTTTACACTTATATACCACTGAAATCTTACTCAAAGCGTCTCTCTGGAGCTCTGGGTGGAGCTTCTGGTTGTGGATAACCAAAATCAGATGGTGGAATAACTGAGGGTGAAATAAAAGACACACTGTCACATTCATTACATACATCTCACTCCTAGTTTCAGATTAAGCTGCTGAAATAGTTCTCACCATTTGGTCCCAAGCGCTCATATCCAGGAACCACAGGCATCAGATTTGCAGGAGGAGCCGTCGCCCCATCATTTGCCTCTGTTCGGATATGTTAAATGTACAGCATAACTTTACTTCTTTATACTATCTGTCTTCTTTAAACTCTTTATTGTTCAGCTGTATCTGTGTTGTTCATGTTATGACAAAACAGGAAACTTGTATCTAAGATTATGATAAAGCTAGCTTGCAGCGTTGAAAAAAGGATGACTTATTTTTACTGATTTGAATCACTCCACGTGCTTGTGCTTCACACATTCTGGGTTTAGATATAATATAAATATGTCGCGTATGTGTAAAACTTTGTTACGTTATGCATGAGTTCATTATTTACAAATGAATTTTGATTACCTGCATAGGTTCCAGCAGAACATGAAGGGACAGTATGGACTTCATCCTGATCACTGACAAAAACAAACAAAACCCAAAATAAAATCGTGGCGCATATAAAATACAGCCCGTTGCCAGGGGGGGGTTCGAGTGGTTCAAAAGATTTGTCCCATTTTTGTCTACTATGCCATCATAAATTGTAGAAATAACCGACAGAAGAAGACAAATTTAATTTTTAATTTTTCAAATGGCCAAATTCTGACTGAGGAAAGTTGAACGAGCTGGCCAGTTTGTTATTTGCCTATAGTTTTTAATTTAAAACAAGTATTAATTATTATTCTTTTAATAACGGATGATAATAAATTTGTATTTTAAAGATAAGACTTTTTTCATATTTCTTTATAATATTTTTAAAATGCTAATCTCATAACACTATTTATAAAACTGTAATAACTTTAAATGCACATTTGTAAATATGCACGTCGTAGTCAAATAGTATTGTAAGCACTTTGACAAAATTGTAGGAAATATTTTTGGTACATCAAAAAGTGTGGTCACCGTCCGACAAGCTAATCCAGCAAAGCTAATAGTGCTTAAAATATCACTAAAATGCATATCACAAAAAAATTTAACCTCATAATTGAATAGAAAGTGAGGCGAATAATTGCAACCAAAAAAAAAATCTAGGCTATGGGCCTGTACAGTGTCCTCAAAAACCAAATTTCAAGGTGATGAGATTAATTTATGTCACCGTTTTTTGGTTTCGTTCAGGCTGTGCTGTTTCCTACGTATATGGGATTCAGATAGTGAACGAACATCCCCCATACGAAAGTCCACCACGGTTTTGCAACAAACAACACACCCACAAAACTCAATTGTTGTTAAACCCCGATGACCACAAATAAACCCCTTTTGTTACACTTTCACCATGGTATTAAACTGTGCTTATAAAAAATACGCCAAAAATCATGGTTACTTTTACTACGACACGCAACAACCCTGGTATTAACACGTACTTATTAAGGTACTTCCTAAAGAGTTGCCTTCATAATTTCGGTAATTTTGTACAACATACCTCAGCAAATGCGTCCTGTCCATCGTTCAGAGAGAGTTTCGAATAACTTTCGTTTTGTGAGAAGCGCGAGGCAGAAAACAGGAACTACAGCGCTGTAACCTGAGACCAACTTATGATGCAAATCCAAGCTTATTGTGGCACCAACACTAACCAACGGCAGAGTACAAACGTCAGACATGTGATAGAAAAACACTATAATCGTTTATAAAATACAGAAAGTGTTTTAAACTATACTTAAGTGTATAGTATTTACAAACAAATTAATGCCACATCATACTAGTTAACTAATCAACTAATAAATACAATAGTATACTTATTATACTTAGTATAGGACCTACTATAGACCATTTCAATGTGGCGATGTCACTGGCCCTTAAACATTTCCTGCTTGTTACCAAACTATTTCATAACATTAACAAAAGGCAATTTAATAATATCATAATATTAAAAAGGCTGCCATAACATTATTTATCAATGTGTGGACCTTTTTGGATTCTTGGAAGCTATGGAAATTCAAAATGTAATACAGGAAATACATTAGGACCATTGTTATTGTTTACATCCCTCAAAATGGTCTATAGTATACTAGTATACAAAACACACTTTGGTGCTGGGTCAGTTGACGTTTCTGTGTGGAGTTTGCATGTTCTCCCCATGTTCGCGTGGGTTTCCTCCGGGTGCTCCGGTTTCCCCCACAAGTCCAAAGACATGCGCTATAGGTGAATTGGGTAAGCTAAGTTGTTCGTAGTGTATGTGTGTGTATGGATGTTTCCCAGTGATGGGTTGCAGCTGGAAGGGCATCCGCTGCGTAAAGATTAATGAATGAAAGAAAATGGATGATGGAACTATAGTATTATTTTTTTTTTTTCATTTCAGTGTCCAGTGATATCCAGAACAACACAAGCCTCAAGGAAAGCTGAAGAAAAGTGAGTATGGATTTTGAAACATTGATCACCATTTGTATAACCATTTGTTTTACTACGAGTACCATGGTCTGTGTCAGGATCTGCCATTTTTAGGATTTTAGTTTTACATGTTATGATTTTGTTTCACCACTAGAGGTCATTTCTCCCTATCTTTTCTTTTGAGCTCTGTAACCTATGTGATTGTTTCCACCTGTGTCCTGTTATGTTGGGTGTATTTAAGTTGACTCATTTTCTTGTTTCTTTGCTCGGTTATTGTTGATGCTAGCCCTTGGTTATCGTGAGTCTTACCCTGCTTTTCCTAAAGTATAGTCGATTCAGCGTTTTATGCTGCATTGCCTTGTTTTGTTTTTGGAAGTGTTTTCTCCTGCTCTAGTGATTCCAGAGATATTTTGCCTGTTGGCTTTTTTGTTCCTCCGTTAATTCAGTCCTTTTGCTATCTCTGCATTTTTGTTTGTTCATTTATGTAAATAAATTCCTCACAGTGCAAGTACAGTCTCGCTGTTGGGTTAATTATCCTCCTGTGGCTCAGTGGTTGAGCATTCAGATTCTAACACTGGAGACCCAGGTTCAAACCCCGTCTCTGAAAGTCTGTTTGACTAGTTGGAATAAATAACATATGATCACCATACTGTGTGGAGTAGTTTTCTACTGTAAGCTTACAGTAGAAAAATATGAGCAAGATTGTGGATTTTATCATTTCTTAAATACTGTTTTGATCAATATAATGAGTTAATAAAGATAATTTTTGACTTGCATATTCTAAAGTAGAATTTTCTGTATTATAATTTGATGCTAGTAGGCACTCATGCGAACCTCAAACCCACATGCTGAAAAAGTTTGGGATGGGGATAGTTGTAAGTTCATTAAACATGACACAACCAACCCCTATTACAGATTTTAAAAAATATTTATTTATTTTGGTTCATTTCTCTTTTTTGTAGCATGCCTAGGCAGAAAAAGCAGAAGACATACAAGGTGTCTTTGCAGAAATCTGTCATATGTAGTCGTTGTTGGGCCCACAAAGCCTGCATCCCAGGACCCGCCATCTACATTTGCCACAAACTGCCAAAAATATTAAGCTGACTGAACTCTTATGGAACATACACTATATGCATTGTAATGAGGGAGATCAGACACAATTATGTGCTACATTTAACAAATAACCTCTAAACATCCATCAAGCTGTCCAAACCAGGCTTCTTTATCTGATAAACCCTCACATTTAAGGACAACCAGACCTAAGTTACCAAGGCAACCCCTCAATTTATGACTGTAAGATCTCGATAAAGAGACATAAAATAAAAACACAAAAAACCCCATTCTTTACATTCCTTCTCTTCACAATCACACACATCCAAATACAAATCTCTTTGAGATGAACCTTAGAATATAACTAAAACTATATATTTATAGAGCTAAAACATATAGTGTGTGTGTTCATATTCTTAGTGGATTAGTTGGAATAGTATGCCTTTGCTAAATATTGATTACGGATCTTCACATAATGCTTCAGGGGTTTAACCATCTTCACTGTATACAATTCCTGACTTGTTTAATACTTCGTCTACTCAATATCTTCTGAATCATCTCTCACAAATGTCTCCATGGATGCAAGGCAGCGTACAAGCAAGTGGTCATGTTAGGTTTTTTTTTTAGGCAGTGCATAATATATCATTGTGCCTGCTGTAGCCATCATATACAGCAAAATTCCTTGATTATTATGCCAGAACAAGTGTATAGTTCATAGCAGTCAGTCTAGAAAATAGCAACCTTCCATCGTAGTACACGATGTAACTACAGAAGAGTTGAGCTTTAAATAGGAAAATAATCAAAAGCGAGATGCTAATGGTCTAATCCGATTCAATTATCAATGCTAAGCTAAGCTAAAAGTGCTCACGCCAGACCTGGAGATCGGCTGAATGGATTAAAAAACGGTAAAACCTAATTGTTTAACTCTAGGGGGGGGGGGCTGTAAAATGAGCCTACATGTATTTCCAGAAAAAGTGGAGTTTTCCTTTAGCGTCATTCCACCCAAAAAAAGAAAATTCTCTCATGATTTATTTACTCATATTTACTCCCTATTGTTTATCTCAACACTTGGAGATTTTTAGGTTTTCAGATTTGGAGGAACTTCAAATGAATTAAGAGGACAATTTACTTATTAAGCCAGGATTCAGCTCAGTCAGGTAATCGATAGCAATTTTAGAGGTTTATAAACCATCTATTCAAAGAAAGAAAATATCAACTGAAGTAATTACAGATGACTCACAAAAACAAAATGCTCTCTCAGGCCATTCAATATATATAATAACAATATATAATAATAATTAAAATATGTAATTTGATTTATGTTTATCTTTGACTGCTTAAATTTGATTACATTGTAAAGTATCTAATTTTACAAATGACAGTACACTGCATGCTTAAAGGATGGAGCAGCAGCAGCATGTGGCAGGGTAATCCTTGGTTAAAACTTTGTGTTCGTTTCCATAAACAAAAAAAGTGTGTGTTTTCTCCTTCCATACGTAATCAACTTGTGTGATAGGAATCATCTCAATGGTCTGCCTCTGGAAAATGAAATAAAAAATACACTGATACACAATACACTGTACAACAATGTTCAGTCAACTGTTCATTTAAAAAACAACTTGACCATTAAAACCCTAACCTGATTTCACCAAGTCAATCAGAATTAAGGGATACATTTACTGCTTACGGTTTGCACTTCTACATGATTGTTATCCAACTATTATTCCCCTCTGATTTTGGGAAGAATTTACAGTTAGGGTTGGGTTTAAGGGTAGGGAATAGGTATGGATTACATTTTCGAACAAAAATGATGTTCCAGGATCAACATAGATGTTAATCCAGGATCGCATCGTACTTGGCAATATCATGCCGTGCCCATTAAAATGCCCCATTATGCTATTGTAAAGATTTCTAATTTTGTTTTAATGTACTCTCACATTAGGTTTACATTCCTCCAAAGTCAAAACACACCTCAGAGTTTTTAACCACAATTTTCTCACAGTGTCTGAAACAGCATCTCTAAACCCCTCCCCTTCCAAGAGTCTCCTCTATTCTGATTGGTCAGATGGCTCGGTGTGCTGTGATTGGTTGACTGCTTTTTTTGTATTTAACAGATAAATTATTCACTACCTGTTGGAGAATATGACAAATGTTGGAGAACTGAGCCTGATGTTCCCTCACAGCACTTTCAGACGCTGCATTCACAGAGCTGTCTGGAAAACTGACAACTGGATAAACCTGCAACAATGAGTAGAAATGGTTAGATTCTGATCAGAAAAATTAGGGGCCATTCACACAGAACACATTTTTCCATTACAATGCACTACTTTTCCATTGTTATTTTATGTAAACACACACTTGACAGACACTTGACAGAAGTCAAAACTAACCATATTGATTTTGTTAGCTCACATGTTAGTCTTGTGGTGAACAATTCATCTGTGCATGTCATTAAGAAAAAAAAATTGTTTGCTCTTGTAATTTAAAATTGAAATCTGAAAATGCACTTCCTGTTTGTTTTCAGTTAAATTCTCAGATTACGTCTGTCTGAGGTATTGGGCGTGGCTAACATACTTAACCACGCCCCTGCAATTGTCAGTTTTGACAGCGGCATGACAACAAACAGAAATGATGAGGAAGAGGTGTCTGTTGTAATAACTCTCCCAAAAACCCATTTCCTGATCTTTCTGAATGAAATGCCTACTTTACTACATCCAATCAGCTCGCAGTCTAAAAAACAAGCCACGCCCACAGTTTTCTCATTAAATATTCAGTTTCTCAAGGAACTGCGTCACTGTAAGACGATGTGTGAAGTTAAAAGAATTTCAACTTTTACATCCAGCGCCGCTCATTACTTGTCAGTTTCAAAGCAGTGGCCCAATCAGAAGAACGCAGAGTTGGCAAGATGGCATGACAACTGTTTTATACGGCAACACAATGAAGGAGACGTTTTTTAAAGTCCACAATAACCGGAAGCTGCGACCGTTTCTTTCGCATTGTGAAGCAGTTCCTTGAGAAACGGAATATGAAATGAGAAAACAGTGGGCGTGGCTTGTTTTTTTCTACTGCGAGCTGATTGGATGTAGTAAAGTAGGCATTTCATTCTGAAAGATCAGGAAAAGGGTTTTAGAAGAGTTATTGCAACCTAACAGACGCCTCCTCCTCACCATTTCTGTTTGTTGTCAAAACTGACAGTTGGAGGGGCGTGGTTAAGTATGTTAGCCACGCCTAATACCTCAGACAGATGTAATCTGAGAATTGAACTGAAAACAAACAGGAAGTGCATTTTCAGATTTCAATTCAAGATTGCTTTCCCAGAGATGGGTTGCAGCTGGAAGGGCATCCGCTGCGTAGAACATATGCTGGATAAGCTGGCGGTTCATTCCGCTGTGGCGACCCCAGATTAATAAAGGGACTAAGCCGAAAAGAAAATGAATGAATGAATGAATTCAAGATTGCAAGGGCTTGGTTTTGTTCTTAATGACATGCAGAGATGAATTCTTCACCACAAAACTAACAATGTGAGCTAACAAAATGATATGGTTAGTTTTGATTTCATTTGTACTTTAATTAAATATTCCTGAAAGCTGCATCTTGCGTTTTTTAAAGACAAAAACCCATTCTGTGAGCACGGCTCCTAATGTTGTCAAATAATTGCTGTATTCATACAAAAACCTTCCATTAGAAGGGCAGAATTACAAAACAGGAACCATTTGATTGAAGTGGAAAATTCTCTTGGTGATTCTACTTACTTAATGTGTTAGAATGGACGCAGTAGCTCATTTCCATAATGACAGTCTACCAAGAGAAGCGCAAATTAAAATAAAGTGTATTTAAATGAATGAATCCACATAGATCAAATTCACTCTTTTCTTAACACACTCTCTGTGTTCCTCCTTCTAAAGCTATCAAGAGTAAACTGATTTAAGACCAGTTATATGGCACAAATGCCAGTAATTGGGCTTCTGTAAACCCTAAGAATGACACTGCAGCAAGCTCATTTGCAAAAACCACCGTGTCCACCATATTTCACTGTGTTTTTAATAAATGCTGACTGTAGGCTGTAGATTCTTTTTGTAGACGGTATTTTCCCCACATATATTCTTTCGTTTAAAAGATATTTTTAAAGCAAAAAATTGTGTCATCATTTACTCATCCTCTGCTTTTTCCAAACCTGAGGTTTTTTTATTTTGTTGAACCCAAAGGAAAATATTGAGGAATGTTGGAAAAAAACAGCCAATGGCTTCCACAGTGTTTTTACTTACACTGTAAAACCCGATAAGTTAAGTTAACTCAAACTGTTTGAGGAAATCGATTGCGGCAAACCATTTAAGTTTTGAAACCAAATGGTTTGAGTACTGCAAACTTATGTATATTATTTATATATTTTACACATACTGTATATTATTTGTGTTTATATCGTCAAACATTTATAGTATTAGTAACTTAAACTTTTGAGTTCAGTTAATAGAACGATTTAAGTCCAAACAACTATATAGTTACTCAAATGGTTTGGTATTTTTTCTAGCATTAGAATTAAGTTAACACAAAAAACAGAATTAATTCATTCATAACTCATTCGGTTTGAGTTCTGCTTAATATAATCAGTTTATGAGTTGCCATAACTCTTTTCCATTAAGTTAAAGTAACTTTTTTTTTAATTATAAGTTTAACATTTCATTTAGTGATTTTCACTGTTTTTCATGGTTTTACAGTGTATGCCTGCTTTTTTTCCATCATTCTTCAGAATATCTTCAGAGTAAATAATGAAGAACTTTACATTTTTGGGTGAACTGTCCTTTTAACTGGTGTAAAAGACATCTTGCTCAAAATAAATGGCTTTGTTGAACTAGGGAGAAAATGAAGGCATTTTGAGCACCATGTTCACCATGTTATTGTTGCTCACCATTGGAGCCACATCAGTAAACAGTTGCTCTCCAGTGATTTGATTGAGAAGCTCAAGAGGGAATCCTGAACCCTTGTCAATGACAGACACGTGAATGTTGTTTTTCCTGAAAAGACAATGCATGAAAAAATCACACTAAAAATATGTGAACTTTACGTTGTGTGTTGTCAAAATCAGTGTTAGCCAAGGTTTTCTTACCAAGTAACTTTAAGACTAATGAAGCAGTGAAGCTTTCCGTGACTGTTGCACTTTACACATCGGAGCGTCCCCATTCCTCCACAAGCAAGGCAACTGGAAAACAGATCAGTTAATGAGTATCAAATGAGTTTGATTTAAATCTGACCAAACCATTATCCACAATGTTAAGCTGTTTTGGGTTGTAATCATGGTGTTGCTATATGGTTGTGGTTTTTGAGTGTTCTAAATTTTAAAGGTGCGTCTGGATTTCCGTCCTACTAGACACTACGTTTAATTTTAACTGACTTCATGACTGTTAAGGCGGCACAGTGGCTCAGTCGTTAGCACTGTCGCCTCACAGCAAGAAGGTCGCTGGTTCGAGTCCCGGCTGGACCAGTTGGCATTTCTGTGTGGAGTTTTGGCGTGGGTTTCCTCTGATGTCCAGTTTCCCCCACAGTCCAAAGACTGAATAAACTAAATTGGTCATAGTGTGTGTGAATGTGAGAGTGTATGGGTGTTTCACAGTAATGGGTTGTTGCTGGAAGGGCATCCGATACGTAAAACATATGCTGGAATAGTTGGTGGTTCGTTCTGCTGTGGTGACCCCTGATAAATAAGAGACTAAGCCGAAGGAACATGAATGAATGAATACAACTGTTAAAAATAATAAAAATGAGTAGTATGAACGAATTTGGACATACTACATTACATCCGCCATGTTGTCATTATCACATGACCTACCCACATCAGTTTGGTCGCTACCATTCATAAATTCTCTCCTGTGGCCTCATGGGATAGTAAAGTGTCCACTGGAAGTAGTAATTATCCAGGTAATGGATTCTTGCCCCTTTTTTTTTGGATACTATGAATTCGGACATACTACTCAGCTCACATACTATGTAGAAGGGAAGTTTGATTTCAGACGCAATTGTTCATTTCTTAGTGTCTTTGGATAAAAGTCCTGCTAAATGATTAAATGAGTATGATCTATCTATTGATAATGATTAAATGGGACTGAAGTGACACAACTGACACTGGAAGGTCAATATCAGTGATAACAAGGTAAATGTACACTGAAAAAAATACTGTATTAGATCAACTGAAGGGGTTAACTTAAAGGGATAGTTCACTCAAAAATTTAAATTGCAAACTGTGAAAGTTCCAAACCTTTATGAGTTTTTTCCTCTGTTGAACACAAAAGATGATATTTTAAAGAAATCTGAAAACCTGTAACCACTGACATCCATAGTAGGATTCCGTAAGTACCATGAAAGTCAATGGTGTTTCCAACATTCTTCAAAATATCTTCTTTTGAAAAAATATCTTCTTCAGAAGAATGAAAGTTAAACAGGTTTGGACCAAGTAAAGGGTGAGTAAATGATGACAGAATTTTCATTTTTGGGTAAACTATGCTTTTAATTCAATTTGTTATATAAAACCTAATTTGAGTTTTCACTTTTATCATTTTAATACCAAAATGTCCAAATGTCATTCACACTGCACTGCAAAGAGTGAAAACAAATTTCTTTAACTTATTACACCTAAACAAATTAATTATGTTTCCTGTTCAATTTAAATGTACCTTAATTTATTCATTTTCAGTAATAAATTAAGTTGGAAAAACTTGATTCTTTTAGTTGTAACATGTAATCTGAAATTTGAAGTAAGTGGTTTTTAATTTAGTGTACAAAGATTCATTCTATATATAATGTTTTCAGCGACTCACTAAATGATAACTTACTCATAATGCCTGCTCAAGGGAGTATGCAAGCAGTTGTTTCATTTTTACAATAAATGAATCAATCATTTTAATTAAAGATTAAATTAATTGCTCATTAATGACTTGATGCCACCTACTGGCAGATTTGGCATCATAGACCTAAATCAGCCAAAGTACCAGAACAAAATACCATGTATACAAAAATGTATTTTTTAGATCAGTATTATACACCTTTTAACAAAACCAACATTTTGATATTAAATATTATACATTAAATACTAAATTTAATCAACGAGTGACTCAACAAACTGTACACAAATTCAAGCAGCTTCAACTAATTATTATTAAGTAACTAGTTTCACAAAAATGTTTATATTCACTAAATTTCTCTCTTTTAAATGTTGCTTGAACTGTTATTTTTTGTAGTTTGCCCAAACTTCACTCTAACATCAAACACATTATAATATTGACTGGATTTGTGTTTATTAGCCATTCTGAACATTTTTCTGCATTTGAAAGTAAGTATATTTTGGCAAAGTCCGAACAAGATTATTAGTCCAAAATGGACATTTGTAGTATTTATTCATTCATTTTCCCTCAGCTTAGTCTCTATTTCAGAGGTCACCAGAGCTAAATGAACTGCCAACTATTCCAGCATTTGTTTTACACAGCGGATACCCTTCCAGCTGCAACCCAGTACACCCAAACACCCTCACATGCACTCATACACTACGGCCAATTTAGTTTATTTAATTTACCTATAGCACATGTCTTATAGCACCTGGAGGAAACCCACGCTAACACGGGGAGAACATGCAAATTCCACACAGAAATGCCAGCTGGGACTCGAACCAGCGACCTTCTTTCTGTGAGCTGCCCCATTTGTAGTCTTTCAACATTTTATTAATTGGCATTTTTTTACACGGTACCTTTGCCTGCCAGTGCCTCCACACACACCACAAAACTGGCGTTGACCGTAGTTAGTCCAACCCATGCCACCGCAGAATCCACACACAATCTGAAACAACAGAAATATCACGATGAAATAATAGAGATAATACAAAATGAAAAACTGAAAATGGCATCTGATGATAACACTCACCCTGCCTGAACGTCCACAACTTAGACACATAGTTCTACCAAGAGTATAGCATGACGAACAATCCTAAATTCAAAGATCAATGATAAATAGAACTTCTAAAAATATGTTTTCAATAAATGTGATAAAATAAAAAGCTGAAAGAGTTTTACTTTGACACTCGATGTGTGAGGAACGGGGATGGATATCTCACTGCCTTGGAAGAAAGACGGCACGCACACTGGGATGCTCCATGGTTCAGGAGGAATTCCAGATCCATCCACCAGCTGACCTGATAAAGAGAGTATGTTTAAGCAAGAAAGAATGAGATGTAATGCAATATTCTATAAACCCATTGCAGAAACTGTGCAGATGTGGTCAAGATGATGCTGAAGGTCAAACTGAGCATCAGAATGTGGAAGAAATGTGGTTGAATTGGCTTTAAACATAGCATGATTGTTGGTGTGAGATGTTTCAGAAACTGCTGATTTAATGGGGTTTTCACGCACAATCATATCTAAATTATTTTGAAAATGCCTTGTTGATGCCAGAGGTAAGAGGAGAATACTGGTTTAGATGAACCCTTGGTCAATAGTGTATCGAAGGGGGTGGGATGTATCAAATACCAGAGAGCATTTGATTGGTCAGAAGATTTGATATGATACTGTAGTCAGTATCATATAAGTATGGGGTCAAATAATTAATTAATTAATTTTCCCATAAGTGACTAACTTAAAGTGGTTAAACTAGGTATTGCACTCCTGGTTCAAAACACATGCAAGTGTAGGTTGCCAGATTGATGACACCAACAGGAGTTTGCCTGACTATCGAGCCTAAACGCTGATTTAAGTTGTGTCCTAAAGAAAATGTACATTTTCGTTGGCGTGCAGTGAGTGCACTATTCTGTGCTTCTGAATGGCTGTATTTGAATGTTTCTGTCGTGTTGCGTCTGGTGCAAACAGCCAAATTGCTTATCACTGCAAATCTCCTCACGTAGAGGGCACGGGGTTACAATGTAACCTGTTCACCTAATGTTTACGTTCGTAATATTTATATTATTTGCTAATTTATAACCTCATGTGGAGCTCTGAATCTGCATCTCATTTCGGACGCTGTTACTGTCCACCTAAGGTTGCATTTCAGTCACAGCCACTTTGAGAGCTTTCCTGAATGAATGAAATATGCCGTTTTCCAACAAGGCAACCCGGGGTGCTGAAATATAATTGGCTAAAGTGGCAGTGGGCGGGTTAAAACAACCAAAACAAAGACAGCGTTCCAGCACGGAAAGCACATTTTCAAAGCAGAATAACTGACTTCAACATTGTTTTTCAGATAAACAGGAATGTTCACTTGGCATGTTTCTTAAATATCTGCAAACATATTATGGTATTTTTATGCTTTAGCAGAGTAAAAAAACTTTCATACAGCACCTTTAAAGCTTTTAAACCATTCTTCTCACCATAGTAAGGTTCACTGTCCTTTTCTGTTCTTCTAGACTCTGTAAAAGTCTCCAGTCGGTACTGTAAGGACATATAAACATATGAGTTTGGCACCATTATATAGTCAGGTGATAAGTTTGTGAGTGTTGACGCTGACCCGATATGTGTTGAGGGACTGCAGGTCTGTGAACACCATCTCTCTGGCTGGTTTAGAGCTGTAACAGCATTTGCTGGACACATAATTGGTGAAGGCCTCTTGTGCAAGTTCTTCACTGATCGCAGGAATGCTGAGGGGATACGATAAATTGAAGTTCACATGTGACCAACCAAACATTGTGCAAAATATTATGCAAAAAACCCATTAACCCCTTAGCATTCCTGGATTTGAGTAGCTAATGGCTCAACAAA
>CAIGQV010007757.1:5046764-5102978 GCA_903798115.1 Danio jaintianensis | reverse complement strand
AGCATCAAAACATACCTTACCAGCATATGCTGGTTTTTTCAGCAGGGCTAATACCGAAACCAAACTGATAACTATTAATAAGAAATTAGCACTTTATCGAGAGAAATAATGGTTTATTAACGGCAACAATTGTACCCTAAAATAAATTGTGACCAATAATTTTAATTACCTGCTGCCGAAGACCCATATCCATGATCTGATGCCCCATCCTGGCCACTGTCAAAAAAACAGAGGTGGTTTTTTATGAGCCTCGTTTACTTCTGTACACAGATGAATACAATTTGACGACGCCACAACCATTAAAAAATAGAAATATATCTCTCATTGTTCTTAATTCACAAACGACCGTCTTGTTATGTCATTATCGTTTAGGCTATTGTCACGATAATACTATAACATTTCATATAGTAACAGTAAAAAGCTTAATGTACAAATGTTTTATCTTTCCTTCAAAATGTCCTTTGTCCTGTTAGACTTACCTCAGCGACTGCGTTTTGTCCATTGCTGGAGGTGGATTGTGAATTTTAGTTTTGAAACGCGAGAATTAGGAACTACGTTTGTGTAAAGATTGCAAAAGTCTTTCAGAATACCTGCTTTGACATGGGAAACATAAACGTAAACTTGTTAAAACATCAATAAACGCACACAGCTATTTGGCTATTTTTTATTATTAAAAGTAAACACTCAACTGCACTGACAGTGTTGACTGTAGCCTACCCTTATATATGCTACACTTGCGAAATAAACTGACTGATATTTTACGTATATACACTTGCAATTTGGGAGTTTTCTGAATGAAGAAGTCACAATATGGCCGTTTTTAAACATTTGAGGTTTAACATTTAACATTCTGAGCCTCTCAATTTGGAGTTATTGACTTTTCATAAAAAAAAATTTGCAGTCTAAAATAAAACAAATATGTACATACAAAATACATTTTTATGTGTTTCCTTTTGCACACTTTCTCAATATCTGTCTGTAGAGTTTAACAATTCATATTTTTAAAGGCTTCTTTAGATGAGTTCATTGAGCCATTAATCTCAACTTCAGCAGCACTTTCATACACCAGCATTTACATTTGAATTAATATCTATATTTGAAGTGTTTTGTTAATGTGATGTGTCCGTACATTATTTTTTCCGATTATAGGCTAACAGTTTATTCTACATACAACTATGGAAGTTTATTGTTGTTCTGGCTGTCCAAGGTATTTTCTGAATTATGGTGTGATAAAATATTGCACCACACTGGCAAACTGAACATTTAAAAGAATCTGTATAATTTTCTCATTTGATTCTCATTCCTCCCGAGGGGTTTGTGGGTGGGTACGTAATGTTGGATAGTTCTAGTTTGAACTTGGGCTTATAAAAACAAAAACGAAAAATGCAGACAGAATGTTGTTCTCTGTTGTGTTTTTCTGTATTTTACTTGTCTGTGCAATAAAGTATATATGAAAAAAAAAAAAAGAGTACAGACTGGAAACCAGTTTTGTCTTGGTGTGTGAACTGAAGGTAATGGTCCATCCCCCAGGTAGAAATATCTGTCAGACAAGATAATCTGGTCAGAATGGGAAGATATGATATGAAAAGTCATGTTTCTAAATGACAGATCTTATCTAAACAGGGAAGCAAAGTGGTCCAAGAACTGGGCCATGAGGTATACCAGCAGCAAGAAATTATGATTTGGAGTTTAAGTTTAAAATTCCTCTGCACCAAAAATCAAATCACAATATGGAGTAGTGTCTGTGAATATTAAACAACAAAAATATTTTTTTAAATACAATGTCTGCATGTGACAATGAATTGTGTGATTTTGTATGCATAATGATATGAGGACATGGCCACGTGAATTTCATCTTCGGAGCTGCTCTGAAAGCCACTTCAGCATTTTACTGTTTTATCCAAGGAAAATTATTGTTGTATCATGACATACAATCTCACAGCATCTCCATGACAAGCCATACAAAACTGATTTAACATGAAGAAATGGTCATTTATTCTTTTACAGTGGAATGTATTTTATGAAGAAAGTAGAATAATGAAAAAATATATATAAAGAAAACATTACGTTAAAGGAGCAATTACACCATTGTTCCTTCATGCTTTACTTTCATGAATAAAACTTCATATATAAAACTTCATAAAATAAAAATTTTGTATTTTTAAAACTCTTAACAAATAAAAAAAAGCTTCATGATTTAAAGGTATTAAACATGTTTTTATTACAAAATTGATTGGAATCATTAAAGTGCATGGTGTTCAGCAAACAAACAGAACCCAGAAAAAATAAGCTAAACAGGCAGAATTTTAGAAAACAACTATTTATATTCAGTTTTTTTATAAGTTGAATGAATATTTTTAGTCAGTTTATTTCATCACAAATTAGTCAGTTTATATCTAGTATTATAGAAAGCAAAAAAAAAACAAACATTAAATCACCTTAATAAATTAATTGCAAGAATATCTGCTTGATTTATCTCCCGATTGCCTTTGTTCTGCATAATAACGGTGTAAATTGATACTGATAATTCAATACTGATTGAATTTTAAAGTATCTAACTTTATAGATGACATTACACTGCATTTTTAAAGGATGGAGCAACAGCAGCATGTTGCAGGGTAATTCTTGGTGTAAACTTTGTGTTCGGTTCCATAAACGTAAAAAGTGTGCGTTTTCTCCTTCCAGACGTAATGAACTTGCGTGATAGGAATCAGCTCAATGGTCTGCCTCTGAAAAATGAAATAAAAAAGCTTTATTAAAGTGTCTTTTATCATTTTCTGACAATACACTGTACAATAATGTTCTTTGTCAACTTTTCTTTAACAACATCAGCATTTAAGGTATCTCTAAACCCCTCCCCCTCCAAGAGCCTCCTCTGCTCTGATTGGTCAAATAGCACAGTCTGTTGTTATTGGTTGACTTTATTACAGTGCATATCGGAAACCAAACACCCATTATCATATCTAAATTTCAGCACCACGGTTTTCCTCAGCACTTGTAAACAGGACTTTTTGATTTAACAGATGGTTTATACACAACCTGTTGGAGGATACGACAAGTGGTGCAGAACTGAGCCTGATGTTCCCGCACAGCACTTTCAGACGCTGCATTCACAGAGTGGTCAGGAAAACTGACAACTGGATAAACCTGCAAAAACGGGAAACCTTAGCACAAGAGCCAGAAAAACCGCCAGGTATGTTATAATCAACAGCTGGAGTGCCCATGAGCTCCTCTAGAGAGCACTCCATCATGTATCTTTGCCATTTACTCTGCACTCAAAAACAAAACACAGCATCCCATTTTCCAACAACACGTTTCCGATCAGTAGTACTATAAAGGTTGCACCCACACACAAACATTGCTGAGTGTTGTTTATCCTAGCCCTTCTTTGTGTCCATGGTTACAAATTCAATCATAATCTGTGTGTTTTGCACACAGATCCACTCAATGAATCTCTTGCGAGTGCTTTCTCACAACATATCTCTTAACAATCAATGTTTTATCAGTGGAATGGAGAGTAGGTGATATTTTGTGGTTGTTTAAATGCATTCAACAATATGAGCATTTACCCAAGCAATTTACTGAGTATTCGACCGATACTGAGTATTCAATCTGATTACTGAGTATTCAATCCGATTACTGAGTATTCGATCTGATTACTGAGTATTCGATCTGATTACTGAATATTCAACTGATACTGAGTATTTGACCGATACTGAGTATTTGATCGATACTGAGTATTCAATCCGATTACTAAGTATTCGACAGTTACTGAGCATTTGATCAATACTGAGTATTTGATCCAATTACTGAGTATTCGATCTGATTACTGAGTATTCGACCGATATTGAGTATTCGATCTAATTACTGAGTATTCGATCTGATTACTAAATATTCAACTGATACTTAGTATTTGACCGATACTGAGTATTTGATCGATACTGAGTATTCAATCCGATTACTAAGTATTCGACAGTTACTGAGCATTTGATCGATACTGAGTATTCGATCCAATTACTGAGTATTCGATCTGATTACTGAGTATTCGACAGGTACTGAGTATTCAATCCGATTACTGAGCATTTGACTGATACTGAGCATTCAACAGATACAGAGTATTCAATCCGATTACTGAGTATTCGATTGATACTGAACATTCGATTCGATTACTGAGTATTCGATCCGATTACTGAGTATTCGACAGATACTGAGTATTCGATTACTGAGTATTCAACCAATACTGAGTATTAGACCGATACTGAGTATTTGTCCGATACTGGGTATTCAACCAATACTGAGTATTCGACTGATACTGAGTATTCAACTGATACTGAGTATTCGACTGATACTGAGTATTTGATCTGATTACTGAGTAATCAACCGATACTGAGTATTCGACCGATACTGAGTATTCGATCGATATGGAGTATAAGACGATACTGAGCATTCAATCCAATTACTGAGTATTCGAACCGATTGCTGAGTATTCAAACGATATTCGGAATTCGACCAATACTGAGTATTTGATTTGATTTCGGAGTATTTGACTACCCATGTAAATTTTCTAAACTGGACAGACTCAAAATATTTTAGACCTTTCTTACCCTCTATTTAGCAGTGTCTTCTTGTAATCAGACTGATGAAACACATCATGAAGGTTGTACAAGGTTGTATGTGTTTTTTCCCATTGGGAGAAGTTACGCAGAAATTGTTGATGCTCGTATGGCTCGTGGCTCATACAGTGTGAGAGGAATTTGTGAGCCAAACCGAGCAGCTCACACTGCAAAAAAAGAAATGCTTTTACTTAGATTTTTTGTCTTGTTTCTTAAATCAAGAAGCATTTTCTAGATGAACAAAGAATATTGTCTTTTTTTAAGAAATAATATGTCAAAGTTTTCCTTAAAACAAGCAAAAGGTAAAAAAATCTTATGGCAAAACAAAAAACAAGATTATTTAGTTTACCCCATTGGCAGATTATTTTGCTTGTTTTAAGGGAAAAAAATAACTTAATTTTGGCATATTATTTCTGAAAACAAATCAATATTTTTTGCTTGTCTAGAAAAGGCTTCTTGATTTAAGAATTTTTTGATATTTGGACTAGAAACAAGACAAAAACTATTTTTTTGAAAAGCATTTTTTTGCAGTGCACAGGCTCCCAATCATTTGTAAACATGTCAAAAAAGTTCAGGAGATGTCTTTTTTTGTCCATGTTTTGTATGGAAATTCATGCGGTTGCTTTTGAATTCACCAGGTCATAAAATCACTGCGTCCAAACTATTTTCACAAAAAATGACTCATGATGTGTGCGACCACTCAATACAATCTTCTGACCATCAGACTTCACATTAATACCAGCTGTAAGTGCGACATTAAACAGCCTTGGTTTGTCTGGGGAGGATGTTTTAGAGTTCTGCAAGTTGCATTATAGTTCCTTTTAAATTACCATAGACAGACATTGAGCACCATGTTGTGTTTGCTCACCATTGGAGCCATATCAGTAAGCAGCTTCTCTCCAGTGATTTCATTGAGAAGCTCAAGTGGGAATCCTGAACCCTTGTCAATGACAGACACGTGAATGTTGTTTTTCCTAAGAAGACAAAATGTGTGGGGGGGGGAGAAATAAATAAAAAAGGGTATTAGCTCGTCTGAACACAGAGGACTTCACATTGTGTTTCTTACCATGTAACTATCAGTTTGATGAAGCAGAGAAGCTTTCCGTGGCCTTTGCATGTTTTGCAAGTGATTGAACCAACTCCTCCACAGGAATGACACCTGGAAAACAAATAAAAATTTGTCTGAATTAGATGTGACTTGGCAAAGCCTACATCTATGATTCTAGGGGTGGTCTGAGTGATTGACAGTGCACTCAATAAAAGATTTTTGCTGTTTGTTCAAACTACTTATTTAAAGTGAGCTGAAACAACACAATTCTTGAGATGTTTTTTGGACAACTTCAGTCTTTTATGTTCAATCCAATTAAATTTAAGTTAACTTTATCGATTTGTGTTGGGACAACATGTCCCAATTGTGTGGAACCCTGCTTTTTTACAGTGTGGTTGCAGTTGCTGGTCCAAAAGCAATGACTGTGTGATGAAGTCTATTAGAATGCAGCTAGAAAAATGCTGTAATTAAAGTAATGATAGCAAAGAGAAAGTAAATGATTGAACTGTTACAGATATATATTAAATGTAAAAATAAATCAAATTAAGCATACCTAACCATGCCAGAGCCACTACATGAACCACAGCGCTGGCGTTCAGAAGAGGATATCCATCCTGTGCCAGAGCAGGGTCCACAGCGAGTCTGAAACATGTTATAATGAAATATTAGAAAACAATTACAGAAGTAAATATTAAAAAATAATAATCTGATCATCATACTTACCCTGCCTGAGTTTACACACTTTCTGCAAGCAGATCTGCCGAGATTCAGGCATGAATGACAACCCTGTATTTAAAATACACAATAAAATGACTAAAAAACCTCAGTGGTTGTGTTGAATAAAAGACTGAATTTTTTTTACTTTGACAGTCGATGTGTGAGGAACGCAGACTGATTTTTTGCAGTTTTTGAAGAGGGACGGAACGGGCACCGGGATGCTCCACGGTTCAGGTGCCGCTCCAAATCCATCCACCACCTGACCTGATGAATGAAGAGCGTATTTATGCAAAACAGTACAAGAATATGTGCTATATTCCTGTGTATTCACAATACAGCACACCTCCAGTGCCTTATTGTTTTTATACAACAGTTACAGTACCACACGATACAAGTATTAACACTGTAATGGAATGCGTAGTAAAAGGTAAACATAATGAGCACCCATCCTTAGATGTTTCCCTACATGTAGACTACTAGTTTCATGCTGCGTTCTGGGACGTTTCTACTTACGAGTTGACAAGTCGTAATAATGATATCATGAGTGTTTAAGTCACTTTCCTTGAGACAAGATAACGTTGTTTTTGATATATTACAAAAAAATACAGCAGGGTTTGTAAACTCTGCTTTATGACAGGTTTCTGCTGGTTTTACAAAGTCAAATTTAAGACTTTTTAAGACTTTTTTAAGACTATTATGAATTCAATTTCAGACTTATACAGGACTAAAAGCTAAGGATTTTTTCTAATGTCCAGTGGAAAATTTACTTGCTGACGTGTCCCATTAAAAAAAATTAATTTAGTTATTTCTTAGCCACATTTTTTTAAATAATGTGTCAAAACAAGCAAAGTCTAGTTATATACATATATTTTTTTTCAGCAAAAAAAACTATTTTTAAAAACAGTGTCCTCACCAGGTAGCTATAAATACACGAAGAACTTTTAAACGTATTTTTGCAAAGATGTAAATAAGATAATTAAACCATATTGGTAAATAAAGTTGATAAAGGTAACTTTTGTTTTATTGAGATGGATTGTTGGTGATTGGATGGGTGTTGGCCTGATTGGGTAGCTTCGCATGGACATAGGAAAATTTTAATCTGTTTAAACTTATTTAAGACATACAACACCATATTTCAGTGAAGTTAAGACTTTTTAAGGCCTAAAATTTAGTTTTTAAAATTTTAAGACTACTTAAGACCATGCGGACACCCTGTTATGAGCAAAGAATTTCCATCAATTGTGTTTTGTCACGGACAACCCACAAGAGTCTACTTTGCGTCAATGAATTTTACCTACTGATCTATATATACATGTAATAAGATATATAATATATACTTCTCTATCATAGATCAGTTATTCTGCCATATTTCTAACTGACATGCACCCAACTCCAAAACTCTTGAGGTTAAATAAATTTAGAGTTTTCCACTTTCCACTTGTAAAGTTCATGTGCATCCCACTCATAAATATGATTTATCTGACATTACTTGAATGCACCATCTGGCAATGCACCTTCAGGAGGATCCACCATCACTTCCTAACTTCACATTCAGTCTAATTATCACCACCAGAATTCAATGTAGTCTCCATCCATTTGCTCTATTTCCATAAAAGCTCAGCCAATGTAAACAAACAACATCAGCAGCAATATGAAACTGCAGCCCCTAGAGAATCAAAGTATTGATTGGAGGGTTTCAGACATCCCTTTACTAGGTTTGAAATCAAGTTTTCCTCTCCATGCTCTTGACTGTACCCCTGAATCTCTCAAAAACTCTTGAAATGACCTCTTTCAATGCCTCTGTGCCAGCTCCACAAGGATGCCCTCCCGATTGAATAAATGTTCCCAAACTCAACACACTCCACGTGTCATATCAGCAAATACATCCTTGGGCACTGACCATCCAGGAGCCATGCAAACCCTTTCACTATTAAATGTTCACTTTTTGTCCAGGAATGCCCTGACATCTAGGTAGGAGGTAGACTTTATCATATGCCACCAGGATACTACTGTACCACTATTCTGCTGCCTGCCTGATATTGAATATGTTACACAACAATTTTCTTATCTGACTTAATTAATGGTCTGATGAGTTTTGATTTCTTTTTCAGCATTGGAATGGGAGAATTAGACATTAAACATGAATAAAAGTCATTGTACTCACCGTTGTATGGTTCACTGTCCCATTCTGTTGTTCTGGACTCTGTAAAAGTCTCCAGTCGGTACTGTAAGGACACATAAACGTGTGAGTTTGGCATCATTATATAGTCAGGAGAGATGTTTGTGAGTGTTGACGCTGACCCGATATGTGTTGAGGGACTGCAGGTCTGTGAACACCATCTCTTTGACTGGTTTAGAGCTGTAACAGCATTTGCTGGACACATAATCAGTAAAGGCCTCCTGTGCAAGTTCTTCACTGATCGCAGGAATGCTGAGGACACGATAAAGTGAAGTTCACGTGATCAGATATATATTGTCCAGAATATTGATTATGGACTTATGAAGGAAACTGCATGCATGCAAAAACCCATGAAAGAATTTATTACACATAAATAGATAGATAGATAGATAGATAGATAGATAGATAGATAGATAGATAGATAGATAGATAGAGATAGCAAAAGGATTAAATAAATGCGTATGATAGTTACAATATTTCTTGCAATTCTGACTTTTTATTGCAATTCTGAAATTTTTGTAACTCTATATTTATTTCTAACAGTTCTGATTTAAAATCTTGCAATTCTGACTTTGTGCTTGCAGTTCTGCCAATGAATTTATATCTTGCAATTTTTTCCCTTATTTCTCAGTGAGTTTTCATCTAACAATTTTGTAGTTTTTTACTTAAAGTTGTGAGATACAAACTTGTAATTCATGAAAAAAGTCTGAAGTATGATATGTTTAAATACAATTGTGTTTATGACTCAGAATTCTGAGATAAAAACTTGCTAATATAAGAAGAAATGTCAGAACTGTGAGATAAAAAGTCACATTTACTCTTTTTTTTATATAGATTAGATACATTTAGATACCTTTTGCCATTATTATTTTATGTGGCAGAATTCACTGACCAAGAATGACTCTAATGTTATAACAGTGGCTCAGAAATGAGGTCTAAATGAGTTTAAAAGAAAAACATAAAAGAAAGCCAAAGAGACAACACAAAAAAACTCTTACGTAGAAGCTTGGAAATCCTAATTATGAAATTATGTGCAAAGGTTGCTTTTATAACAGCAATAGTTTTTCTTTGTATTTTAAATGTACTTAATATTTGTATCTCCAATGCACACATACAGAGAATAAAGAATGAGTAAAAGTTTTGGCACTCAGACTTTATAAATGATTAAAACTGAAATCATGAATCATTTAAAGAGCCCCTATTATGCATTAAAAAAGGTCATATTTTGGTTTAGGGGCTCTCCAACAACAGGTTGATATGCTTGGAAGGTCAAAAAACACTTTCATTGTCTTATAATATGCATCTACTTTTACTTAATTATCCCAGCGACTCCCATATGATTTGTTTAGCGATTCATTTGTTCCCAAACCCCTCCTTAGCGAGATGCTAATCTGCACTGATTGGTCCGAAGCTGAACTATTTTGAAACTTGACCGCCGCACGTGTGTAGCAGTGGTGGACTGGCCATCTGGCAGACCGGGCAGTTTCCCGCTGGGCCGAGGTTGATCATCTTCTTATGATCTGATCGGCCCATAAAACGCTTAGCAGCCTATCATTTTTTCTGCCTTATTAATTGACGATGCTGTGATCTGTGACGCTCTGATAGTAAGATGTTTTTTTTTTTTTTCTCGAACAGACCGGCCCATGTGCCATCATCTGTAGCCCATTGGTTCTTTTCTTTACATTTCTTGACATTGGGCTGAGCCAATCACAAACTCCCATTTTGGGCTCTGTGTGATTGTGCAACGTCGATGTGTATTTGTCAAAATAGTCGAGAGTCACGCCTGTTTCACTGCAAGCGCGAGCAGAGTGTGAGCAGCGCATATGGAGAGCAGAAGTAGTGCGCAGGTGTTCGCCTTTTTACACACCGGCTGCGTCTGCAGCGCACAGCTCATCGGCAGCTGTTGCACAGATCAATCTATCTCTGTCTATTCTATCTAGTTACATATCTATATAATACACTTACAATACAATACACACACAACAAGGCAACTTCCTCCCATGCTGTTTCCTTAACCTGCAACTCTTTATTTTACAAATTATATAGATCATAAAGAACTGTTTGCTTCTCAAGCTCTATGAGGAGTGTCATTCATGTCTTTTCAGGTGCACTCAGAAAACAATCGCCTGGCTTGATATCATGCCATTTTGTTTTTGATTGTCAGCATGATGTAGGCCTATAGTTATGATAATATTTATACAATATAGAGCTGTATTGCACACTGCATGGAAGGTAATTTTCAAAAACCCATTATAGGGGCTCTTTAATTTTCTTACTCAAAGCGTCTCTCAGGAGCTCTGGGTGGAGCTTCTGGTTGTGACGATCCAAAATGTGACGGTGGAATAACTGAGGATGAAATAAAAAGTCACTACTACTTTCATTAGCAAAATTATGCTCTTAATTTCAGCTTAAGCAACTGAAATAGTTCTCACCATTTGATCCCAAATTCTCATATCCAGGAACCACAGGCATCAGATCTGCAGGAGGAGCCGTCGCCCCATCATTTGCCTCTGTGTTCGGATCTGTTGAATGTACACAAAATAAATGTATTTCTTCATACCATCTGTCTTCTTTGAACTCTTTTTTTTTTTTTTTTTTTTAGCTGTGACCGAGTTATTCATGCAATGAGGAAACAGCAGTAACAGGAAACTTTTTTTTTCTTCTCTCATGTTACTTTTGCTGCAGTAAACACGGGGGTGAACTATTTTGTTGACAGTATCTAATGAATATATATTTGATAGTATCTAATGAACTATCTAAACCTCTCTGTGATTAAATCTTGTGTAAATGTGCACTTATACACTTCAGATTAAGAATTATGTGTTTAGTGATCTTTGACTTCCCCTTTTATAAAAAAAAATAAATGTTGATTACCTGTACAAGTTCCATAAGATCTGCCTGGACCTGACGCGTCATCCTGGTCACTGTCACACACACACACACACACACACACGCGCACGCACAGTAAGAGGGCGAGCAAAAGAGTAAATAAATATTATTTTAAAAACGTGTTTTTATTCATTATATACATCAGTACAGTAATAAATAGAAGTTGACACCAAAACCAGCCATCAGAACAAAAAAACGAGAACTGAAACATATAACATTATCCCTCACTGACTGAAACAAACGACCGTGGCATTATTTCATTATCTTTTTTTTCTCTGCTGCTTTTTTAAAATATAATTTCTTATAAGTAATTCCTGGTCACATCAATTAAATGCTTAATTTACGTATATCCTGTCAGACTTTCTTCGTGATTTCGCTGTTTTTGTCTATCATACCTCAGTAAGTGCGTCTTGTCCATTGTAGCAAGTGAACTGTCAACTTTCGTTTTGAGACTCAGGAAGCAGCAGCGCGACGTGACGATCTCATGATATACACTCCCGTGACAAGTAATGAGTTTACTACAAGTAAAACAAACAAATGAAGCACATTTAAAAACATTTTTTGTTGTAGATTTTTTTTACCATGGTAATCACAAATAAACCATTGTTTTTCATCATAAAGTAGAAATAGCAGCCTATTTGTATTAAAATTGTGGTTATACAACAAGTTATTATAATAAAACTATAGTTAATATTCATATAAAATCATTTCTGCAGATGATCTGCTTTGACATGAAAAACGTAGTTCAAAACTCACTAAACCATTACTGCATTTATTTTACTTTTACTATAACTTTTAAATTTAAATAGGATAATAATAATAATAATAATAATAATAATAATAATAATAATTAGTATTATTATTATATTTATTGCAATCACTGAACACCACCGACAAAAGTGGACTCCAATTGCCATATTTGCGAAAATAAAAAGTTGAAAAAATGTTTTGCTTATAAACTAGCATGTTCAGTATCTGAGAAGTGCCAATATGGCAAGCCGTTTCAACATTTAATCTTAAGCCCAAGCCCTACTGAAAATAAACAAATAAATAAATAAATAAAAGATATCTCATTACTTTTTTCTATTAAGTACAAGTTCTTTTCCACCACTAATTTATTAGCTAGTAATTATTTATGTATATGACATATTTCATGGTTTCATGCTGCAAAATCCTTGTAAAAAAATAAACAAAAAGCACTGGTGTCTAATTATTAATAATAGTAGTAATAGATACTACTATTTAAACGTACTATTGGTACAGTCAAACCAAAAATTTTAGGAAATGCCAACTTCAATATTTTGCAGACTCACTGCAAACAGCTTCTTCAAGACCTGTTGGTTTTTAGTCCATTGTATAAATAATTGAGTATACTGTCACAGTTTACATTATTTTGCTTTCCTCACTTACAGTGCCCTGTACCACTATCAAAAATAATACATGTCTGAATTATTTTTGGTTTGACTGCACTGTACCTAATGAAAAACTATGTATAATAGTGTATTGTCACCTCTGGAATCGATAGTAATTTTATAGATTAAATGTTAAACGGCTTGCCATCGTTTTGTGACAGTGCTCTAAAATTCAGAAGAGCTGAAACAATCCCACTACTAATTTTATCCTGAAAAAAGAAACATTTAAAAAAAATGAGATGTTATCAATGTTCAGAAATAACTGTATAACATACATATATTTATAGTTGTTAGCTGGATTACTACTATTGATCTTTATGATCACTTAAGAGCAATGCATTTTTAAATAAAAAACATTTCAAAAACAGAACTTTCATGATTGGACATTTTAATTAAGTCAGAACAATGTAAACATTTGACAGGCAGCAGTGGCGCTTCTCGTCTGATGTGCAACATGCTGAAGAGAAGGCTGTTTGTCAGATGTTTATGAAACTGTTCTTTTCTCACAGCCACCATTGTTGTTGTGTTTAGAGCAGGGGTGCCCAAATTCGGTCCTGAAGGGCCGGTGTCCTGCAGATTTTAGTTCCAACCTCAATTAGACACACCTGAACCAGCTAATCAAGCTCTTTCTAGGTATTCTAAACTTCCAGGCAGGTGTGTTAAAGGAAGTTGGAGCTAAACTATGCTGTACATCGGGCCTCCAGGACCGAGTTTGGGCACCCCTGGTTTAGAGGGTCAGAATTAATACTCATTGAGAAATAATTCCTATTTTGGAAAGCATTTAAAGCTGAAGGAGGTGTTTTCTAAGGCATGGGGAAAGGATTTTCTTTGCCCCCACCTGCTGGTTGTAATAAAACAATGTAACATGCACTTAAATTGTTGAAAAATCCTCACCAGCTTTACCACTGCCAGTCTAGTCACAATTTTAATTTGAATATCTAGGGAACTAGTTTCATACATTTAAACTATCTTTTGAAACAATGGCGTAAAACATCAGCCACCCAGTTCTATTTTAAGCTAGTAGCCTACAAAATAATAAAATAATGCTAGTTGCTAGAGTTGGATTTATATTTCATTTTACTGGAATTTCATACTGCTCCATTATTATTAATTATTTGATATATTCTGTTTTGTAGTCAAGTATAAAGGCCTGTTGCTCTTGCTATAGTTGTCCTTTTTGGTCTTCTGCTGTCATCATATGGTCAATCAGTTTGAAATAAGAGGCTTTGACTTTTATAATTCCAGTATATCCAGAGAAACTGGGGGCGTCTTGAAGTGGTATTTTATTTTTTCCCCCCAGCTACACATTTTTGCTATATTTTGTAACCCATGATGCATGACAAACCACCCCCCACGCACAATTTTACAGAATAGCCCACTTAACACAAGTTATATTATGCTACTCAATTATATCTTAGTTCAAATGATTTGCATGACCAATATATGAAAGTGTTACTTTCACCTTCAGGAAATCGAAACTTAGACGCGCCGGATATTCGCTTTCCTACTGCGCGCGCCTGAAGCAGTGAGAAAGACAGTCATGCACATTTACAGCACCATGTCCGCTCGTTTGATGGGTAAGCAGTGCGAAATGAAAACAGTCTAAATAATATGTGTTATTTTTGACTGACAATAGTATTGAGCTACATTTGTTTAGCTGTAGGACGAACTCTTTAAAAGATTCATCTTGGCAAGGCGGCCACTGAAGCCAAATGCGCGGAAGAAACCAGAACACCGACTCCACGGTAAGCTTGCAGATTTTTAATATAAATATTGTCATAAACCATCGTTTACAGTTATCACGCTTCATAATTTGTCATATCAGAGCAAGGGGGCGTTTTGTCTTTAGAAATGGAAGCTCGGGATGTTATATCTGCAGTTGGTAACTTCATGCGTTTTATTAACATCAATCTGCAATCTGATATAGCAAGCTGATCAAACACCAGTGTAAAGCGCGTCATGAAGTGATAATGTTGATTTTCTCAAAATGAATTTCCAAACGTGGGTTACAGTTAAGGAGGAATGGGCCAGTGAATGAATATAAGACATTTTATGTGAAATGCGTGGCAGTGTGCCATACTTTTACCAATAATGGAAATAACAGTCAAAGATATAAGCTAAAGATTCATGTTTAGACTACAACAGAAAATAGCCATGCTGATCATTAACTACAAATACTTGCAGAGGTAGTTTAATGTTAATATACAGTTATCTTAATGGAATATATTACTGTAGTCTGCCCTGACTTAGATTCCACTCCACAATAATTGTCTATTGATGCTCATTTCCCAAAATGGCAAAATTATTATCGAGAAGATGAAAGTCAACAGTTTTGTTGTCTTTGCATAGTTTGGGATGACCACATCCTGAGCAAATGGTGACACATTGTGGAATGGGAATAGGTGAGGGACACTAATTGCCATCTCAGACAATGAGGTGTCGAAACTGCATTAACATACAGAACACATCAGTGATAGCAGGAACAACTTCATTTACATTACTAGTATAAATTAAAACAGTATAAAAGGTTTGAGATTAGAATGTTTGGTGTTCATTCCAAATCCATTCTACCATGTACATTGTGACTGCTATGCTGCAACTTCTTCATTGAGATCTTTAACATCAGCATAATGTTTTTCTTACATTACAGTAATGTTATAATATAGGCTACATATATACATTACTGTAGTAGCTTACTAATTCTCTGCATGTATTTCGTTTGAGTCCACTAATTAAGATAATTGCTTAATTTAAACTAACCAGTAAACCAATATAACCATTTAAACTCAGTTAAACGTGGCATACCATCATTAAAGAATTAATCATAAGTATTTTTAATTTTAACAAAAGCAGAATGCTACTATGTTCCAGATACATATAACAATCATAACATTGTAAATGCTATTTAAAGCACTACATAAAAACCATTACACACTCAGATCTTCTCTTATTAATCTTATGCAAAATCAACTCATTTAGTAAATTATAAAGAAATAAAAAATAAACAACCTATGGAGTTGGGATGTGCATTTCCTACACACTTTTAACCTGAAAATTATATAAGAATATCATTAGAGGTAAGAATTAAATGCTAAACATATAGGCAAATAAATAACACGTACTGTATTGACCCATTTATTTGCAGATGTGACAGATTAGCAATTAAAAGTTAAATAAATGAAAGCTTCTTGTATTTACACCCCTTTTTGTGCATTAATTAATAATGAACATTTTCTGAAATGCATCCGTGTTGTCTCTGCTCTAACAAACTGCTCTAATTTCTCTTCATCAAGGTCTGCAAAGTTGTGGTGTCTGTATTTGTACTGTGAATGATCATTAGAAGACATTAAACAATGGGCAAGTATAATGGTTCTTTTCTTCTTCTGCATATATAAACAGCAATAGCAAAAAATACATTGTAGGGGTCAAAATAATAGATTTTTCTTTCATGTCAAAAATCATTAGAATATTAAGATCATGTTCCATGAAGATATTTTGAAAATGTCATACTGCAAATATATAAAAACTTAACTTCATTTAGACAGCATTAACCCTTTAAAACCGGCTGGAGGGGTTTGCGTGTCTAGCCAATAGAAACCAAAACAACCAGGTAGAGCAATGACTCGTTTTGCATACAAAATCAGAGACATTACACTTTCAGATTAAGCCAACAAAGTGCTACTGTTGCATTGTTTTCACAATATAATGAGCCTACAAAAACAGTGTAAAATGCATTTACAACAAAACATTGAACGTCTTTGCATATATGTTTGCCATTTACTTTTTATTACAAGCCCTATGATCTAATCTCGTTGTGTACCCAAGGTATGTCTCACGTGGTGACATCACAAGGTGTGCCATTTGTTGTCTGTGCTAACCATAGGTCATAAGTCTTTTTCTGTTATTGTAATTGGTTGTTTCATCATTTTTTTTCATGCACACACAGACACATTTGTGATCCTAAAGTTACGAATGCATGCAAAAAGTACACTGACACAGATGTTTTGGAGCTACTTAATTTTTTATTATTCTGGACAGGAACTGCTAGAATTGTTATCACAGCCTTGCTGCATTTTAGCTGTATTTGTGGTTTATTCCACTTTTCAGCTATTTATTTAGTTATTGTGGATTTATTACATGCGTAGCCTTCAAATTGGCAGTGTAAGGATTTCATTGATATATGGCATTTGAAAATACTCAAAAGCACAGCATGTAAAAATACCAAGATATTGTCTGGTGGAAATGTTCTATGGCAGGACTTTTTATAACAGGCAATTTTCTCAATATTTAGATTTTTTTTAACCCTCAGATTCCAGAATTTCCAATAATTGTATCTCATGCCAAATATTGTCATATCATAACAAAATTTACATCAATGGATAACTAATTTATTCAACTTTCAGGTGTAAATCTATTTTTAAAAATTGGGACTTAAGACTGGTTTTGTTGTCTAGGGTCACACATTTCTTTTAATTAAGTTTTAAAGAACTCATCTCTTGTTTTTTATTTATTTTTTGTTTGCAGAAAAGCCAGAGGATTCTCCAATGGAGACATGGACTGAGTCTATGGTGAGCAACTGGTTAAAGTCAATAGGAATCAAAGAAGCATACGTTGAAAAACTTCACGAAGAGGAAGTAAATGGTCAAGTCCTTTCTAAACTCTCAGAAGAATTTCTGAAAAAAGAGACTGGAATGAAAGCTGGGCCTGCACTTTTGATCATCAAAAAAAGAGATGAGATATTAAAAATTTCACAAAAAGCCCAGAGCAAACCTAAACAAGCTTCTGGAAAAAATGAATATGGAGTAAGTAAAATTACAATTGCAGACACAAAAGCCGATATCCAGGAAGAGCATGAAGAAGATCCTGTGCCAGCAGTATTAAGAAATAGAGATTCAAAACCACGACCATTTGAAATGAAAGGTCTTGATTTTACATATGTTAAAAAGAGTGTACTCTTACCAGAATCTGGAGTTATTGATATGATTAGTCCATGTCATGAGTACAAGTCATTCGCAACTGCTGCAACACTGGACCGCCAAAGACTGCAGGCCAAGTTTGCAAAAGAAGTGCTGAAATTTGCAACAGGTTGTATAAACGTTCGCACAAATGGTACAATACATTTTGGTGTCATGGACAGTAGAGGTGACGCTGGTTATGTACATGGTGAAATCATTGGTTTTCCTGTTAAGGAAAAAGACATTTACTATGATGCATTAGATTACATTGAAAAGAGTTTCTCTGAATCTGATAGTGAACTTGTACGATTATGTATTGGTGAACCTCAGTTTGTTCAAGTAATCTGTTCAGAAAGCAATGAAGAACACTTTATTGTGGAGGTTGATATTAAGCCTTCTGTGAGAATAGTGAAGAATCAGGTGTTCTCTGTTCGTCTGCCAAATTTCAGTGAAGAGGCAAACAAAGTTCAGCTTGAGAAGAAAACTGTTTACCGCAGAGTGGGTTCTAAAACGGAACCAGTGGCTGATCTCACTGAGTTCTACCAACACATCAGTTTAAGGGATTCTCAGAGAGAAGAGGCAGAGAAAATGCAAAATTTCACATCACCAGAACCAAGCCAGAACCTGGGAAAAAAGCTCAGCATGCTTATAACAGGTGGAAAGAAAGTATTGGACAAGGACAAATGGCACATTCTTGTTACAAACAGATTTCAGGAAAAGGATCTGCAAAGCATTGACTTTTTGCTGAACATGAAAATCTTCTGTGTGTTTGACTTTGATCCAGATTCCAATGTGTCTGGGTTATGCCGTGAATATGATAAGCACCATGCAGTGAACCGCCATTTCATGCAGAACTACAAAATTCCCAGTGGCTTGAGCATCAGGGAATTTGAAAGTCGTGAACGTTTGTTTGATCAGATCAGCTGGATATTTTGCAATGGCCGGAGTGATTTTAAAGGCAGTGAGCCCCACTGTGATGAGAAGATGTGGGTTAAAACAAAAAGGACCCTCCTGAAAGAATGTGTGTCATTGATTTGCAAAAATATCTTACCTAAAGGTACCTTTCAAGTGATCTTTCTTCTTACCTCACCTGTTGACACACCATTACTGAACACGTTCTATGAGTTCATCACTGACATGGAAGGACATGAAGACATTATGTGCCTAGCAGAATCAGAGGAGAATTTTAAGAAATGGCAGAGCTTTGCTCTAGGATCCAGTGACATGGAAACAATAAACCGCTCAAGTGTTGTAGGGATGACAGTAAGTCAAATAAATGCAACCCTACAACGTGTCCAGCCTACCACCACACAGGCCACCAAACGATTACCAATCCATGTCAAAGGTGAGTGTTTCCTTGACACACGAGAAGAGAAAGTGAGGAGTTCATTAGAGATTTTAAGTCTAAACCACTGTGAAGAAAATAGTCCTGATGTCATTGAATCTGAAAAAGAGAATATTGAGAAGCAGTTTTACCATGGAGGAAAAGTAACTTGGATGAATCTCTGGCTTGCAGAAAAAAAGATTGTTGGGGAGGTTATTCAGAGAGATGCTTACAACGATGTCAATGATATTGTGAAAGAATGTCTTAATTGGAGTTCAGAGCGGGCACCCATAAGTTGCATCAACATATACCATCATCCAGGCAGCGGTGGTAGTACAGTGGCAAGACAGGTTCTGTGGAATTACAGAAGGGATCTAAGGTGTGCAGTTGTAAAATCTTCAAAATCAGTATCAGCTGTTTCTGAAGATGCCGTCTGGCTTCGAGAATATGAAGAAAAAAATCCACAGAAATGCCTACCTCTACTCCTGCTGTTTGAAGACTGTGATCAGGAGTATTTAGAAGATGTGAAGTATGAACTGGAAGTGGCTGTTAATACCAAGAAAATAGCACGTGGAACACTTTGCTTCATTCTGCTGAGTTGCAGGAGATCTCACAATCCAGAGAAAATGTGCAAGGATTCTCTTCAACACAATGTTGCTATTACCCATAAACTTTCAGAGAAAGAAAAACAACACTTTTCCAAAAAGCGGCACAGCCTCGAAAAACAGTTCAAGCCAGACTTCATTCTAACATTTGTCCTGATGAGTGAAGAATTTAAGAGCCACAAAATTGCTGAATATGTGAAGCAGTTTGTCAAGCATTTGCTGCAAGGTATTGACCACAACTCTGCTGTTACTAAGCTTGTTCTGTATGTGGCATTGCTCAACACATATGTGCAGAACTCATTCCTTTCTCGGTCACATTGTGAAGCCCTTCTTGCTCTGTCCATTCTTGTGGATAGATTTCGACAGCATGTCTTTGAGACATCTCTAAGTGAGCAAGCTAGATTGGTCTTAATACACCTGAGGGATGAAAACACTTACATTACCTCGATCAGAATCATTCATCCACTGGTTGCAAAGGAAATCCTGCACCAGCTTCTGGGTGATGAGCAACAACAAAGCGATCTAGCTTTGGATCTTCTCAACAATGATGTGCTCTTTGAGCACAGGTTTGGAAAAGATCAGTACATGAAGTTCTTGCGAGATCTGTTCATGACACGCCACAGGATCAGCAAAGGGGATGAATCAGACAGTTTTTTCTCCCCCCTAATTGAGCATGTGAGAAAGAAAGAGTGTCCAGATAAAGCCATTGATCTTCTCAAGGAAGCTTATAAGCGTTTTAATGAGGATGCATTTTTTTCTCAACATCTGGCTCGACTCAATTACAAACATGAAAGATTTGAAGCAGCGGAACAGTGGGCGAAAACCGCAGTAGCAAAAATGCCAAACAATTCCTACATTCTTGATACTAAAGGTCAGGTGTACAGACAGTGGTTCTTGGCAAAATGCAAAGCCATAAAGCAAAACGAAACACCTGAAAACACAGTAGATCCTTTGGAAATGGCTTTTAAAGCCATTGAATGTTTTCAGGCATGTGAGAATGCAGCAGTTCAGGACAGTGAGACCATGAACAATGCTGGCTTTTTTGGAGTAGTTGAAGTAGGATGTGCATTGCTGAAGCTAATGTCCAATCTTAAGGTGTTCTCTAGAAAAAGAAGAAGACCTTCAGAACTCTGTCGATACCTACTCACAGATTATATACCACCTGAAATAGAAACACCATGGGAGAATTTTCATTATAAATTGAAAAACCTCCAAAAAACAATGCTGGAGGCACTGGAATGGATTTCGGAAGACCTGAGTTACTTCCAGACTGACTTGAACATAGATGAGGAGAAGACAGCTGAAACGGTTGAGAGTACCATAAAGCATCCCATACACTGGCTGGTGAACAGGTCACATGACTATGGCAGATACTTCAGTGGGACTTCTCCAAGCACAGATCTAAACCGAGAAAAGTTATCGCCTGTCATGAAACGCATGATGATCCATTATCATGGTGGGGGAAACATCACAACCATTTTGTTTCTCCTGACAAACCAGAAAGATCATGACCCCGTTCCTGTGCTAGAGGAGATTATTTCATTTTACCCAAGTGATCCTATGAGGGCACAACTGCCACAAGTGGACCTTGTCAACTACATCGCATCACACCTTGCTTTAAGTTTGCTCTCACCTGAGTCTCCCAAGCTGGCTGCATTTCAGGATCTACAAAGGATGAGCTACCAATTTCTTAAAGAGGGTCAGAAAAAAAGCTTGTCAAATGCTCATTTCTTACTTGTCTTACTTTTTTGGCCAGAAGAGCAGGAGACAGAAGTGGATAAGGAGCGCAAGTATGAGATTGTTCTTTCTGCTGTTGAAAATCTCCAGAGGGACTATGAAAAGAGGCTGAAGGACATCCCTCCAAGGAAAAAGAGGATCTACACTCACTTCTTCCTCAGCAATGGGACAGGATTTGAAAAGTTTGTCCACAAGAGCAAGTTTGAAACCATCACAAAACTGTTCTCTGTTCCGGAAAAACGCCTGAAATGGTTTAGCGGAGAAGTGTGGAAGATGCCAGAAATGTCTAAATTGTTGAAATGCGTCACAGGATGGACGGAGGATGAGAAGGTGTATCTGGAGGGTCCCAAAGGAATGAAATTTCACATCCCAGCTCTTAAGACATCATCTATACCCCATAACAATGAGAATGTCACCTTTTTCCTGGGCTTTACTTTGAAGGGACCAGTTGCATACAACATTACTGTACAAACACAAAATTAAAAATGCAGATGGACTAGGTACAAAATTGACATATACATAACATTGTAAACAGGAAGTCTATTGCTAAAATGCTCTGGAATATCAGCTAGAAATATTGTTATACTTTTAGTGTGACTAGTAACTATATGTTGTTTATTTTATTTACCTCACATATATTATGAATGCATACTGCATAGTACTGACATGTGTCATTGTAAATGTAATGTAAATGTAAAACTTTAAAAGGGAGATGTTGAAATATAAGCTTCTTGTAGCTTTTTTATGTCATCAGTAACTCATTTTAGTGTAATTATCATAATGTACTAGTAAGGATCTATTTTCATCACTGTGTTTACAAACATACATAACAATTTTTTTTTGTAAAACAATGTCTTCGCATTTTAGTCATCACATGATTGGTGATGTTTTGTATAACAATAAATGCACTTATATTTAAACATTTGTGAAGTGATTATTAAATTTAACGTTTGTGGAACACTAGAAGGCGTGTTTGTACAGACAAAAAAGAATGCATAGTAAATGACTCAAAAGCTATGAATTAACTTAAAAAGCACTTTCCTGTTGTGTTATTTATACATTTTTGGTTGTACTTTGTACTTTATTTTGATTTTTAATATATACAACTGTTATTGTCTAAATATATTACTAAATTACACTGAACATACACACCTAAATGAATTAATTAATTAATAGGTAGAATACAAAAGATACAAAAAAGATGTAATGAAGAAGTTTCAATGAAATATCTTCACAAAAAGAACATGACTGGTACAAAAGCAGTAATAATTTGAGGGTTAAAATGTATAGACATTTTAAAGAATAAATAATTTACCTTCTGATGGTGTTGACAGTCTGTGTAGTTGATGAATGAGGTCCCGAAAAACAGTAATGTGGAATAATGTTTTTTGAAAAACAAATTAAATTTCCCAGGTGGGATTTGCTCCATTTTCCCAGTGATGGGTTGCATCCGCTGTGTAAAACATATGCTGGATAAGTTGGCGATTCATTCCGCTGTGGCGACCCCAGATTAATAAAGGGACTAAGCCGAAAAGAAAATGAATGAATGAATGATTTGCTCCATTGTTTTAAATAACTTTTATTAAAACGTCTGCTTTTTGGTTAACTCCAACTTAACATTGCAAAAAAAAAGTTAATATTACTTTTTTGTTTGAAGAAAAAAGTATAATTCCTCAACAAATGCTTTCAGGATTGTGGTATTAGGTACATTTAGGCTTATTAGGGAATAATATGCCTAAATGTACCTAATACCACAATCCTGAAAGCATTTGTTGAGGAATTATACTTTTTTCTCAGTTCACGAACTCTGGAAC
Source organism: Danio jaintianensis (assembly GCA_903798115.1). Taxonomy (NCBI): domain Eukaryota; kingdom Metazoa; phylum Chordata; class Actinopteri; order Cypriniformes; family Danionidae; genus Danio; species Danio jaintianensis. The sequence continues at coordinate 5,079,685 of CAIGQV010007757.1, read as the reverse complement.
TGAAGAGTTCAGATCCAAAAACCTTTAAATGCCGTCTGAAATGTTCTTTTAAAATGTGCATTTTTATCAGGCTCCTGTGTATAGGTTCAGTACTTTCACTCTAATGGCAAAGAATAAGTACTTTTCATGGTTTTAAAGTAAAATAACTCAACATAAACAAAGGAGGCTGATTTTCAATGGATTTTTCAGAAGGCACTAAGAGGTTTTTGCATCTGAACTCTTCGATTGTTTTGATATACTCTACTCATTCAACTAGGGCTGCACGATTCTGGCTAAAATGAGAATCATGATTTTTTTTTACTTAAAATCAAGATCACGATTAGCAAATCATACTTCCCGCGCGGCTCCCACGATCGATCTGTGCAACAAACTGAACGTTATTTACAACTTTATTACCCGTTATTCACAGCCTATGCAGGTTCTGTTGACTAAAGTACACATCATTGGCGGGCACGCGCGCGTCCTCTCGGTAGTAAACAAACGGTGTGTCAGCTCACGTGTGATTTCGCGGCCGCGACTACGTCATTACATTAAGATAGAAATTAAATTTTTGGATGAATTATACCTTATAAATACAGCATGTGACACTTTTAACGCCATTTGGAGGTGTCCATGTTGCTATAAAGACTTGTGCGTCCGCCTGTACGCTTCTCTCCCGACCTTGAAAAGGAATTGTAGAAAAGCTGAATTAAGATCTTGTGTAGGGTCGAATCGAGATCGCGATCTTTTTTCGATTAAACGTGCAGCCCTTCATTCAACCCAGTGGCTTGATTTGTCCACATTTTTTTACACACATTTTCACTTATAAAAAATGTGACAGGGCCTGACCTTTAAGCTTGTCTTCCTCAAACAATCATACAAAAACAAGCATAAAATCATAATTCAATGATAGAACGCATCCTTGATCACTGTCAGCTTCTCCATCAAATGATGTCACTTCCTTTAAGGTGTATTGCACGCATTTTAAGTTACATTTAATGCAGATGTGACAGGACTAACAGAAACATGGGGACAGTTGTACATTTATTCGTGTTATATATTTGTAGAATTTATTTATAATTTCATGTTTTTAATCAATTGATGTTAAACTTGATATTTCTGATGTTTCTTTTCTAAATAACAGTTTTTAGCACAACAAAACTATTAAAGCTGTAGGTTCAATTGGGCCGAGGACAAAGACAATGACAGGGTTTGTACATTTGTAAAGTGTTTTTAATAAAGTAATAAAATAATATCCCTTTACAGAACAACTCACAGAAATCAACAATCAGTCCATTTTAGACATTTTTGGGATGAAATACTTTTTATTCGCTGTATTTATGTTTTTATTTCAGGGACAGATGATGTACGTTTCTGGTAGAATGTCCCATAAACAAATAAAATTTTTTTTACCACTAAACAGTTTATACTACAATAGACACACTTTAGCAAAAACTAAAGTATACTAGAGTATTTATTAAAGTTTATCAGATCACGACAGTAATTCTACAGCATGCTGTAACATTAGTTTACAAAGTCATTAATACTACAGCCTACAGTAAAATAGACTTTACTGTAGTATGGTTTTAAAATAGTCTATTTTTACAGTATCATGTGAGTTGTGACTGAACAAAAATTTCTCTCTCTGAAATCCCGAATTTGACTCATATTATTAAATTTATCTTGATTCCAAAGCATTATCTTTAGTAATGTATATTAAAAGCGTCTTTAAGCTAAATAATATTGTAAAACCCGACAGAGGGCAGTTATGACCTGGAATTAAGTTAGTAATTCACATTTGTATAAGATTTCATTTCAAACCTCACCTTTTCCACTTATAATTTTGACAACACACCAACAATCGTGTACGGTTACATTTGAGGGCAGGAGCAACTTCCGCTGGCCGATTTTATTTCCAGGCCGTCGCTGCGTCACTTCCTTCTCTTCTTCAGGACTGTCTTCGCTGGAGACAGTCTGAAACGGTGAGCGGAATAAAATCTCAATTCATCCTGTCACATGATGATTCAAATAAACATTTAACAGCCTGCGGTCTTTTATAACTATGTACCGTTTATAAATCCGCCGATATTGTGGCTCTTAAAGCGATAATATATTGGATAATTATATGATGCCTCACACAAGGTCTGTACATGGCGGCCGTCAGTGTGATGTAGCCGAGTCTCAAAGCTTAAAAATCGAATTAAAGCTTACCGCTCTACTCTTTTTTTCATACAGCAATAACATGTTTTCCTAAAAAAAAATGTATAATTTACACTGTCCAGCGCTCAATTGTTTAATAGTTGTGTGAGTTGCATATGTTTTGCGTTTTATACCGTTCCGTCCACAACGCTAGTTCAATTTTCCGTCGTAATAATAAATAATACGGAGCTTTGAGATAAGTTTGTGTTTTAAGCGTTGCAATTTTGCCTTTTGATGTTGTTGACACCGTAGGCTGGAGTTTACTGTTAGCTAGCATTGCTAATATCCATGATTCAAAAGCGAGAAGTGCCGGGTTATATACTAAAATATAATATGTAACGCTAACCTAAAATGTAACGTTGGAGTATATACAATGTAAACAGAAAATTAGGCCGAGTGTATATTTATGGCAAGACTACATTACAGATAACCTTAAAGGAAGTCAGAGTATGGTTGTATTAAATTATATGATTTTCATTCAGCGGAATATGTTGATGTAGAATTTATGAATGACTTTCATTTACTAAAGACTGCATTTCCCCCCTTTATTTATGTGAAGGAACCTGAACTAAAGTATAAAGATTTAAGTAAAGTAAAATTTTGTGACTGCTAATTGTCATCAAGTAGTTCCTATGCTAAATGTCTTGCTTGGTATTACTATTTTGATAGAGGTGAAGTTGGTTCAATATTCGCATATTCGGTTTTCTCCTTAATATGTCATTAAAGTATTCTTTGCAAATTCTGAATAGGGAAATTATATTAGCAGCAAACATTGTGCACAGTCAATTAAATAGTGCCAATGTTGTTTTGAAGTCATACTTGCATGCTATTTCAGACAGAATATTCAAAGTAAGGCTGCACGATATTGGACAAATTTGACATTGCATTATTTTTATTTCACCGAGATTTGCGATAGAAATACAATTTCACCAGATGACTTAAATAGCTCTATTTAGAAAGTCATCCATTTATATTTATTGGGATTATTTTGTAGGGCAGTGATGCAATTTATTATATACATAAAATAAGCTACAGTCATAAACACAATGGAGCAAATGTTAAAGTAAAATAAACAATGCTTTATGGTTTTCTGGGGAGGGTATAACAGCATTCGGGTACAGAAATTGAATAATCAAATGTAAAATAACATTGGATAGTCTTAATATAATCAATAAAATGAATGTTTATTAAACTTAATGCACTAATAAAATGCTCTGAACGCTCTTAAAATGCCCATATAGTCACAGGCCTTAAAAACACTTTGCAGATGATAAACTTTAACTTTATTATGGTTAAATTATGCAGAGTTTCATGTGTTTTGACCTGTGGTTTCTGGTCAGATATCCCAACTCAACGTTGCATATCTTGCAATGTGACGATTGTGAACACATTGTGATATCGATGCTCAAACAATAACGTTATGCAGCCCTAATAGGCACAAAATCAAAAATGTCACTGTTCAAAAATGAACGAATGTGCGAATATAAAACCAACTTTACCTCTATTATTTTGTGAATAGACTTTTACACTGACATTTTAGTTGTCTTCTCTATATCATGGTAAAATGTCTGATATTAAAATAAAATTTTAATTTAACAGAACCCTATAAAACAACAAAAAAGTTATTACACTTAGTTTTGATGCTTAAAACACCCTTTTTTTTGTATTTGACCCATACATCGAAGTTGGTTTTCAACTATTATTCATCAGATTATTTTTATTATCTTTATGGTGTCTTCTAGCTGTCATTAATTTCTGCATGTTCACTCTGTAGGCATCATGGCGGCCCTCAGACCCCTCACCAAACCTAAAATCGTCAAGAAAAGGACCAAGAAGTTCATTAGACATCAGTCTGACCGCTATGTCAAGATCAGGGTAGGCATTTTACAGAATTATATATATATTTTTCCATCTAAATGGGGTTTATGGGAAAAAATATATGTTTGTTTTTTGCTTTTCTATTGGATGTCACATTTGCTTCAGTTGCATTAGGGCTTTTATAATTGCTTTATTGTTAGAAGTTGTACTTTTAATCATTATGATGGGCATTTACTTTTCATAAGACCACAGCAGTCAAGTTGTTTAAGAAAAAAAAACTTCATTAGGAAATTGATATGTACCAAACACTGATAAGTCTTTAATAAAGTCAGACCTGTTGTGAGCACTGAGGTTAATCAAATGTATCTTTAATTTGTTTTGCTGAACCCATCTGTTTGCATGAATGAATGCAACTTAAACTGTTTAATAAACTGAATGTTTCATTATGCATTGTGGTGTACCAGAAAGTCATACCAGTAAATTTATTTGCATCATTATAAATATAATTGCCATACTTGATGGAATTATAATTTTCTCCCTAATTTAAATGGATAGACACCCGAAATGAAAATTGTCATTTAATCATGCTCCACTTGTTCCAAGCTTGTCCACAAAATATCTTCTGCAATATATTGCGAACATGTAGCCATTTACAACCATAGTAGGTCATAACAATACTACTAAAGTCATTAGTTATGGGTTCCCAGTTGTTAAACATGAGTCAAACAGGTTTGAAACAAGTGGAGCCTAAGTAATTGATGACCGTTTTATTTATTGGTGAACTGTCCCTTTAAATTTGATTGTATTGTCCTGTACCTTGATATGATTTTCATATTATACTTTGCTTTAGTTTGTAATGTTGAAATGCACCTTGTATCTGGTTGGGTTGGTTCAGTTTATGGCTTGCAGGACTTGAATGAAAAAACTATAATGAGTGATCTCTCGTTAGGCAAACTGGAGAAAACCCAGAGGTATTGACAACAGAGTGCGCAGACGCTTCAAGGGTCAGATGTTGATGCCCAACATTGGTTATGGAAGCAACAGGAAGACCAAACACATGCTGCCCTCTGGATTCAAGAAGTTCCTGGTCCACAACATCAAGGAACTCGAAGTCCTCATGATGAGCAACAAGTAAGAACCACAGTACAAGTCAGCAGTGGAGAAGTGAATGTGATTGTGGGTGACTAATAGCTTTGTTGTAATTGGGTGCTTCTGTTAACACAATTTTGCTATTATCTCTGTGGTCGTACCTGCTGAATTCTCCATATTCATCCCAGGTGTAGAATTCAGAGAAATAGCATTGCAGAGGAAGTGCCCATTCCACCGCTAACTCTGTCCGTGGTCAGCTGGTGGAAGATAATCTGCTACAAGTGACTAGCGCTTGTATCCGGGTGTTCTTCCTAGATCCTAAAGTTTGTGCAATTGAGATTCTTGGGTCTCCTTTTGCTTTTTGAATAGTTGTGTACTTTGTTGTCGTTATTTGATACTTGATGGGTATAAAAATGCATGCGAGACCTGTGGTACGCCACTATAGTGTTGGGGTTATGATGATTTATTAGTTATAAACTGAGAACGAGTGATAACCTGAAGCTTTTCTTTCTCTGCAGGAGTCATTGTGCAGAGATTGCTCACAACGTGTCCTCAAAGAACAGAAAGCTCATCGTTGAACGGGCCGCACAGTTGGCGATCAAGGTCACAAACCCCAACGCCAGACTCCGCAGCGAGGAGAACGAATAATCTGGATATCTTGTTGTCTTTTCAATAAAGTGTAAAATGTTTAAAAAAAAACATTTGAGTGTTCGGTCTCATTTTTCTGACCTTATCTAGGCTCAAATCAGATTTTTAACATCCTTAATTGCAGTAAAGTAGTTCAAAGTACACATTAATTTTTTGACCAAGTGACATGATCATTTTAGCATGTTCAGCACAACTTTGTCAAATACTTTATATCTGTACTTTAATGTTATTTCAGTGTCAAGAACTTTTGTGAGGTATTTTTGTCTTCTGAACCTTTTTAGCACTGCAATTGGCTGATAAACGTGCATCTACACCTATTGGTGAAACATTGCTTTATGAAACCCCAATGAGTTTGTTTTTATTATATGAAAGTTAATGTTTCTGCAAGTTAAACGGTTTCTTAGTATAGGGTTTGTTTGTTTATTTATTTTTTTTTTTATATAGAAATGAGTTCCAAATTAATTAGTTCACCCCAAAATGAAAATTGTCTTTTACCTTTACTTGTTCAAAACCTATTTGATTTGTTTATATTTTGGAAAATGCTGTCTGGACACTCATTGACTTCCATTGTGTGTATATATATATATATTTTTTTCAATGGAAAATCTAATTTATTTATTTTTTTATCTAATAGGATTGTTTTTACTGTAGAACTCAGATGCTGTCAGCAAGCATTTTTGAAAATTATATATTTTAGTTGTATTTAATGTGGATTAATACCACACGAGGGACTGCAAATGAGGAAATGTAGATTTTTTTTTTTTGTGAACTAACCCTAAAGTGTTCTATTAATTCCAACTGATTTAATATTGGTTGTTCATTGTGTTTTCATAAATTTATATATTTGTTTTATTTATAAATGGAACTCCCCAACAATACATCTCGATAACCTTTAGCAGAACTATATAACTAATGTTATAACAGTCTGTTGTCCATACGTTTATTTTTTAAAGAGTTTTTTAGGTTACGTTAAAAAATATTTATGTATACAACTAGTGTCTGCTTGCTTTGACATTATTTAAAATATGTGGCAAAGAAATAGCTAAATAGAATTAGTTTTTTGATGGGGCAAGTACTTTTTCTTTTTTTTTTTTTTGTTTGCTGGGCCATTAAAAAATCCTTAGCAATTGGCCCTAAGTAAGTGAAATTTCATTCTTCATGGTCTTAAAAAGTCTTAAATTTGACTTGGTGATACCTGCAGAGACCCTGAAAAGTCTATTTTAATTTTCACAAAAACAAAACTAGTCCATTGTGGGATTTGTAACTACAAACCATGATAGAATCCATATCTGTTTGATCCTAACTAGTGTCCATTGATTCCACAGCCCCTGCTAAGGGGTCTCCTTGAAGGCTTTCAAAGATAGTGGCCATCTCTGCGTTGCTTCTGATCTGATTGGCGAAGTCTGACATGGCAGGGCTCTTCTCCACTTCACTGATGGACAGCAGGGCAGCGACAGCACGCATGGCTGATCTCCTCAACTCTTCCTGCTTCTCAAACTCTTGCTTCACTGAACCGGCTTTTACCTTTGTATTACAAAATGTAGGTTGTTTATTAAGAAAGACAATGTCACATCTTTACAGTTACAAAACTGGCTTCAGGTTGAAGGGGTAGTTCACCCAAAAATAAATATGACCTCAGTCTCCCTCCCTCATGTGGGTTTAAAGTTTCCTCTGTTGAACACAAATATATTTTGAAGAATCCTGGTTGCTGGGACACATTGACTTCCATAGTTGGAAAATAAAATATTATGGAAGTCAAAGAATCTTAGCAACCAGCATTTTTCAGAATACATTCTTTAGTGTCCAACAGAAGAAACTCAAATATGTTTGAACAAGTGAAGGGTGAGGAAACGATGACAGAATTTTCATTTTTGGCTGAACTGTCCCTTTAAGTTTTACCTTTGTAGTGCAAGTAGCTTTTAGTGGCTCCACTAATCTGTCCAGCCTTTGTACGACAGCTGTTGGACACAGTTTCGAAAGTCTTGCGAGCATGATGAAGGTCAGCATCTAAAAAAAAACAATAACATTGTTGAGTTATTTTGTAATGTTTGGACAAAGTTAGCATAATTCAATTTCATAAAGAAAACACACTTTAATATCGTAGTGGTCTTTCAGGCCTTCTTCAACATGGTTCAGAAATTCAAAGATGTCCAAACAGTCCAGGCAGCTGTCCAGCAGAGTGTACATGCATTCAAACGCCGCTTTACGAACGTCCAACCCATCGTCTACTGTGTGCTTGAAGGGGCCCATCTCAACCTGAGACATGATTTCAGATTTCATAAATTGATATGTAACATTCTAGTTAGTTTCACAAAGAAGTTTAAATGTTATTGCAAGTTTTGTTTATGTATTACTGATATTTTAAGCCCCTTTCTTTTATGAGGCAGGTTTGATGTTTTTAAGGGTAAGTTCACAACACTACTAAAAAAAATAGACAAAATGATCCATTCATTTGGATCCCATGTTTTCACACACGCACGCACGCACGCACACACACACACACACACAATACTGTTGGCGATGTCACTTTGTAAACACTTTGTGCCTATTAACAAAAGGTGCACCTATGCCATTTTGCTTGTCAAATATCTATAGAACATTTAATACCAAATATGTTATTACCTTTGCAAAAGTGTTTTTTTTTTTCTTTGAAAGTCAATAAAGGCTAAATATTTCAAAAGTTTGCATATTTAGACAAATGTAAAAGTGCATAAAAGTTTTTAGTTGTGTAAATGCCACCCTAATGTTCATAAATTGTACCTCTCGAACAAGGTCTTTCCTGATCTGCGTCTCATTGTATAGATGTGGAAGTAGTGACGTCAAAAGTCCACGAATTAGGGATGGTTTATTGTGGGCAGCGGAATTAAACATAACTAAAGCCACTCTCCGAACATTGAGGTCGGAATCCTGAAGTGTTTTCAGGAAATCACCTAAGAGCAGAATTAAAAGAAGGTAATTAATTCAAAGCATTTATTTATTATCTTAAGAAATGCACAGAGTAGCATATTGAGTAAAATAAAGCTTAATTACCGATGCATCCTTTAAGGAGTGAGTCAATAGGCATAGGGTGGTCTACAATGGTGAACTTCACTGCAGTTACAACTGTACTACGTGAAAGAGGAGATCCTGAAAAAAGCAAACAAATATTTACCTGCCTTTAGTTTAGATTTGTGCTGTCCAAATATGCACTTGATTATAAAAAACACTACAGGTGTAAAACTAACCCATTTTCTACTAAGCAACACAGATAGACACCTACTGCCCAGAAAAAAATATTTCAACCTGCTTTAACACAGCTACAAATATGATTGTTCCAAGTAATCCTGGAGATTTTTATTAGCTGGTTCAGGTGGATTTGATTAGATTTTAGAGATGAAATCAGCAGAAGACCCTCTAGAAGACCTATGGTGTAAAGTCAAGGTAACTTACCTGAGGACAGTTGTTTCTTTAGCCTTGGCAGAAGTTCAGATGGGCTGACCAATGTAAGTTTTCCTAGACATTCGGCTACAATATTGCGAGTGCCCTCCTCTGCACATTCACAGTGCTTAAACAGCAGAGCCCAGATGTTCTCCACATGAGGTTTGAGACTGTCGGCTGACAGAGCGCTGATCATCTCCTTGAGGGAGTGCAGAAGAAGGTACTGTCTCTTCTGCTGGCTGCCTATCTCTTTGAGCATGAACGGAAGATATTCCCCCAAGTTTCCAACACAAATATTTCCCAGGGCGAAAGATGCTGCAGACTTGACTTCTTCACTAGGAGAACCGAAGGCTTCCATTATGACTCCCTTCAACTCCTTCTGCCCTTCAAAGTTCATAAAACGTCCTATTTCCCCAAGACAAAGCAATGAGAGAATCCTCACAGGCTCTGATGACTTGGGGTTTTTGACATCCTGGATTAAGTTAGTGACCACTCCAGAAGCTTCTTTAGGACAGACCGAAGACAATGCTGCTACACATTTAGCCACCGAGTAGTAGGACTGTTTGTGCACGGACATGGAATCAGCTGACTTTGAATCATAGAAAGGCCCCCTCAAGGCTTTCAGAAGATCACTGTATCCCATGTTGTTTGCCTTTGTTGCTACAAGAACCTGGAAGAACTGGAGGATTGAATTAAGAGCACCTCCTTGTAGCAGTGGAGAATGGACTAAGTTAAGCACTTCAGGTAAGATTGTCCCCCCAATCTTGCTCAGAGAGGACGGGCAAACTTTGGCCATGCAGGTGATCAGGTTTATGGCTACCTGTGAGATATGCATATCGTTCTCCTGAATCAAAGCAGGCACCTCACTCAGTATGGACTCTATCAGTAGGGGCTTGAAGCTGTCGCTGTAGTTTGTGACCATCACATTCAGGACTGTTATTGTATTCAATTTAAGGACACGCTGGTTTTTCCGCAAGAAGGACCCGAGCATCGGAATCCCCTCTGTTAAAATGGGTCTCAGGTCAATTTTAAGTTGCGAGGAAGCAACAAGAGTCAAGCTCTTCACTGCGATAAGCCTGGTGATTTCATTTTTAAGCCTTTCCAGAAATATCTGTAAGGTAGGCTGTAAGTCAGCACCAAGTTGGTCGCCCAGATGACTCAAGATGTGGCCCATGCAGAAAATGGCCCGCTCTTTCACCTCTTGGTCTATGTCCGCTGCCTTCAACCTCTTTGAGGTACAAGCAAATATGTTCTTCACATAAGGCTTTGCATCAAAAGAGACAGGCTTCTCCAGTGGCCGTATTAGTTTCACAATCTGCTGGGTGACTTGAAGAGCCTCAGATGTGATTTTATAAAATGGGTCTTCAACACATTGAATCACTGGCGTTAAGATGACACTAATGTGTGGGTGGAAGACTTCTGGGTTGTGGCTACTCAAAAGGACATTGAGGAAAGAAAGGGCATCAATCTTCATATTTGAAGAGGACGACTTGTCTGTCAAGGAGTAGATAATACCTAAGGAAAGATAAAGCCTGATATTAATGTATGTATTCAAACAATCAATGTGCCACCAAACTGGATAAAAAAGCACACAGAAGGTCCAAAGGCAGCTTGATATACTTTGACGTACCTGGTTATGATAAAGTATCAGGCCATAATTCATTAATCCAAACTTTTTGTCAGAAATAACTCTCAGGATGGTGGACAGAATTGGGATGTTTGCTAACAGTTTACCACTGTCATCCTTTTACTAATAAATTGAAGATTGAATAAACTTGTTGTGAGTATATGAGGGCCATAAGTTACTCATCATCCTTGCCCAGTATAAACAGTATCACCATTTATAATGGGTTCTATAGGGTTTTACTATGACACACGACTTGCTTCTAGTGTATCTCGGTTGTTAGTATAGCATTTTATATATTTATATTCTGACCTGGAATGAGGGCTGGTATGTGCTCTCCTAGTTCACCAGGCAATACGTTGGCCATCTCTGTCAGAAGACTGAAACAGCCTTGCCTACATCTCATGCTTTTCTCCTTTAGCTGTCGGTGTAAAGCTTTTACTATTGTCGGTACCTGTAAAAGCAGATGAGAACTAATTTTTAGAAGATATGCACAAGATGCTACAGGTAGGTTTAATTAATATCCTGAAAACTGGAGTACCTGCTTCTTTAGAAGAGTGACTGCTGGCTCCTCTTTAGACCCTGTGTCCAAAGTGGGACCGTGAGGATGTCTGGTCTGTCTGAGCAAGGCCACAAAGGCTGAGAAAATGTCTGTCTTAACATTCTCCTCACGTTCTTTGAAGCGGGACACCAATGTTGGGCCTACGGATCCATAGAGCTCCACCAGCAGATCCCTTCGGTTGCTGATTATCGCCTCCAAGCATTTTACAGAGGAACGCCGCACCTTCCAGCTCATGTCATCATCATCACTGTATTCATCGTCAGACTCTATAGGTGAAAAGGGTGTTGACTGTAAAAAACATGCTGAGAGCTACACTGCCATCTGCTTTTTTTCATAGCTATAGAGAAACCTGATTTTAGGGCCAGGACACACCAAGCCATCAGTTGGCCATTGGGCTTTGTTGGTCCGTCGGTCCGAGTCAGTCTGGTTAGTTGGTTTGGTGCAGGGGTCACCAACCCTGCTCCTGGAGAGCTACCTTCTTGCAGAATTCAGCTCCAACCCTGATCTAACACACCTGAACCAATTAATTAGGACCAGAAGCAGCACTCGTGTTTGGTCAGGGTTGCAACTGAAATCTGCAGGAAGGTAGCTCTCAGGGAACAGGGTTGGTGACCCCTGGTTTGGTGTGTTCCACACGTCACCTTTAGTCCCAATGTCAAATTGGCATTGGGCTGTCGGCTGAAGAGAGTGCTCTGACTGGTTATTCAGCAACGAATCAGAGCGCGAGTGTGACATAGTGAAGTGATGTAGCAAGTGAACAATTCAAGTCAAGAAACAACACAAAGTGGCCGGCTGTAATTTCGCTACATTTCTCAAAAATTAGCAAATTATATGGATTATAAGATTATCAGACATATTTGCAGGAGCAAATCCCTCCATGGTGAATGACAATTACTGTGATAATGAAACTGAATGCTGCTTTGTTTACGCTTTGCAAGTGCGTGTTGGAAGTTCTGGGTTTGCCTTTCTGAATGAGAAAACAGACTACTGCTGCCTGCGGTGTGGAAAGACACGTCCTCTCGTGCAGGCACAGAACACACACTCTTGAATCAGTCAGCTACAATACATTTGATGTATTCACAGGTAGCTTTGTGGTCTAGATGAGCCAACGCAAGGCGATGATACAGTTTGGTTTCGTCGGCTCTAGATTTTTGATGTCAGCTTGGTGTGTACCGGCCCTTATATGTACCATTGGCAATAATTGGTAATGAATGTTAAGTTGTAGCATTGTAAAATGATTGTCTGATTAATCACCCTGATCTTCATCCTCTCTATCCTCAATGTCCATACTGTCATCCTCATAATCGTCAGCATCATAGTTGTAATTGGGGTCGTAGGTGATGTACTTCAAACACAGCTTGATAATTGTTGGGATGTGAGGGGACATTTCCTTTGAACATCTTGTCAAAAAAAAAAAGAAAACATGAAACTAATATTTTTTTACAAACTTACAGTAGTGGCCAAAATGATGTCAAGTTTAGACAAATTGATGTCTTTGCCCTTTATCAAACATTGGTTTTACACTGTGTAGCTGTGCTTGGAGAATGTAACACTATTGTATGTGCTGCAAATGTCAATTCTTTTATTAGTAATAATACAAGGGAACTTGCTTAATGAAGAATGTAGAGGAAAATCAATGAAATACTGATAACTGATTATGTTGTAATCACTGTATTCTTTATTTCCTGAAAGATTTTTTCCTTCAAAGCATTTTTTTTGCATAGTGAAATAAAACCCATATTCTGTAATTTAGCTAATTAAATACCTTCACAAAGTTTTACTGGTATAACATGTTTAACTTAGTAACAAAACAAAATAAAATGATTTTAAAAACTGAGCATAAAACTAGGGCTGGCCGATATGACATAAAATCTCATATCTTACTGGAGAGTTTTGAAAAATCTTTTTGATCTATACTTCAAATGTTGATGACTGTATATCATCATAATGCACAGTCCTATATAAAAGTAATAAGATAAATGCTTGAAAATATAAAAATGTCATCTAATCTGAGAATAATAACAAAATATAAGTTAGAAAAATTATGAAATATGATAAAAATGTTCAATCTAAATTCAATCTAAATAATAAACAAAAAATAACATTGTACATTTAAAAAGGTGTCAAAAATGTAATTAAAACTGAAAGAAAATAAAAACACTAATATTATAAAGCATTGTGTGATGTTTAAAAAGTAGAATTGTTTTAGATCAAGTAATATAGAAATAGTTGTACCTGCTAACAAAAGCTTCAAACGCTTGAAAGCAGAACTCGCGTAGCTCATCGTCCTCCACATTACAAAACTTCACCACCATGGGCACAATCTTCTCCAGGTGCTCACCTTCAGATCATGAAACACTATTAATACACTTCCCAATGCATAATTTTAGAAATCTCCAAAAGATATTTTAACTTCTTTGCATTACATTGTTGATTTTGCCAGCTAGTAGGAACTGTGTGAATAAACCTCGTGGGTTAAAATTTGGCTTGAATCAGGGCAAGTAACACTGGAGCAGTTACAGTAGTGCCACGACCCGGATTTAGGATGAGGGTGAATGTAATGGGGGCAAGCTAGTCGGAGGTGTAAATATCACTTCCCTGGGCAAGAAGTGAACTAGCGACTGATGCTAGATTTTAGCATCCTCATTAGTGAGATTGCTTCAGAAATGCTTGTTTGAATCTTGCTGGGAGCTGGGCAAGTACACTTTCAGAAATAAAGGTACAAGAGCTGTCACTGGGGTGGTAACTTTTCAAAAGGCACACATTTGTATCTAAAGGGTCTATTCTGGTACCCTAAAGTTACTTATTATCATATAAAAGATCAACATTGGTACCTTAAATGTACATATTATGCAAAAATCACTTTTATAAAGGGTTTAAACACAGTTGTGTGGCAACAGTCTGTAAATATAACCAGCTTCTAATTGTAAAAGATTTTATAATTTTATGTTTGAACCACACTTTATAAAAACAGTCTGTAGAAACATTTTTATTGACATTTTTCATTTGTACATGTCATCAGAGGGGCGAAGCCCTGCCCATTAGTGATGATTTTGCCCTCATTAGCATAGGACATTAGTCTTGTTTTTGAATCTGTCACTATGCTGACATACAGGCAGGGGGGGGGGGGGGGTATTTTGAGCTGAAACTTAACACAAGTGTCAAAGTCAGTTCCTGGAGGGCCGTAGCTCTGCACCGTTTAGTTCCAACCCTAATTAAACACACCTGATCCAACTAATTGAGTCTTTTAGGCTTGTTTGAAAGTGTGTTGGAGCAGGGTTGGAACTAAACTGTGCAGGGCTGTGGCCCTCCAGGAACTGACTTTGACACCCCTGGTCTATATTGTACCTTAACTTAGTACAAATTAGTACTTAGAAAATACAAAAGTGCACCTTTTGAAAAGGTACTGCCCCAGTGACAGCTTGTGTAATTTTATTTCTGAGACTGTAGAACTAGAGGGGTTACATAAGTGTTAGTGTAATGCAAACTAGCTAGTTGGAGCACTATAGGTAAACTTCACTATCTGGGGTGCAGTAAAAGAGGTGTGAAACAAATCTCTTTAGCTCCATCTACTGGTCACATCTTAACCCTTCATTACCTCAACACTGTCAGCCAGAGTTCTAGCAGAAACATAAAATCAACATTTACCAATCCTGTGTCCTCCTTGTCTGCTGATGGTGGCCAGGCATTGGATGTAAGTGCGGACATTGGCAGTTGGTGGTCCACGGGACAGTTCACCCATAAGGTGCTCAGTGAGCTGGGTGAACAGAGCAGGACTACAGCTGGGCACCAGGTGACCCAGGGCAATAATGGAGCGTTTCCTTACGGCCATACGAGGACTCAAAAGTTGAGCTAGAAGACTAGTCAGAATGGACTGATGGAAACTCACCAGAGCAGTGCTCAACCTGTCAAATAATACATAAGGATGATACGTGAATAAACTCTTCTCATGTAAGTCCAAGGCATTTGGACCAACCTGCTGAGCATGTCAGAGAGAATATCCAAGGCCTCCAGCTGAATAGACACGTCGTCTTGCATTCCCATTGCTCCAATCAACTGGGATGTGATCTTCCTGCATACACTGACTGTGAGGCTCAAACCTTGAATATAAGACAACAACTATAAGAAAAAATAAACTGAAAAGTTAGAGATCTCGATTATAAAGTACCGCTGTGATACCTGTTGATGATGGTGGCAATTCAGCAATGACAGTCTTCAGGCCCATGCTGGAAATGTCCCTCAGCTGCTCTTTGTTGGACATCATGTTTGAACAAAGAGTCTCCACCATTGTTTCCACCTGACATTCCTTCACTTTTCCCACCAAAGGACCAAGACTGCACAAACCAAAATTAATCATAATCACAAACTATAATGGAAAGAACAAGATGGAAGAGGATGAGTGCAAGAATACCATTTGACAGCCAGATTCTGCACTTCTCCATTTTTGTCCTCCAGAAGTTTAAGCAACATGGTCACGACTTTCCTCTCGCTCTCCTCGTCCAGTTTGATCGAATCCTTTTGCAGCTCCATCATCAGGTCATTGGCTGCCATGAACCTTCAATCATTTCACCATAATCTGAATCATTATTTATTTCATAACCACTTCACTTCAAGCTGTGGTAACAGCAGTGCCAAATGAGTGAAATGGGCAGAGTTTATCCTAGTCAAGCTCTGTGGACATAATGAATAGAGGTTGAGCTAGACCAGTGGTCACCAAACTTGGTCCTGGAAGGCTGGTGGCCTACAGAGTTTAGCTCCATCTAATGGGTGGAGCTTGACCTAGTCCAACTTCAAATTTTTTGACATAATGGGTGGAGCTAATCTAGCCCCATCTCTATTGATTAACTGGTGAAGCTTGACCTAGCTTCACCTAGCCTAGTCCAGCTCAGCCTCTGTGGAAATAATAGATGGAGCTTGACCTATTTATGTTATGATATGGTTAGACCATCAAGCTCGACCCATTATGTCCAAAGAGGGGAAGCTGGACATCAAGCTCCACCCTCTGGCTTTGCAGGGAACACCTTCTCCTTCATCTAATCACATCATGTCCAGATATCATAGTATACTAGTCTAAGGCCCAGTCCCAATTTTATTGGGAACTGAAAAGTGTGTTCAGTGTAATTGGCCCTGCTCTCAAAGATGTTTTGTGCTGTATTTGGATGAACATTGTTTGTATTCATGAAGATCCATGACATTATAGTATGTAGCCTACTGTATTTACACAGTGCAACCACAAGAAACAACATTAACTTTATACCAGACGTAGTGTGTAAAAAGCTAATTCACTGTCACCAGACTTTTCTGACAGACTGGCTTATTTTGTCAAGTCATCAGGTAATGTAATCAGAATTAAAATATGTTGTGTATTATTTGCAGCGGTTATTATAAGGGACTATCATTAATGAAATTTAGCGATTGTTTTCAAGATGTTTCATTGAAGCTCATGGATGCTTGTTTGTAGTAAAAATCCTTATTAATGCCCTTTTTTTTTTACATTTGTGGGCTCCTTGATTGGTTTTGCAGCCAGGTTGCCACTGTAAATCTCTCATACCCCTTTGTTTGTAGTGTGGTCCTGAAAATCTTTTGTTTGAAGGGTTATATGGCCATTACCCCTACGCCTCCAAGCAAAAGCGAATTGGGACACAATTTGTAAAACAATATGTATCTTGGTAGTATTTACCATAAAAATTAGTTTAAGGCCCAATCCTGATTCTTTTAGCCCTTTCATTCACGTGAGGGGGGAATGGAAGGGCTAAGGGATAGAATTGGGATTTATGATTGGGCCTAAAACACATACCAAACATACTATTTTTTATGGTAAATACTACCAAGATTATACAAATTGTTTTGAAACAGCAAATATGAAAGATTTGATAGATAAGATGATAGATATGTTTTTTTTCTTTCTATCTTTCTTTCTTTTAGAAATCATAAAAAAATCTTTCATGGTGATTAATTGAATGTGAATTATAATTAAATATTATTTCATTTGTCATAGAACTGAATGGGGCTTCTCAGGATTGTCTAAATGTTGCATCCTTTTGTTTTTCCTGAGAAACGTTCTGAGGTTGGGAAAGATTTCTTTCTTGGCGTTGTTACAAGCACACAATGGCAATAAAATAAATAAATAAGTACTTTGCTACACTAATTATAGTCTAACCACGGTGTTTGAGGTATGTAAAGGGTACACATACACGCACACGCACACACACACACATGTTTGTTTTTGTGAAAAGTGGGTACATTACATAGGTTTCCATTGATTTTATACAGCACAAACCGTATTTTGTATTGCCCTAACCCCACCCTACCCCTAAACCCAACCATCACAGGAAACAGTGTACAGCTTTACTCTCTGATTAAACTCATTCTGTGGGATTTATAAGCTTTTTGAGAAATGAGGACATCAGCTGAGTCCTCATATTTCACCTCCTTTTTATAATACCTGTGTCATACCTATGTCATTAGACAGATTTGTGTCCTGACATGTCACAAAAACACGTACACACACACACACACACACACACACACACACACACACACACACACACACACACACACACACACACAAAACATGATTGCTACACCTTTAATTCCTTATGAAAAATAACCATACTTGTATTATAGTAAACCCTGTTTTGTGTGTGTTTGAGCGAACTATTTGCAAATACAGTACATGCAAATTCTTACACACAAATTGTTAAGTTTATATTCAGTCAGCAATATTAACATAAACAATGCAAGCCAGATCTTTTGAAGCATGTCAACAATATCTAGGTTTCAGTAACAAAACAAGTAAACAAGTGTTCATTCCAGTTCACCTTTTTCAACGAGTTTTAAGGTTTTGTATAAATCTGGAAATGATTTGTCAAGCTTTCTATAAAACTCCAGGCAACAGCTTTGTCACTGGCCTATTTCTGTAAACATTAGTCATGAGTCTGAAACATGCGTCTGTAAAGTACTCTTACCTAAAGTCTTTGTCAGTGGATGTCATTTTTTCCAACAGATTGGAAATATAAAAAGTAACATTCGACATCTTGATGGTTAAAAGTACTGCGCTTAATGACGATGAAAATAAACAATGCACAAAGTTTAGCTGAGTTTAATGAAGACCATTGCGCCTTGAGGGACACTGGAGAGACTGGGACATATGACACTTTCGAGCAGTTATAAATAGGGATGAGCGACATTCATTTAACTCACTCTGCCGCTATCTGCTGGAATCAATGTGAACTGCAGAGCGCGGACGGAAAAACTGGGCGGAACTTTGTTTTCGTTCCACACGGAGAGTTTAGCGGCGGGAACACAGTCCGCTCCGAGCGGTCAGGTTTGCCACGTCGGAAATATTATCAGTAAATTATTTTCTGAAACCCTGAAGAGTAAATAGGATACTTTCTTAAGGTTTTATCGTTAAAGGAGGTTGTTGAGGGATATAATCAAACATGGTGAGTGTTACATTATTGTATATGCTGTATGTATCGTCAGATATATGTTTAAAACCCGGTAGTTCACGAGCCGATAACGTAAATAGAAAAGAGTAATAATCCTGGTTCTCTAGATTCCTGATCATTTGCTCGGTGAGCTTTTCTAATTATTATTATTTTAGATTTTTAAAATCTCAATTCTTGTGAGATT
Source organism: Danio jaintianensis (assembly GCA_903798115.1). Lineage (NCBI taxonomy): Eukaryota > Metazoa > Chordata > Actinopteri > Cypriniformes > Danionidae > Danio > Danio jaintianensis. Next base: position 5,060,714 of record CAIGQV010007757.1, on the reverse strand, counting down.
AAAAGCAGAAGATTTAGATATGATTAGATTATCTTCATCAAATCTGATAAAGAATTGATCTTAATTGAACACGTTCAACTAAATTCAACTAACAAACTAAATCAAACTGATACTTTTTGGGATTGTATTTAGTGCTTAGAGATAATTACGACATCTGTATGTAATAAATATAAAACAGAGTGAATTATCTATACATAAACGTTTTAATTAACTGTATTGTATAAAATATATATATATAAAAGAGTGAAATGCATGATAGTTAAAATGGCAAAACTGTTGAATAGCTGCATAGATCTGTATTAAAAGAATAATAAAAAATACTATTAATTTGAAAGACCGTGGATATAAATGTGAAATAAATCTTTATTGGCAGTTTAAATAAAGGATTAGTTTTAAAATGTTAAGAATTTTATAATGTTAATGCAAAAAAGAATATATATATATAATTTATTTATTTGATTAATTAATTAAACTACACAGATTTTTGAAAATAAAAAGAATAAATTAGTTATATATTAGTTTTTTTCTAGATAAAATGGTTTATTATATTTAGTGCTGTCAATCGATTAAAGTATTTAGTAAGTTATGTAGCATAATTAACAAAATATGAAGATAATTGGTATTAAATTATTAAAGAAATAAATAAACTAGTCATATGATACATCATTGCTTATGATTAAATAAAAAAATGTAAATGAAACTTCTGTTTAGTGCTACAAATGGATTAAAGTGTTTAATTTTATTACACTGTTAATTACATGATAATAATAACAAACAATACAATAAAAATATGATAACTGCATTTATCTTTACTTTAATTGTTGTATTTAGTGCTGTCAGTTGAATAGAATTATTAGTCCAGTTAATTATATGAGAAATTGTTACTAAACAATGCAATTAGGCAGGGCAAGGCAAGTTTATTTAAATAGCACATTTCATACAATTCAAAAGTGCTTTACATAAACAAGAATAAAAGAGGCAAGTATAAATAAGATAAAAACGAATAATATAAAAACAGATCAAATTAAGTAAAAAATATCTAATAATTGCATACATATGTAGGCCTACAAAAATGAATGAATAAATCAAAGGCTTGTACTATTTTGTGTTATATTTAGTGCTGTCAGTTGATTAAAATAATTTATCTGCTTAAATATATAATAAATAACTATTCAACAATAAAATTAAAATCATAAATTACATATAACAGTGTTGGCTGAGCGAATGAGTAAATATATTTATTTGTTGAATAAAGTCTTTTATATTTAGTGTTGAAACAATTTTATATATGTATGTATAATATAATATAAATAAAAAAACACACACACTTCCTTACACACTAAATCTTGGTAAATTCTAAGTAATTTTTCATATTTTTATTCAAATAAAATGCATGAAGATATAAAAAATCTTTTCACTTTGTTTAATCTGATGCACATTAATGTTGAAAATTAATGCTATATTTTCAAGTAATTTTTCAGCCTGTGTGTTGTTGTGTGTTTCAGGTTTCGGTCATTAACACAGTGGACACCTCCCACGAGGACATGATCGTGAGTATCTGCGTTCATCCTGCCACCATCTTCACCCGTACTGCATGTCTTCTGACTTTATGCTGTTGTTTTTGTTGTGTTTTCAGCATGATGCTCAGATGGATTATTACGGCACCAGATTGGCCACCTGCTCCTCGGATCGCTCCGTCAAGATCTTCGACGTCAAGAACGGAGGACAGATCCTTGTGGCCGATTTAAGAGGGTGAGTGAAATCTGAAAATAATAAGATGCTTTAAATATCGTTAAAATAATGCCATATGTTTTCTCTTTATGACAAATATCGTAACTAAAAACTTAATATATGAAATAAAAAATAATACCTTTTAAACTTTTATTTAATGTTTACAATGCAAATCCAATTAGATCAGTTTATTTGGTAAACAAAGCAAGTCTCTCATATAATAAATCTACTAAAAGACAGAAAATATTACTTTACAAACTGTATTGTAAATAAATCATATGAACATTTTCATATTAGTCAGTAATATTACTGAAATTAATTTAAAAACTGAATAGATATAAATTTACACACAGTAAATAAATAGACACAATTATGGGCTAAAAATCTGCGGATTTCTGCGTGTGCAGAATGACTGACTTATGACTGATAAAGAGTTTCATTATCATATAATATACCTCTGAATGTCTCTGTTCAGTCATGAAGGTCCGGTGTGGCAGGTGGCCTGGGCTCATCCCATGTACGGCAACATCCTGGCGTCCTGCTCCTACGACAGGAAGGTGATCATCTGGAAAGAGGAGAACAGCACCTGGGACAAGATGTATGAATACACAGGCCACGACTCCTCCGGTAACCTCCCGCTTCCCATTCTCATATCACACATGTTTCCATTTCACATTTCACAATATTTTCTAAGGGGTGGGAATCACCAGAGTTCCACAATATTGTCATGATACAGTATTATTGTGATATTCTGCGATTATATTGCTATTTATTACCTTTTCCCAACTTCAAATTATGTCCTCAAAGGAAAATGTGGCCAATATCTGTTTTATCAGTTTATCTCACTAAAGTTTTATTGATGCAGTGCAATATGGGATTAAGTGGACAAACTAATAAATGTTGCATGCACGTTTTTGCTTTATTGTACTAACTTACTATGTGTTGATATTGACCCAGCTCACCTGAAAAAACTTTTTAAAAAATGCTCAAAAAAGTTCAACACCACCATCTAGTGGACTGTAAAGAGTTATATTTTAATGGACAGTAAAGAGTTAAATTTTAATAATCAACCAAGTAGTATAATAAAATAATGGGAGCATATTAATATATGGGCATCTATGTATTAATATGGAATTGCCAAAGAAAATATCGAAATATCATGCTGTACCAAAATTTCACCTCCACCCTTAATATTTTTAACAACTATCGAAAAATGATAGTGTTTTAACATTAACTTGGTGTTATGCGACTAAAACTGGTCCTCTAGCACAGTGTTTCTCAACCACGTTCCTGGAGGACCACCAGCTCTGCACATTTTTCATGTCTCCTTAACCAAATTCAGATCATCAGCTCTTTACCGTAGACTGAAAGACCTGTAATGGGTGTGACTGACAAAGGAGACATCCAAAACATGCAGTGTTGGTGGTCCTCCAGGAACGTGGTTGAGAAACACTGCTCTAGCAATAAATCAATCTACAAAATTATGGCAACAGAAATGGGCAGGTTTACTAATACCGCAACCAACAAGTGTTGACAACTTGGCAACTTTATTACAAGATTAAAGTCTTTTCATACCCCTTTAGAGACTTTATTTCAAAATAGCCACTAGCAAGAAATCTAGCATATGGTATTGCTTCCTCTGTATATAATAGTGAATTTTTGAGCAGACATTAACTAGTTTCCATTGATAATAGTTGGCTAATCTGCAACCTACGCACTAGCCGTTATTTGTAATAGAAACAGGCATGTGCGTGTCAGATAAGCATTAATGAGCAACAAATGCATTTTTTAAGGGGAGATTTCACAGAGGACCTGTGGATTCGAGATTTTTGGATAAAAGGATCAACCCTTTTGAGTTTTGAAGCCTCTCGTCTGATACATCAGTTCTAAGAAAGCCAGTTTCTACAAATAAATGCTGAGTGTTATGTTTAAAAAAATATAATGTGACCTCTAAATGCAAAAAAAAAAAAAATTCCATTGCACTTTTGTAAAATATTACTTTGTTGAATAGCCTTAAAAACCCTCATGATTGCGAACATAAATGTTTTGTGCACTATATGGGCACAAAACATTGCATTTTCCATTAGCCGTTTTTTTCTTTTCAATTCACATTTTCCATTTGTGTAATTTGAAGAGAAATGGAAAGGCACGTACTGACTGAGACGGACATTCATCATGCTGTGGGCTAAATCAAACACTCTGATTTTCCACAGTCAATTCGGTTTGCTGGGGCCCGTACGACTTCGGCCTGATTCTGGCCTGCGGCAGCTCTGACGGGGCCATCTCAGTGTTGACCTGTTCTGGAGATGGACACTGGGATATTAAGAAGATCAACAACGCACACACTGTATGTTTTGCATTGATTTGAGATCCCAACATAGCAAAAAGTCTTATTTAGGTATATTTAGGCATCTGTCTATCCGTCTATCTACTGTGGTAAACATTGTGCTCCATCACCTTTTCATTTTTGCTTCAATTTTGACCCAGTGGAACATAAGCTTATAAACCAGTTAGAATGTTTTTTTTTTTTTCAATTAAAACCAAATTGTAATGAATTAAGAACTTATTATTAATTACTCAGTGCAAAAGTTTCTGTTTTTGATGTTACTGTGGCATTGCTATGTTATAACAATAACCCTATTTAAATGCAGACTAAGGGTGCTTTCACGCCTGTAGATTGATTATTTTGTTCCGAAACAGGGATTAAAATTGTTACAATGTTTATTTTTGTTCTTGGTGCGGTTCGCTTTCACACCGCAAAAGTTTCTAAATGGACCAAAATAGTTAAAACAAGTCATGTGCGAGTAAACTCTCCTCCCACGGATTCCGCTGTCATACATAGTTATTTTAATTTATGATGATGAGAAATAAGACATTATAAGCAAAAGGTGCACTTTAATTTTGAATGGTGACACCCACAGACAGTCCCTAAATACTTTCTTATACATAGCCTCATTTCAGTTGTCAAGGGTTGTAAAAATTTATTTATTGAAACAATCAATCTATTGCCCGTTATTTTTGTAACATTTAATTAGTTATTTTTAAATAAGAATAAGACATTTAATAACTTTGTTTTCATTATTAATTATGGCTATAATTATGCAATATAGGCTTACATTATAGAGATAAATAACAGATGAACCGATACTGCAGTCAGTTCATGAAGTAGATCAATGTTGATCTTTCTTTCGAGGTGCGGAAATGAACAAAACAACAGGCCTAATACAAAATATTATAAGAATAAAATATCAGATGGTAGGCCTAATTTCTGTCAATTTTCCTGATGGATAAACAGCTCTCGTTAATATTGCAGCATGGTTTCACTTTCGTATTCGACATGAAACGCACATTTACTGGGAATGACATCCTGTCCTACTCATAATTCTCTCTTCATATAGCCGTATATGTGGCTATTACATAACCATAATACACTGTAATATAGCCTGGTTCGTTAGTTTGTTGGATTGTATTGTTTTCTCAATACAATCGATCCGCACCAGAGTTTGTTTCAATCAAGCCGAGACCACCTCATTCAGGCTATTGATTGATTTGGCGCGGATCGAGCACGATTGCGGGTTTCACATATGCCAAACGAACCGAGCTAACAGGGCAAACAAGCCAGGTTCCGAAACAAACATCTAGGTGTGAAGGCACCCTAAAACTCGTGATTGAGTACCGCGCTAACTTATTTATTCTTATTTTGTTATTTTTAAAATGTTTGATTATTTATTTAAATATTTCAGTATAAATGTGCATTGCCTTATTACTGTTTTTCCTTATTACTGTATTACTGTTTTTCTTAATTATAAAACATCTAATTTCACTGAAATTCCACAGGGACTAAAGCAAAAAAAAACATCTCTGATGCAAACAAAATATTTTCAATATAAGATATTTAACACATTTCTAGGAGCATGAATATCGGTGAAGATTCTTTACTAAATTATAACTCAAGTTATGCTGATCGGACAGTATTATTTTGTACAGTATAGAGTGTTGTCGATGTCTTCCAGGACTGGCTCAGTTTGTGGTACCTCATGCTGCGATTTGAGCTTTTAACATGGTTTCCCTCTTCTCTGTGGCAGATCGGCTGTAATGCAGTGAGTTGGGCCCCAGCTGTTGTCCCAGGAAGTCTTATTGAGCAGCCAACAGGACAGAAGCCCAACTACATCAAGAGATTTGTGTCTGGAGGCTGTGACAATCTGGTCAAGCTGTGGAAGTGAGTGCAGCCCTTATTTCAGAGTCTACAGCGACGAACACCTGCTGTCAGCTTTTACTACAGCAATAGACCCACACTGTATATATATAATAAATACCGTGTTTTCAGAAAAGTTGACTTTTGCACAACACTGGAACAGAAAACTTTTTATGAGTTGCTGCATTACATTACAACTACATCTTTTTTTTCTACTATGGATGTAGACTATGACTACTATGGCTACTGGTTTCCAACATTGTATAAATTGATTTATTGTGTTTAACAACAACAACAAAAGAAGCATTTAATGGTTTGTAACCACTATGGGTTGAGCAAATGATGAGTTTAAAGGAATTCTACCCAAAAATGCAAATCTTTTAACTGCCTTTTAATATGTATGGTTCAAAAAAGTGCTGACATCTATTATTCTTTTTGCAGGGAAGAAGATGGCCAGTGGAAAGAGAACCAGAAGCTGGAGGCGCACAGTGATTGGGTGAGAGATGTTGGATGGGCTCCTTCCATTGGTCTGCCCACCAGTACAATCGCCAGCTGCTCACAGGTATTCACAGCCAAATACTTTACCATATATTATGAGTGTGTGCCATTTATCATCTATTGTACAAATGCAGTTGTTTTAATGATGTGAAAGTTACCACTGAGTATGTTGCTCAATTTTGCAATAAACAAGCAAATCCACATCTTGAGTAGGGTTTGGTCTTTTTTTGTTATTACAATATTGGCTTCATCTGATATACGCATGTCCTGACCAATTTAAATCAGTGGAGTGCACAATAAATTTCACTATACAATATTACATTTTGACAGAAGGTACGACATCAGCATAATAACTGTTCACAATCAAGTGTTCATTAAGTTGCTGTATCTGCATTTTATCATTTATTATAATATATAATGTTATATTGCACTTTAGGATGGTCGTGTGTTCATCTGGACATGTGATGACCCGGCTGGTAACACCTGGACGGCCAAACTTCTCCACAAATTCAATGATGTGGTGTGGCACGTGAGCTGGTCCATCACTGGAAACATCTTGGCTGTGTCGGGAGGAGACAACAAGGTAAAAACCCCTCTCAAATATGACACTAGGGTTTGAGTTTAAAGAGATTGGTAATCAAATTTTGGCATTGTTATTGATAGGGTTCTTTCTGTTTTTTTCAAATTTATATCACTGGAGCACAAAATCTGATGTTTTGTGAAATGTCCAAGCTCCTCACCTTGCCATTTTAAGTAATTTTCAATGTTAAATCTTAAAATTTACATTGCCACTCAAAGGTTTGGCAATTTTTTTTAACAAATGTTTTCATCCAAACTTCTTGTATCTACACACACACAGTAAAAATATATATTAAATTATATATTAATAATAATTTTATATATATATTATATAATAATTTATTTCTTACATTCAAATATTATTTTAAACACCATTATATCAGATCCTACACAAATCATTTTAAAAAGAAATCATTCTAGTATGAAACTCAAGAAACAAATCTGATTATTATCAGTGTTGAAAACAATTCTTCTGGCGGTAACCAGTTTTTTTTTATTGTATTAAAATTGTATTTGCAGTTGCAGCAATTTAAATTAAGAACTAAAACTAAAATTTTACATTTACAAATAAGATATTTTTGTTGTCATTTTATTCATATCCATAATGACATTGTAGCTTTATTAATACAACAGTCTATTCTAACTTTATAGAATAACTTGCTTACTAATATTTTACACTGAAAAAAAAAATAGCCACATAATTGCAAAGAATTAACAAGTAATACTTTGAATTAGAACAAACACTACACATTTTGAATTAACAAAGACTGAAATATTATTTTCCCTGTAAAAAAAATACTTCTTTAATCTTTGTTTTCAATTTATTTAAAATACTTTTGCTGCATATTTGAATGCTGTTTTTGCTTTTTATTATATGAAAGAGGATGGAGAGAGAAAATTGTTTCACACACTGAGGAAGGCATTAAGCTGAAACGTTTGTTTATATCTCCGAACAATGTGAAATAAGGAAATATAAAGCAATTACTCGATGAGTGCAGATCATGACCTTTTGAGTGCTTTTTTAATATATGAAATGCATAATCAATTCAGATTGACATTTTGAACTATTAGACCAGTTCTGCCATTGAACCTTAAAGGCACAATGTGTCATTCTTGCCACTAGAGGGCACATATTCACAACAAATTCACAAAGGTGTATTTTGATTTTGCCGTGACTGAGTGTGGAATCATGGGAGTTGTGGTCTTCATTACATCCTACTGTACTCCTGCAGAAATTGTTCATGGATGAGCTTAAAATATTCAACACTTATAATCAAGTAAGGCTGAAAGCTGTTGAAGTGAAAGGAATTGCTAATGAGAGACGAGCGTGACGTGACACAAAAGCAGCAGAGCTTTTATTATGCCACAGTCCACCACTTTCTGTTCTTCAGCTCATGATCACATGGAAAAGAAGCAGCGCTGTTTTATCAGACTAAATACATTTTTGCCTTTTATAATGCTGATCTGTGCATATTAACAAGTTATTTGTTGTTTTCCTGTTTTCTATTAAATCAAACTGGAAATTGAGAGTCTGTGATGTCATGAGCATGAACACACAGCACACGCTTCATCTCAGTAGATACAATTGCTTACATCTCTAGATCTGAACATTCTTCAAAACATTTGGGATCATTTAAGTACTTAAGTCAGCAAAATAAATAACACAGTTCTAGTAGTTGTAAGTCTTACATATTGTGCCTTTAAATAATAGCCACTGGTGACATGGATCATCAGACTAGTCCAATGACAAATAAAAGACGAGCCTAAATCGCGGCGATAACTCTATATTTGTTTTGCGTCAAACTCCGGTATGATTCACCCGGTCACCGGTGAAAGGACAGGCCGTGAATGTTCTTTGACAAATCCATTGTGATTCATTCACTCTTCCCCGTGAAACTTATGTTGACAGCATTTGGCCGTCATCCAGTGAGATTTACAGAAGGAAGATGCTGATCCATTTACAGGCCTGCAGAGCAGTGATTTACCAGCTACCATTATTCATTTTACAGGGCCTGAGTATTAAAGCTCTCTCAGGTTCAGGAATTAATGACGGAGGTTAAATCACCCAGCACTCGGCCCGGTCTTCGACATCATCGCTTATTCAAATGAAGACTCCGTTTCGATGCCTTGTAATTATTCACGCCGACAAGCGACGGGTCGAGCCATTTACTCTCAGCCGAACGTGCCATTATCTGATGCATTCATAAAACAGACAGCTAAATAATGCAAAAGGGGGTTGAAAATAAGCACAGGTTAAATATAGGCCTCTCTAGGTGGTTTAAGGGAGCTAATGCAGGCACGTTTGTTTTAATTCATTTTTTAAATAACTAATGGGATGCATGCAGCGATTCTTGGTCATTTTTATGCACCGCCTACATAGAAAAATAAAATGGTGTAAAAACATTTTCTGTCAGCAGTTGATATTAAATTTGACAAACATTTATAAAAAATGGCAAGTAACACAGTTGGCACAGTTGACGCCAGGCTTGCGTTTATTTCAGTATTTGCCAAAAAGAATCATACACTCGAAATTATCTGGTGAAAACAGTTGAAATGTTGAAATGTTCTTAACCATAGAAGTTATATTTTAAATACTCTCATCAGGCTCCTCCCCCTTGCACTCAAAAACTGACATTTGCTATTTGTTCAAACTACTTATTTAAAATGAGCTGAAACAACACAATTCTTGAGGCTTTTTTTGGGACGGCTTAATTTTATGTTCAATCTTCTCAAATTTGTTAAAACTAATACGTTAACTTAATCCCCTCATGTTGTCCCAACACAAATCGATTGTGTGGAACCCAGCATTTTGTTTTTACAGTGTAGTGGATGGTCATGTCGCCTAAACAAAGTCTTCGAATTTATCACAGTACCATCAGCATATGATTTTTGCATTACTATGGAAATTATATGCTTGACAGACAAGAATATAAATATGGATGTGATCGTAGTCACTGACGGTCAAGATCATCCGAATGTATCCGGACAAGCCTGTGTTATTGGTTTCAGCGGTTATCTAAATTCATTTATTCGTTTTCTTTTCGGCTTAGTCCCTTTATTAATCAGGGGTCGCCACAGCGGAATGAACCGCCAACTTATCCAGCATATGTTTTACGCAGCGGATGCCCTTCCAGCCGCAACCCATTACTGGGAAATGTTATCTACATACCTTGCAATAACATACCTTGGAATGTCGCCACTGACCAATCAGAATCAAGTATTCCAGGCACCCGTGTAATAAATGTATTTAAAACGTTTTACACAACTGTAGGATAACTTTTTTTATCCGATAAGAAAAAATTCAAATGTTATTTTTGTTGTCATGGCTAAACAAAACGTCTCAGGAACCTTAGTTTTTGTGATATCAACATTTTTGAATTTGCTATTTTGCACACAGCTTGGTTAGAAAGGTCGCTTTGTATTTATAGCAATCCGAATGATGTCATAAATATTTATTTTGGTTCAGTTCCATAACTTTTCTTTCTAATAATCCTAAACCTCTGGTCCAAAATGTTTATAACTTGCAAATATTATAGTTGGAATAGTAAATTTTCACAGATGTGTAAAAAAAAAAGTTAGAACTGCACAATATTGGAAAACATCTCACATTGCGATATTTTGTTTTGCTGCGATATATATTGCGACATGAATATAATTTCACCAGATGATTTGAATAGCTCCATTTGGAATGATTTTAATAATTTAGTTAGACTGGGCTGATCTGCATAAAATATAATAAATTACAATCATATATAAATAAGACAGAGCAAAAATAAAAGTGAAATAAACAGGTATTTATTTTATAAAAAATAGTAAAATGTAACAGTGATATCCAGTAATATTTGTTGTATTCACAGGTTTGAAAAGTTGCCTTTTGTCCCATTTCAAATCAAAAGCAGAATGACTATATTTGCATTGCTGACTTGTGTCTGCAGGTGACTCTGTGGAAGGAGTCAGTGGACGGACAGTGGGCTTGTATTAGTGACGTCAACAAAGGCCAGGGGGCCGTGAGCTCCATCACAGACAGCCAACAGAGCGAGCAGTGAGCCCCGTCCGTCTCTCGCACCTCTAATCAGACCAGGGTTACTTCATTCTGCCCTCAAAGACTTTCTGAAACCTGCATCTCACCAGGTGCTGGAGCCCATATCAAATATTGTTTGGTTTTTCAACCTTGCCATGATTTTTAGATTATTTCCAATGGTTCCTTCCCAAACCGGATGTTTGAGGTGATTTGTATTATTTGTAATATTTCTGAACATGGCAAGTATGTTAAAAAGCTAGTCCAAATAATGGCCACAATGGATATTAACAGTGGGTTTCAAGGCCTTAAGGACCCCCGAAGAATAAAATTTTCTATACTAAACTTTATTATTGTTATTATTTGTATTTTATATTTATTGTTATCTATCTATCTATCTATCTATCTATCTATCTATCTATCTATCTATCTATCTATCTATCTATCTATCTATCTATCTATCTATCTATCTATCTACACATGCATTAGAAACAATTTATAATATGAAAGGTGTTTGAGGCCAAAAGTCTTTAAGTGAAATGCTGAGTCTACAATTGTGAATGTTTTGCTTTAGTATCCATAAATGCTCAGTTTGAAAATGCAATTTTTATGGAAGCGTATTTAACATTTGATGTTTTCATGCATGCATTCTAGTACACATTCATATTATTCACTAACAAACATGACTTCTGATGTTTGTATGTGCATTTGCAAGTAGTCTGAAATGCAGCCGTTTCATTGGCTGTCAATTGAGTCAAACTGAATACTTGCATTGTCATTAACTACTAAGAATTTGGAAAGAAATGATAGTAAACCATATTTCAATAGGCTCTTAAAAAATTTAAAGAACGTCACCTTGTTGCTAAATTGGCAGCTAATTTGTACAAATTCATACAACATAATTCTTATGTGTTCGTACAACTTCAGCAAAATTATGTTTAAATTAAATCGAGTTAAATATTGTCTTCAAATTGTTGCTTAACTATTAGAATTATTTACTTTAGGTAAATTTAAAGAAATAATGTTGTTATGATCAAATTCCATGTTTCGTTTGGAAAACTTTTGACTCCAATGGCCTTCCATACTTAAAGGGTTAGTTTACCCAAAAATGAAAGGTCTGTCATTAATTATTCACCCTCACGTCTTTCAGAATCCTGAAACCTTTGTTCATCTTCAGAACACAATTAAGATATTTTAGGTGAAATCTAAGAGTTCCCTCATCCTCCATAATATGTCAGAGGTGCGTTCTCGTGACTGTGCACAATATACTGACACTGAAGATAAGAAACTTCAATAAAGTCATTATTTTTGTTTTATGTGCACACAAAAGTATTCTCGTAGCTTGATAATATTCTGATTGAACCACTGAAAGTCTGTTTTGAGAATGTTTTTACTTGACTTTAAACAAGCCAGGACCATTGCTGTCTATGGAGGATCAGAGAGATTTTCGATTTTAATTTATTAAAATATCATAATTTGTCTCTGAAAGAGGGGGTGACATGAGGGTGAATAATTAAAGGTCCCGGGAAGTCCTTTGAAATGTGCATTTGTTTATTTGATGTTTGAAGTAATCTCAACTGAAAAACGAAGAGGAGGTGGGACATACAGTAGCCCCTCCCCTTTTAAAACAGCAGCCAATAACGTTTTGTTTTATCACAGCTCTGCCAATGAGAGTGGTTGAGCTCAAGTGCATCAAATGAAAAGCAAATGAGAAGCTTCTTGAAGGGGGCGGGGCATGTCAGATACTAGAGAGCATTTGATTGGTGAATATTTGATGAGAAACTGAAGTATGAGGTGATGTGGGAAAAAAAACGTTAATCCATTTAGGCGGAAGTGACTACAAGCTTTACATGTTTATATCTTCTAAACGCGAATTTTGTCATTGTTTTACACCACACTAGCTTATAGACATCCTTGAAGACTAACTAACATCTAAAAAACATTATTTTAATTTCACTGGACCTTACTTATTCCTCAGTGTTGTAAAAACTGAACAAATTCATACTATTAACTATGAATTTGCAAAAACTATTACAGAAAAAATGGCACCATTTGTTGACTTTAAACACATATTTCGAAATGCAATACCTGGAGCTCCATAAAACCACTAAACCGTGAGCGAATCGGTTGGCATCACCTGCATAATCTGTCAAATAAACATGCCATCTAAACATCCAGCGTGAACATACGATGGCAGTTGTTTCCATTACTGTCATATTAAATTATCCATGGCGTACAGATTTGGCAGAGTTGCCCAAGGGTTTGAGGAGATCAAAACAGAGCCTCGGCCTCCAGTTAGGAGTTAGCATCTGAGGTGGAGAGAGGAAAAAGAAAAGATAATAACTCCATATGTGTGACAGCCTCCAACAAGCGCGAGTGAAGCATCACTTAAAATAACGTGTTGATTTTTGTTTTGTTTTGAGAAATGCGTACTTTCACAGTCTGGGTTACACATCGATTTAGCGCTTGCATTTCTGACAAGTCTCTTACTCATATTACAGAGACAAAGTCACTCCTTTTCAGAAAGTTAAACACAGTGCTCAATAAATAAAAAACCTTTCAGTAACTAAATCAAACCTATCAGAAGCTAAAATGTATTTAAATTAAACTTAATTTTTAAACAGTTAAACTTAATAATAAAAATATTGTTTTGAAAAAAGGTCATTATAATCTAAAGGTTTTTCATTTTTCGAATATTACAAATGTTCTTAATTTGCATTAAACTTATAGCGCAATATGTAACAACACAATTTGTTTTAGAAAATAAAACGATAAATAAGTATATTTTAGATGTACATTTTTAAATATATAGATGTATTTTTTTTATTCATTGTTTTATTTTATAAAACAAATTGTATTGTGTTGCATATTACTATATAAGTTATATATATATATATATATATATATATATATATATATATATATATAT
>CAIGQV010007757.1:5015691-5046754 GCA_903798115.1 Danio jaintianensis | reverse complement strand
TATATATATATATATATATATATATATATATATATATATATATATATTTCTAATTTTAAACATGTTTTAAAAAAGAGAATGATAATTTCTATAATTTAATGTACTTTAATGGCGGTTCATTACGCTGTGGTGACCCCTGGCAAATCAGGGACTAGCCTGAGCCGAATGAATGAATGAATGAATGAATGAATGAATGACTATAATTGAATTGTAGTATTTGCTGTACTACCTTGATAATCTGGAAAATCATTTTGTTTTTAGAAAAAGTATTTATTTAACTATTCAAAAACGGGAAAAAGTCTCAGTAAAGCGCAATAAAAAGTACCATGTCAATACCATGTTTTTTTCCACATATGAAGTACCATATGCAAATGAATATAGGCTACGGTATATAAACACGCAAATCACTCAGTCGCAAATTAAACGAATCTGTATCTCCGAAAGCTCATCATCAGGTAAGGGTTAATAAGTTTGCTTTAGCGTGTATTGCGCGGATCTGCGGTCCACGCGTTCGTTCACACACTTTGGCGAGGCGGTGACACTCAGTGAGTCATTTGCGCTCCGGTCGCAGGACTGACAGCTGATGCTCATGGACCAACGCATGAACGCCACAGGATCTGTCCACGATACACCTGAACACCGAATCACAAAACCCCAACCATCATCTTCATCCCTTTCTGCCTCTCTCCGCATAACGCGTTACTCTTAATTATCTGCCATGCCAAGCTGGAGGATAAACCTCACTTTTTGTCTGCAGAGGATGCACGACGAAGGTAAAGTGATTGGATTTCTGACTTTAATCGAGAGTTTGTGGTTGTTCGCTTATCGGGTCTATTGGCAGATGCGCGTGTAAAGCTGTATGTTATGCGTAATTGGCATCAGCTATGTGAATTCAGCACGAGTGACTGCGTTTTCTGCTTTGAGCGCACGTGTTAATGAAGTGGCATGTGTTTAGTCTGGCTTTGTGTCTGGAATGGTGTCTAAAATTGTGTTTGAAGCAGACTTTTGTTGTGCCCAGGATATAGCCTTGCGGTGCTCCTCGATAAGTTTTTGACGATTTTTCACAGTGCACTACTTTTTCGTGGATTGATATACTGGACGTGTGTTAACTTTAGATTTCACGTGAGTACATTAAAGTCATATTATTTTAGCCTCTATAGCAATATGATAATTAACTGAACATTGTGTGCATTTTTTAATTATTTCCATAATTTACAGAAATTTCTGTAAGCGTTGCAATGCCTGAGATTACATACAAAATGTTCTACATAAATTAGAATAAGTAGTGTTTGAGCTATTAAAAATGCTGATGATCTTTCTACTAAATAAAAAGTAACATGGTCATAACATGTTTTGGATATTGTATTTTATTTAAATGGATATTGATGTTTCTGTGAGCTGTGCAATATCTAACATGAAATCTGAAAATATTTCACATAAAATTGATATATATTTTTAATAAGGTAATGTTTGAGCTATTAAGAACTCAATCTTTCAGCTATGTAAAAAGTATGGAACAGGCAATATATTGAGATTTTTCATATATTCATGGAAGCTTTGCAGTTTCTGAATTATCAGTTTGTTTCGAGATTTCTTCATTTACAAATAGAGAATATTAATTCAATTGGAAATTGATTATAATTTATCATTCTTTTATAATATAATTTGTAATTAGCAAACAATTAATGCACCGACAGTAAATATAATCAAGCTATAATTAATAAAGTGCCCAAGCTTGACCAGACCATGTCTCTAAAAGTCTTAAACCTATTTTTAAACAAGTTTTCTATTAAGTTACAACCCACAGGATTTGTTTCTTGTTTTTTTTTTTCAGAAATTGCAATGTTCAAAAGTATTGCATAATAAAAAAAAAGACTCCTTTATAAAACCTTAATCTATTTCCAAGTGTGATGTGCCCCCAGTACATAGCCTTGAGGAACTCATCTCCACACTTGGGTAAAATGATGTCAAATGCAAAATGAGTTGTGCCTCAGTACATAGCCTTGAGGCACTCCTCGGCATCTTGATCTACAGCAATGCTTGACAGTGATGTTTAGGATGTTGTAGCTGCTGTTTTTGTTTTTTGAATGGAAGTTGAGAGACTGAATGTTCATTGCTCCTAGGGAGTGATTTCAAATCACTGATCTTAGCTGACTCTATCTGCTGTGCTTTAGAAGATCTCATGAATTGTGCATTCAGAGAGGTGAGAATGTTAAGCTGTGAAAAAGATTAATTGTGTGAAGCCATTGCACGTCAGGTGCTTTTAGAATTGAAGTTGGTCAGTAAAAGGCATAAAGTTTAATGGCAATAAACAGAAAAGTTGGTCAGAATGTTGTGGAAGCACAAGGAGAACAAGAAGAAAAACACATTTTTATTCTGGTTTTCTATCTCTCATACAGAAGGAGCTAATCCTCTTTCCTTATCAGAATTTGAATTCCGAGACGCGAGATCCCATTAATCATAAGAACCAAGTTAAATTAGAATAGTGAGGATGAATTTGCAGCTTGCAGACAAAGTGTGTGTGTGTTTGTGTGTGTGTGTGTGTGTGCGCGTGTGTGTGTGTGTGTGTGCAATTGGAAGAAGTTGTAGCACTGATAGAGCATTGCCTGATCATATCTTCTGGCTGCAGCAGTATATCTGGACAGATTCCCGCATTTAGCTTCAGCAGAATTGATCTTAGCTGCATGACTGGTCATGAAGACCTTGAACTGAGTTCTGCATCAGGTTTTTGACTCTTTACAAAAAAGGCTTTAAATTAGGATGTTCACAGTCATGTCATTGAAGAACAATTTTCTGATTGTCAAGGAACTTTTCAAGAACCAGTTTTATGCTATTTTAAAGGATA
The DNA here is from genome assembly GCA_903798115.1 of Danio jaintianensis. Classification (NCBI taxonomy): domain Eukaryota; kingdom Metazoa; phylum Chordata; class Actinopteri; order Cypriniformes; family Danionidae; genus Danio; species Danio jaintianensis. Next base: position 5,043,909 of record CAIGQV010007757.1, on the reverse strand, counting down.
CTAGTCTTATTTTGGAGGTCACCTACAATAAGTTTCCATTCGTCCAAGGTCAAAAAACATTTTATTTAATTAGGATTTATATTTGAGAATCTGCTTCTTTCTCACTGTGGCTGAAACCATTGGTTCAAGGATCTGGTTCCCGTAAGTCCCTTAATTCTGAAAGCATACTCTGCTTTGATTGATCAGATGATCTGTTGTGACTGGCCTACTGGTCTACAGAAAATGAAATGTCCATTACTAGTTTTTCATTTGAGTTTTTCAGGCTTTCTCAGTACTTTGATCCAACTCTTCTGTCTTCGACATGATAGGCAGGATAACTAACCCTGGCACTAAAGCAGGGGTGCCCAAACTTGGTCCTGGAGGGCCGGTGTCTTGCAGATTTTACCACCAACTTGCCTCAACACACCTGCACGGTTGTTTCTTGAAAGCCTAGTAAGACCTTGATTAGCTAGGCCAGGTATGTCTGATTAGGGTTGGAACTAAACGTGGCAGAACACCTGCCCTCCAGGACCGAGTTTGGGCGCCCCTACACTAAAGCCTCTAGCACGGGTCACTAGTACGTCTCTTGAAGCCAAAGGAGTGACATTTACTCACACAGCTCCTACTAGATTGCCTGTTACATTCACCCCTTCTAAACCTCACTTATATCTGAGAAAGGCACCAATTTTACCCCTTCTGTTCTTCTCACCCCGGTCTGAGTGGATTACGGCCTTACTGCTCCAGTATGTGAGATAATGATGCACTTATAAGGACATTAAATGTCCATGCAGTCACTAGTGATCCTTTTGAGGGCATGGGAGTAATGCTTACCCAATCAGGTCCTACAAGCTGGTCTCCTGTTGCACTCACTGCTTAAACCTCATTTTCATCTGGGTCACGACACCAATTTAACCACTCTGTTTCTTTTTACCCCTCTCTGAACAGGATTCAAACAGGCATATCTTGCATGGGCAAGAGAAGTGCTATGTTAAAGACCACGGCCTAGCGTCCGTTGGTAGTGCAACCTTTGTAGCCAGGGTAACCTTTGTAGCTTCGCAACTAATGACATTTACTCAGACACCTCCTATTAGCTGGCTTCTGTTGAATTCGCCCCTAAACCAAACTCCAATCCAGGTCAGAGCACCAATTTAACCCCTCCTCTTGTTCTCACTTCACTCCAAATGAGGCAGAGATTGGGATCTACACCACATGAGACAATTGCACTTATAAGAACATTTACTTGCACAACTCTGTTAGACTCATCTCCCCAAATATCACTCTTATTTGAGTCATGGCTACCAATTTTACTTTACAATTTTACTTTAGTTCTTTTCGACCCACTCTGAATGGGATTCAAACAGGGATAATTGGCACCAGACATGCTCTCTGGACATCAATTGCTGGTACGCATCTTGAGGACAAGAAAGTGAGGCTTACCAACACAACTCCTACTAGTTGGTCTCTATTACAAATCCCCTAAACTGCTCTCCCTTCTGGGTCCCGGCACCAATGTAACCCCTCAGGTGTTGCTCGCCCCTCTCTGAAGGGAATATGGTCTGGCATCTCCATAATGTAGGGCGAGTACACTTTTAAGGGTGCTAAAGACTGCAGCATCTAGTGCCATATGCTAATGAGTCTATCCAGAGTAAAGGGGTTTACTAACAGGGTTAACCCCTTAACCCTCACTCCTATCCGGGTCACGGCACCAACTTAAACACTCTGTCCCACACCCTGACTCCTCCACCCTTAGAACTAGATTCAAACAGACATTTTTGACATAGGCAAGATGTGAACTAACAAGGACATTAATCAGTGCACCTTAAGGCCAGGAGAGTGAGGTTTATTTAGTCTTTGTTACATGAAGAACATTTTTAAAACCATGTTCCACCATGTAGAACATTCTGTCCAGTGGAAAAGTTCCATGGATGATAAATATTCTCAATGTAACCATAGAAGTCAATAAATAGGCCATCTTTTATTTCTAAGAGTATATGCTGTATGCCCATCTGAAATGGCACTTAAGAAATATTTCTTCTGCCTCGTGTCAGACAGCAGAATGCTCATTTACCCTCCGTTATACAGCCACCATCCCTATTTTTAGAACACTCTGGAATTACATGTATGTTAAATATCAAAGGGTTGTGCCCTGTTGGTGAAGTCCAGCCATAGCAAACATTGTTTGACAAACCACAGAAAGACTGTCTCAACCCCTTCAAGTCAACACAGTCTTTTGCTGGCTTGTTTTGAAAATGCAACAATGGGGCTAGTCATGTAACATTATATACTGTATATATTTGTCAGGGAATGCATTCATATGATCTTTGAACACTGCATGTTTTATGAAGTATGAGCAAAACACATATTATTTGTAAATAATTAAGAATACAGTTGCATTGTTTTTGCATAAAAATGATTAATTTACTTGGTACCATACTTTACCTAAGTCTGCACCCTGGATAATATACACCTAATAAATCAAATGAAAAATTGCTTTACACAGATGTGTTTTGCTCGATGTCTTGTGCCTTAGGCTGTGTCTAAAGACTAATAACAAATAGTTTTTAAGAAAACTTTTAAAAACCTTTAAAATATTTTAATAGTCTACAAACATGTCTAATTCTTAGATATTTACACTTTATATTTATGTTGAATTCATATGGTTTTATATTAAGATAAATGTTTTAATTATATAAATTTAAACAACCAGTTTTTATTCGAAATAATAATAATAATAATAATGATAACAACAGCAACATTCATTGTTGTTTATTGTGTTTTTATTATTATTATTATTATTATTATCATCATTATCTTCCAGGGTTTTTTCTCAGTATGATATCAAGACAGTGTCAAATAACAAAAAAATCAACTCACAACATCAAAATTAATACAGAAATAGTTGTTTTCAATTCATTTTGTGTAAATTGAATGTCATGGCACTGACCTATATTATTCAAAAACGGTTAAATCTTGTGTTATTTTCCCTCCAGGTGAATAAAAGGACCTGTTTAGCAGAGTCACTTCAAGTCAAATAGGCTAAAAAATTAACTATTTAAAGATCAAAGCTTGAGGCCATAAATTCACTACAACCCCCAAATGCTCAAGTTCATTTTAAGCTCCTCCCTCTTTCCCTCCACTGTTTCCAATCTATTTTCAGAAACGATCAAGATAACGGCTCCAATTTGCATAATATACTTTGTTGCCACACTTTACAAATCCCTCGAGCTAACAAACGGCAAATTCACTGCTTGTACAAACAACATCGGAGCTTCAGGCCAATATCCAACATCAAGTCTGAAAATGTGCGAAAACTTTCCTCACTGCGTAAAAAAATTGCCCTTGCGCCACGATACAATGAACTAATGACGCCTCTTTCACAGCTGTTTAATCTTTCATTATGAATATTAATAATATATTTAGAGCCGCAGGAGTGTTGAAGACTCTGGTGTTTCTCTGTGACGAGCAAAGGCAGAAATGAAGAGATATGTATGTACACGTAACCAATCTCATGAATGAAAATAGTGGTTAAATGAGCAATAGCGCGGTAATACATTCCCTTAAGATGTTTATACCACATTCACGGTAGTTGTGAATATCTAACTTTAGTTTCTGACATGCTATTTTAGGCTATATCTGAGTGGTTGGTTCAAGCTGAAAGAAAAAAACTGAAGATAAACTTGCCCTTAACCCGCATTTTAGATCTCGTTTGCCTCAAATACATATTAAAGGTGCTGTATGTCAGTTTTTGACTCTTTTATAAAGCATAAAAATACTATAATATGTTTGCAGGTATTTAAGAAACATGCCAAGTGAACATTCTTGTATATCTGAAAAACAATGCTGAAGTCAGTTATTCTGCTTTGAAAATGTTTGTAAACGCCCAATGTAAGTTTAGACAATTATATTTCAGCACCCCGGGTTGCCTTGATGGAAAACAGCGTATTTCATTCATTTATTCAGGAAGGCTCTCAAAGCATGCACCCGTGACCGAAACGCGACCTCCGGTGGACAGTAGCAGACTCCGAAATGAGACGCAGATTCAGAGTTCCACATGAGGTGGTTATTAATTAGCAAATAATATAAATATTACAAACGTAAACATTAGGTGAGCAGGTTACATTGTAACCCTGTGTCCTAACAACACGCTACGTGACGAGATTTGCAGTGATAAGCAATTTGGCTGTTTGCACCAGACGAAACACGACAGAAATTTAATACAGCCATTTAGAAGCACAGAATATGCACTCACTCACGAAATGGTAAGGTTTATAATCTAATTAATACATATTAAACCTCTTTAACATTACATGCTGAATCTCTGATATGTGTTTAGTTCTAAAGTTCAATTTCAAACGATTTATTTTATTTTCAAGATCTGAGGTGAACTATCTGCTGCTGCTTTCTGTAGTATGGCAATAAATGTCATGTAAAATTCAAACTCACATTATTAGCATCTAACACTGAATAAAGCACATGAGGTGTACCTGAGGTGATCACTGTCAGTTTATCCTGTTATTCATCTGCAAGAAATAGAAGCCGTTTCTAATATATCAATTCGAGGTGTTGGTTAGAACAAAAACTCCTTTTAATATGGAGAATATTCCTTCTATTGCGTGCCATTGCTTTTATTTAGAACACGATTTAAATCAGCCTTTAGTCTCGATCGTCAGACTTGGTTTTTTTGCTCCTCAATCTGGCAACCTGCGCTTGCGTTTGTTTTGATCCAGGAATGCAATACCTAGTTCAATCACTGGGTGTCAAACTTACATACTGCACCTTTAAATATAAGCCTAATGTAAGCAACATAATGTAATATCCATAAACTAATATATTATCTGTATTAAGTGTGGAGATGCTACTTTAAGTCAGGTTAATAGGATGAAATAACTAAAAATAACTAACATACACTTTCCCAGTTGATTGATTATTCTACAGTAAGAATAGCAAAACAAATTGTATCATAATTATAATTGCATTTTAATTGTATTCATTCATTCATTCATAATTGTATTCTAAAATGTTATATTTAAATTTAAAAACGTGACATTGTTTAATTAAATATGCACTACATTACAAATATGCAATTTGAACATTGGAGGAAGTCATATTTATTTTATTCTTGCGTATTTGTCAAAGGTTTTTATAGAGTGGATTTTGGTCATCTTTTTTCATCACTCTATAATTCAGAATGTACTCTGCACATCAGAAAAACTTTTGCTTTGTAAGACGATGTATATTATCAGGCAAAGTATGTAGGAACATATATCCATCTGTAAAAAACAAAAACTTCAGAATATAGATAATAAGTTTGGTGTTGTAAATGCTGTTAAAGGGGAGATTTTGAAAAAAAAAAAAAAATAATAGAAAACTGCCTTTAAATAGCTAATTTAAATATAAAGACAAATTAATAAAGTGTAATAAAAAAACTACTTAAAATGCATTTTGGATGTTTTCTTTACATAAACTGGAAAAAAAAAACACTTTATGAAAAGCCCAAAAATTCAGTGTCTCTCCTTACTCTTCAGTATTATCATTAGACATGCTCATCCTCTACAAAGCTCTTGGGTTCTTCTCAATTCAAATCTGTTATGCTGTTCACATAATCAGTTTGGCTGAACTGATAAACTGTAATGAGAATGTTTATGGTTCATTTTCTTTTCATGCCTGTATAGCATCTCATTCATCTTACAGAATAAAAATCACCTCATGCATGTAAACAACGGAAACAAAACATATTTTCATGACTTTTACTTTTGTGGAGCTCCATGTGGTGTCACATGTGCAGTAATATCTTGCAATAATCATTCAAATAAAAGGGATAGTTCACCCAAAATTGAAAATGTGCATATATTTTACTCACCCCCAGGCCATTCAAGATGTGACTTTTTTTCTTTATTAGAACATTAAAGAAGCTGAAACTGTGTTTGTTGGTGATTAATAAAATGCAAGTCAATATCTACTGGTAATTTGAGAGTCAAACTAATAATAATAATAATCATAGCTCCTTACAACACATTGAGGTCGTGAAATGTTCCATCTGTGCAAGAAACTCTTCCATCTGGCAATTCAGTGTTATATGCATTAAATTATGCTTAATGCACAGATAATGATGAATTAATGCATGACTAATGAAGAACTAAGCCATTTATTAATGATTTCAGCATGAGCAACAAATGAACACTGTTTTATACGTCAATAAAGTGTTAATAGTTAAATGCGTCGTATTGATTTATACTTGCATGTACTCATTTAGCAGACGCTTTTATCCAAAGCAACTTACAAGTGAGGATAAAAAAAACTGTCAAATCATCAGAGAGCAGCAATATATAAATGCTATGGTAAGTTATTGTAATATATTTTTTTCTCCTAGCATACAGAGAGTAGAGAGTGTATTCATGCCCACTCATTGCGCAATGTCTTTCCAGAAATATGGAGTGTTGATAAGAAAGTGTCTGGTGCATATGGAGAGGAGAAAATGTGTCCTACAGGTGGTTTGTCAAGCCCACTAACCTGAGTGTATGGAGGACCAGGAGTGCCACTTAAAGACAAAATGAAGAATCAAATGATCCATTTACTAGTAGAAGAATAAAACAAAATAAATATATATATATATATATATATATTTTTTTTTAATAAAAAAAATCACAATTGAAATAGACGGTGGCTCAGTGGTTAGCACTGTCGCCTCATAGCAAGAAGGTCGCTGGTTCGAGTCATGGCTGGGCTACTTGGCATTTCTGTGTGGAGTTCGCATGTTTTCCCCGTGTTGGTGTGGGTTTCCTCCGGGTGCTCCGGTTTCCCCCACAGTCCAAAGACATGTGCTATAGGTGAATTGGATGAACTAAATTGGCTGTAGTGTATGTATGTATGTGTGTGTGTGTGTGAGAATGTGAGAGTGTATGGATGTTTCCCAGTACTGGGTTGCAGCTGAAAGGGCATCCGCTGCGTAAAACATATGCCGGAATAGTTGGCAGTTCATTCTGCTGTGGCGACCCCTGATAAATCAGGAACTAAGCTGAAGGAAAATGAATGAATGAATTGAAATAGACAAATAAACAGACATATTTAAATGTGTCTGTTTAAATTGTGTTTTTAAATGTAATATAATAATGTAATAATACAATGCATTTAATTTTTTTACATGTATAATTAAATACACAGTTTTATAACTGTTTATTTAGTTCATGTTTTAAAACGCTGATTAATAAAAGAGTAAAAAAGTATATCAATAAATAATTTTAAATTGCTTTTTTAAAAAGCATTTGGCAAATACTTTTCTCTCTCTCCTTGCTAGTCGGTTTTCTTTTTCTTATATTTCTGAGCCAGTGGGCAGAGGCAATATGCTGATCATGCAGACATTAAAATGTTCAAGCCTTTAAACTGTTATCCTTTGACATCATAGATCATTATAAAAGGGCTCCCAAATGGATTCGAACCAGCAATGTTAACAGAAAGGTTGTTTAAAATCTGCATGAACCGGAAGCTGCAACCATTTGTTTTCGCATTGTGACGCAGATCCTACAGAAACGGAATATGAAATGAGAAAACAGTGGGTGTGGCTTGTTTTTTTACACTGCGAGCTGATTGGATGTAGTAAAGTAGGCATTTCATTTAGAAAGATCGGGAAATGGGTTTCGCGAGAGTTATTACAACCTAACAGACTCCTCCTCACCATTTCTGTTTGTTGTCAATAAATCCTCCAGTATCACGTTGCCAATACCTCAAAATCACGTAATCTGAGAATTTAACTGAAAACAAACAGGAAGTGCTTTTTCAGATTTCAATTAAAGATTAGAAGGGCAAACTATTTTTTTTTTCTTAATGACATGCACAGACGAATTGTTCACCACAACACTAGCAGTGGGAGCCAATAAAAATCAATATGTTAGTTTTGATTTCATGTGTGCTTTTAACTCTAAATATAAGTTCAAAAAGGATTCATTAACTAATCTGGTTCTAGATTTCAGCTGTTGAGAATCAGTTAGTATTCACAGAATGAAATTCAAATAACCAATCATTTAAAACACACCCTCTGTCCTCCAAAATAGAAAGACAGAGCAACATAAGGCTCGGTAAATATCATTTTTGGCCGAACTAAGCTTTATTTTGCACCCTGAATGATAATTGTGTAATGTTAGTCTTTTTTTTTTTACATGAAGATGCAATAGTCTGACATTATTGTTCATAATTAGCATATTCATATCGATGCTGGCCAGATTCTCTCTAATCGTGGGTTTGTTTCAGCATGTGGTGAACTGTTTAATTAATTTGCTTGGCTGTTTTTTCCTGAGCACAACGCTGTGCCAGATTGTCCTTCAAGCTTGTGTGATTATCAAGCATATAACAGTCGGGATCATCAAACAAATATGATTCATAACCATTAATGTTGCTACATTTTGTCTTATGTTTCTGACTGAGAACATTTGTATAATTTTAGAGTTTCTGTATAGCAATTTTAAGATTAAAGGTCATAATTCTTTATTTGAATTGTGAGATATCAGTTCATTTAATCATCAGAATTGCGTGTAATGTGAAAAATCAGTTTCCTTCGTGAAGTCTAACATATAGTGCTGGGAATGTTTTAATTCCTGTTAGCATTGTTTCAGAGTTTGTATAAATTTAGACTGCGTCCGAAATCGCGTACAACTCAGTAGATACTGCATTTGAATTTAAATGTACTACTCGACCATTAGAAAAGTGCGTTCTATGCAGTATGAATGTGAGTAGTATGAATGGAAGTCAGACGTACTACATCCGCCATTTTGTCATGATCACGTGACCTACCCAGTCAGTTGCCTCGCTTCACTCATGGGATAGCGTAGCGTCCATCGGATGCGCACTTCAGAATCTCGCCAGAAGTAGTAGGTCATCTGGATACTTCTCGCATACTGTTTTTCAAATTCTATGAATTCGGACATACTACTTGGCTCACATACTGTTTTTTGCGTACTATATAGTATGGAAGTATGCCATTTCGGACGCAGCCTTAGAGTTTATATAGCAGATTTAAATGAACATTTGTGAGATATCAACTTCTGATATCAACTTCTGAAAATGATAAAAAATCTGAAATTAGAGGCATATCTTTTATATCACATTTATTTTTGTTAACATACCGCAAATCTCATTCATTCATTAATTTTCTTTTTGGCTTAGTCCCTTTATTAATCTGGGGTCGCCACAGCGGAATGAACCGCCAACTTATCCAGCATATGTTTTACGCAGCGGATGCCCTTCCAGCTGCAACCCATCACTGGGAAACACCATACACTCTTTCACACATATACACTACGGCCAATTTAGCTCACCCAATTCACCTATAGCGCATATCTTTGGACTTGTGGGGGAAACCGGAGCACCCGGAGGAAACCCACGCGAACACGGGGAGAACATGCAAACTCCACACAGAAATGCCAACTGGCTCGAACCAGCGACCTTCTTGCTGTGAGGCGACAGCGCTACCCACTGTGCCACTGCGCCGCCCCTTACCGCAAATCTGATTTATTAAAAAAAATAGAATGTATACTACTGTATGCTATTTGAGTTTATTATGTTGCATTTCTATTTTTTCTTCTTCTCAGGATTCACTTCTTACATTTCTGCATTTCAATGTTTTTATATACACTGTTAGATATTTTATTGTATTTGTATTGTGAGGTTTTGCAACACGTACGCATGCTGTCAAACCAATGAAGATCTTTACTTAATTTGCAGGTGTTTTTTTTTTTGTAATTTCATGTGTTTTCTTAAATTGTAGTGCATTAAGCTCTCATGGCCACCTTAGAACTTACGTCAGCAATTTTGACTCTGGGAGTAAATAGAATGTTAAGTAAATAGATGTTTATCTGTGGCACTTTTCAAAGCATATAACAGGATTATCAAACAAACAGAATTCACAACCATTAGCTTCGTCATATGTCCACATTTATTTCCCTTTCAAAGCAAACATGGGATTGAAGAGAGGTGGACAGGCTTAACATGACTGTGCCAAATGTGGTTTTGCCAGCAGTATTAACTAATCTTCATCTAGGTCACTCATCAAAATGTGTGTAATGTGATTTGATGACTCAACCAGGCAGAAAAATCATCTATTTTTCTGAGTGGTGTAGTGCTCCGTCAGTGTTTTGGGACAGTGAATTTTGACTTGACATTGTGCTGAGCGACACCAATGGCTAAATCTACTATGTCTTCAGTATTTAGCTTGTAAAGCCTGCTGGGGCCTGATTGCTCTGAGAGGCAGTGGCCTGTAAACGCAGGCGACCACAGGGAGGAGGGAAAAAAAACCTCAAAACAATCTGCCGTTCATCACTTAGTCAGAGATGTGGCGTTCGGCTAGTTCACAAACATACGGCGGTGCTCTTTTGCTGTGACATCTGCAGCCTGTTATGATGGGTTATGATGCCATTTAACCTTTAGAAACATTCTCACTGACAATTTGTTGCTTGTATTCTCCTATTTTCCTAAAAGGACATCTTTTTTAACCCCATGGCACAATTATTTTGAATGAACTGAGCAGAGAAGCGCTATAGTGTTAGCTTAGCCAGGGGAAACAAGTCAAAAATTAAAGACATAAACTTGTTTACTGCATAAATTCAGCCACACACACTTCTTACTTTTTGTAATTGTGAGGTATAAATTCAGAATTGTGAGGGGTAAAGAGTATAAACAAGCAATTTTGCCTTTTTTTTTCTTACAGTTGTGAGGTTATCATTAATCTTATGTGATTTAAAGGTACAGTTCATCCAACAATGACAATTTACTCACTATTTACTCACCCATAAGTGATTCCAAACCTCCATATGAGTTTCTTTCTTCTGTTGATCACAAAAGAAGATATTTTGAAGAATGTTGAAAGCTGTTAACCATTGACTTCCTTAGTAGGAAAAACTAATACTATGGAAGTCAGTGGTTACAGGTTCTTCTTTGTGTTTAACTGAAGAAAGAAAAGTATAAAGCTTTGAATTAAGTAAACGATGATTTTAGGAGAACTTCAAATAGGATTGAATAAGAAAATTGTAGGTTGTTCTCTAATTTTGATCTCCACTCTTGATGCTTAGTCCCAGTTGACGAGACTTAAAAAATCCCAATCAGTTACACAATCTTTAATTACTAGAAGCTGTCAGATAGTCAACATAGATACCAACGCTTGACATTTCCTACAGCTCAATACATCTGCCTCGGTTCATTTATCTGTGGAGATAAATGAAAGAACTGCCAGAGTGTTCACAGTGACCAAAAACCAGTGTCAGGAACACACAATAAACGTCTCCAAAACTAAATGTATAGACAGGCTCCTCTAACTTCTGCTCGCTGAATCTCTCTCTATCGTCCCTGCACTGGTCTGGACTCGACTTACACAGACATTTCTGGAAAACTTTACTCAATTTTAGCTTAACTTTCTAAAAAGTTAAGAAGCATATATGTTTTTAATAGAAAAGGCAGATTTTTGGAATAATTGATATTTTTTGTGTTGCTGAAGTAGAACTTGCATCATCCCACAAGATGGTGACAAACAAGTCATTGACTTGTGAGTCATTGAATCATTCATTGCAAAACAAGCTGGCTGGTTTGAGTGAATCATTTCCTTATCGATACATTTAAAAAATCTGACTCATTGAGTAACAACAAGTGAATCTTAATAGTAAACGTTTGCATGTTTCTCAAAACCGATTGATTTCAGGGATGAAACAGTTGGCTGATTTGAGTGAATCATTTACTGATCAATTCATAAAAAAAACAAAAAACAGATTCATTCAGGAACAATATGTGAATTTTATGAGTAAATCATTAAATTATTCTCTTAACAAAAAATGTTTAAAGGAGGAAACTGCTGGTTGATTTGAGTGAATCATTTACTGATCTATTTATAAAAAATAAAATACAAAAATGAATACAAACTCATTCAGGAAAAAACGTTGGCTGAAATGGTTGGCTGAAGAAGAAGAAGAAGAATAAAAGATTCATTCAGGAAAAATAAGTGAAGTAAATCAATCTTCAAATGATTCTCCCAAACCAGTTCATTTTAGGCATGAAATTGTTGACTAATTTAAGTGAATCATTAACTGATCGACTCATTCAAACAAACAGATTCATTCTGGAACAATGACTGAACTTTATGAGTAACTCACTGAATTATTCTTTTAACCTAAATGTTTCAGGGTGGAAACAGCTGGCTGATTTGAGTGAATCATTTACTAATCGATTCGTGCAAACAAACAGAATCGTTCAGGAACAATGAATGCATTTTAAAGTAAATCTTTTCAAAAATACAGATTTTCCACAGGCTGAAGGATATGCTACAGGCCAGTTTTCATATGCGGTTGCTTCGCTTGGACGTTTTTCTTCAGCAGAGTAAAACACAACCTATGTAACATGGTCAAATTTAATCTAAAATGTGTCTTTTTCTAAAACTTTAAACTTAAAACCATTGTGTGAATGAACATTTTGGCATTTTTGATAAATAAATTTTAAATAAAAACATATGCCAGAGTAAATGAGAGAGGTCTGGGTGCAGACCTGGTGCAGTTGCAATCTTAGCTGCATGTAATGCTTTTTAATGCGCACACCTAACCCCACCCATAACCCTACCCCTCACAGTGACATCACTAGCTCCATGGTGTGCTAACATTGTCTAACATTACAAGTCTGAGACTTGCAGTTTCAGCGTGCATAATCAAGGCTGCATCCAGATACTATTGGAGTAATGGAGGTTCATTCCATGTTGGCAATCCCTGATAAGACAGGGAATAAATCAAATGAATGTAAATGAGTGAAATGTCGCATAAACTGCACATGGTATGTTTTGTACACTCTCGAAAATGAAGGTACAAGAGCTGTCACTGGGGTGGTACCTTTTCAAAAGGTACACATTTCTATTTAAAGGGTCCATATTGGTAACTCAAAAGTATATATTAGTACCTAAAAAAATGAAGAGGTACACTTTTGTACTTTTTAGGTACTAATATGTACCCTTGAGGTAATATGGAGATTTTAGGTACAAATGGGTACCTTTTGAAAAGGTACCAGTCCAGTTACAGCTTGCGTACCTTTTATTTCTGAGAGAATAGGTTCAAAATTTTGTCACCTGTATGTTTGCTTCCATCTGTCAAATGCAGTATATCCTTAAAAGACAACATCTTGCACTTCTGAGTTTATTTCTGATGTTGCAATTGAACATTTTTATAGTCCATATTGTGGGATACAAAGCCTGCATGTACACTGATCTGGATAAATGAGAAAACAGCGTTTTCATCTAAAACAAATGCTCTGCATCCACACTATCGTTTTCACACATTTTCCAAAAGTTAATTCACATTGAAATAACATTTTAAGATGCTTTTACCTGCATTATTTCTGCCTGCTGTTTATTTATTTTCCAGCTCTTTGATTCGTCACAGTCAGTGTTGGGTAAAAAAAGCATTATATTACAATCTTAAGCCCATCTTAATCTTTAAAAATTCAAAAACGCAAAAATAACATAACACATACTTTCACATTTGTAATCTGAACGTATGTGTTATGTTATTTCTGCGGTTTTGTACAGAATATCATATTGAAAATGTGATTTCAGATGCAGCATTGGTGTCTCCAATGTGCATTAACACAGGGTGATGGATAACCAGCTATTCTTAGCATTGTCTGTTTGCCTATAAACAACCTTATTAATGAACTGATCTGCTCCTGAATTAATTCAAGAGCTTAATCGGTAAGAAAACCTGCTCAAAATCCCAGAGAAAAATCATATGACAAGCTGTATTTTCTGTCCTGTTTTGGCATATCTTCTTTTGAAATATAAATTGATTCTGCCACCGTTTTGTATACAGTAGGTTACCATGTATGCTAGAACATTTACAACGTAAATTCCAACAGAAATGGACTAAAAACCACTTGATCTTTGTTTTAATTGGGTCTTTAAGAGGCATATTTCAGCGAATCTGGTTAAAATAGCTTTTACTGAGGCTTTAACCTCTGATCTCAATGCAGTAGTTTGCGTTTAGCAGTCTCTAGCACTCATTATTCTGCCCTTTTTGCTGTTTACTTATTGCATAATGGTCATTATTCAGCATAATTCCGCCTTTCTAGATGACTTGCTTTGTGGCTCTGAGATACAATATCAAGAAGGGGAACCATAGTGTACGCTGTCATTCTGGCTGCAAGGGCCTGTCGCTTTGAGTTTGGGCTTTGTGTGTCTTTTAAAAGAACATCTAACCTATTCTCATCTCTTCAGCACAAACCTTCAGTTTTCATACTGTCAAAGTCCTACACCTACCCAACAAAGACTGCTCTGTGTGCTTTATATATGGCTCAAAGTTACCTAAACATCTTTCAGAGGTTTCAAACCTGTAAAAAAGTGCAGTGATTAGTTGATTAACAGATATTGATTTTTAAAGCAATCCCAAGAGTCAAACTTTAAGACCGCGATTTACTTAAAAGTCAAACTAAAGGACAAACTGGTCATTATGAACAAAATAATTTCATTTCAGGAGTGTCAAACTGCTTGCCAAAGCAAACTTTTCTCAAAAATTTGCTTCGACTGGTGAACATATTTTTTTTACTCTAATTCATTTGTGATAATGTAATATATGGGTTTAGTCTGATTCTCTGCCTCCACTATCTTTACTATGGTATTTCAGGTGGTTTATCAAGCCCACTCACCATTGTGAAGCACACTAAGAATTGCACAAAGTTTTTTTTAAGATGGAGTGTTGATAATAAAGTGTCTGGTGCACACGGAGAGGAGAGTGTGTTCTATAGGCAACGACAATGGTGAAAATGCTTTGATTTAAAAAAGGAGGGAGGGGGAGGGGGGATGGGATGGTTGAATTTAATTTAATTTCAAACTAACCTAAAAATGTAAAAAGAAAAATTACAAAATTTTGCAATCAACTGCAGATAAACAGCAGCTAAATTTCTAAGAGATTCGGTCTGACAGAGATTATTCTCACCTGAGCTAATATTAATATTGCCTATTGAATCAACCAACTCTCATGTTTTTTTTTTTGTCATTTATTGCTGCTTGGTATTTCTTGACTTAAATGATCGTTTCAACCAAACTACATGCTCATTAGAACTTTCACAGAGTTATTTTTAGAGCATGAACACGACATTATTTGACGTGGACATGCGCATCGACACACGCAATCTCTCTCTGTGTTCTGCTTGGTCATGCTCTTCTGTGGCAAAGACGACAAATAATCATATAAAGTGAGCAGGACACAAACAGGATTTTGAAAAGTGGGATAAACATGTCCCCTCTGTCCCCAGTTGAAGTTACGCCCTTGACAATAGCACACTCAGAATTGCACCAATGTTACCAAGTGTGAGGTGCTTATAAGAAGGTGTCTGGTGCATATAGAGAGGAAAAATATTAAAACCTTTGATACTTTCATGATGCTATATAAAATCACCATGACATAACTGTGGTACAATGTCAAAGAAACCATGGTTTTGTTTTTGTAGATGCATGGATTACCATGTTACTCATGGTATTACGTCTAAGAAACTAGATTCAAGGTACTTGTTTAAACAGTTAAAAATGCTGAATTATTTTCCATCCAAAAACCATATTATTACCATAGTTGTGGGTTAATCCATCAAGCATCTGTGATGTTTTATTCTTAGTTCTAAAATGAGACACTGAAGTGATTTCTGAAGAGATTTTGAGCAGGTGTTTTTTTCAGAGCACCACAGTAATACATCACAGCTCTCATGATTTTAACCATTCATGATTGCTGCAAAGCCTCCATGCGGCCCAGTGGAGTGCAAACACATCTTTTCCCTCTGCACCTTTGACTCAGACTGGCAGATCTGTCTCATGCGAGCGCTCACGCTTTCCTGATCTGCCTCTGCGCCACACAAGTGGAAGATGAGGAATCTGAATTAACGGCGTGATGATGTTGGAGAGCGACGTCTGTGGGGAGCGTTTGTGTTTTTCTGTTGAGCGATGGTGGGTGGATGTTAAAGAGAGCTCCAGGGCAGATGAAGCAGACTCTCCACTCGGCCCGATGAAGAATATAATCCAAGATGAAAGCTTGTGTTGAGACGAGATGAGCGTCTAACCCCTTCACTGTCCTCTGAAACTGGCAGGAGCTAGGCCACAGAAACTGCAGCAAAAGCATCTTTTTGGCTATGTAGCTTTCTTAGCTTAGCTGAAAATGCACTTCTGTGAAAGATGAAAGAGCATTTTTGGATTGAAAAAAACACACACATGCTTTTTAGCCCGGTTACAAAGGTTTTTGTTTGCTGCAGTTTAAAATAACCCTGACTGTGCAAAGCTTTTTCCTAACTTTCTAATCTACTATGTTAAAGGAACACTCAATTCTTTTGGAAATAGGCTTATTTTATAAGTGACCTAGAGTTAAACATTTAAGTTTTACATAATTATCAATTCAGCCGATCTCCAACAGTCTGGCAGGAGCACTTTTAGCTTAGCTTAGAATTAATCATTGAATCAGATAGCAGACCAGTAGCATCTCGCTCAAGAATTTCAGCAGTGATGTGCCCATCGAGCACAAGTATTGGGCCTAGGGAATTCCATAATATTGGAACCCAAACCATCACTGATCCACCCCCATGCTTTTCTCTGGGCATGCAACATTCTGGATGGTATGCTTCTTTGGGGCTTCTCCACACCATAACTCTCCCGCATGTGGGAAAGACGGTGAAGGTGAACTGAGAACAGTCATCTGAGAACAATACATGTTTCACATTGTCCACAGCCCAAGATTTCGCTGCTGGCACAGTTGAAACTGATGTTTGGCATTGGCATGAGTGACCAAAGGTTTGGCTATAGCAGCCCGGCCATGTTTATTGAGCCTGTGTGTCACGAAGGGCTTACAAAAATATGAGATATCCAATTGCAGCAATTAAAGTTTTAATAAAAAATAAGGGGACAGACCAGATACAAAAATCCAACAGAGTCGAAAAAAAAGTACAAAACAATAAACAAGTGAATCAAACAATGTTTAAACAGGAATCCAAAAACATAAACAAAACGTGAAGCAAAGTGAACAAACAAACAAACAAACCAAAACGATGAGTCAGTGAACAGACTAGGACCAGATAAGAGCCAGACAGAACAAAACAGAATCCAAAGGCAAACTAAACACAACATAACAAAGCTTATAAAGACAACACTAATTAGACAAATGACGGACAGCTGGAAACAAGTAGTGATCACGTGAACAACTACAAAACAGGAACAAAAACCAAAACATAACTAGTGCCCAAAAGACCACAAGATGGCACTACAGCAGACGTGACACTGTGGAGCTCCCGATGATAAGTTTTGGTGGAAACAGGAGAGTTGGGGTGTACATTTAATTCTGCAGTGAATCGGGCAGCTGTGGTTTTATGTTTTTTGGATACTATTAAGGTTAGCACCCAGACATCACTTTCAGACAGCTTCCTCTTGCATCCACAGTTACTCCTGTTGGATGTGGTTCATTCTTCTTGGTGGTATGCTGACATTAGCCTGGATACCGTAACTGTTGATAATCACAAAGACTTGCTGTCTTGGTCACAGATGCGCCAGCGAGACGCGCACCAACAAATTGTCCTCTTTTGAACTCTGATATGTCACCCATAACGTTGTGTGCATTGCAATATTTTAAACAAAACTGTGCTATTACTCTGCTAGTTAAACCTTCACACTCTGCTCTTACTCTGCTCTTATACAGGGGTTGAACAATGAAACTGAAAACACTGGTCAATTTAGTGTTGGAGGTTTCATGGCTAAATTTGAACAGCCTGGTGGCCAGTCTTTATTGATTGCAATATATAAACACACACCCACACTGCACAGTACCCACAAATATATATTGTAATTACAAACCTTTAATTTGGACGTGATTTAATCGTGATTAATAATTTGACAGCACTACTTTATATACAATCTTCCAGTTTTCTTATCGTATTAGAGAAATAAAACAGTCTTGCAAACTGACTTTCAGCCTCCAAAATGAAAATATATCAAACACTTCTATAGCGACACAATATCCTTCCCATAATGACGAGGCCATCATCAGCAAAGCTTTATTAGAGCTGCAGAAGATGACAGATGATTGCTGTGAAACGTTCAGCTCTTTATATGATCAATAGTGCTTTTCTGAAGAATCTGTTTATGTGACATCGATCAAGCTCAATTAAAGCTCTCTTCAGTCGTGGAAGTTTTTCTCCTGCTGCAATTTTCACCCCAGATTGAGACTAATCGCCAGACAGAAGGGATCGGATTTTACTTGAGCTCTTCATGAATGATATTCCTTCATGTCTGTTCTTTTGCCTTTTTTATTTACTTCCCTTTTTTTTCTGCAAACAAAAGCTTCTTGACTTCATCTCTGCGGGGTTTCCGCTGTGAGGGACATGACCTTCATGCCTGTTGGACTTTTGCTTTTTTCTTGATTTATTTAGTTATATCTTCACCCTAGAACAAAAAAAAAAAAAAAAGAAGAAAAATCAATAAACATCTTGCTGGAAAAATTTTCACTTTCAGTAATAAAGTAATTTTATTAATTTATTTTTTAAAATCCTCTATAGAAAGATTGTTTTGTGTCTGGACTTTGTGGGGAAATTAATCATATAATAAAGGTTGTCTGAAGAAGTTATTTTATATATTATTAAAGCTGTCTTATAAAGCGGTGTTATATTTTAAATAGTAATTTGCTTGAACTAAAAGACCACTATTGAGCTCTATTATATTAAGTCCATTTGTATTCAGACTATGTTCTGCTAAAAATATAATATATTATTATTGTATTTTACAGTAGTATAGTAAATGTAAATATTGCTTGTGATATTTAAATACAAAAACATTAAAATATTGTTTAGTGTAAAATGTATATGGTTCAGTGTAACTGTTAAAACACAAACAACCACGTACATATCATATGCATATGTGTGTATATATATATATATATTTTTTTTTTTCAGTTACATAGTTTGTAATATAATTATAATATGTATATTTTAGCTTTTATATTTATACACACACACACACACACGCGCGCATATGTGTGTGTAAATATAAAAACTAAAATATACATATTATAATTATATTACAAAGTTATTATGTAATTGAAAATGTACAATTTATTTATAATAGTATAATGTTTCATTTATAAGTTAGATATGTATAGCATATTATTATATTAGTTGTAAAAACATTGTAAATAATAAGTAAATAACAAAAAAAAAGTAACAAAATATTTAAAATCTGTATCACACATTTTTGTAAATATATACCCTAAATATGTGTCAATTTGAAATATCTGATTTTTTTGTACGTTTAACGTTATAAACTACATAAAATGCAAGAAGAAGAAAAGAATGTTTTTATGCTCAAATGATAATTTTAATAAAATATGTTAAAAAAAATGATCATTCGTGTTCAGTCGTACAAAAATATATGATTTTTAAAAGGAGGCGTGGCACCAAACCCCACCCCTAAACTCAACCGTCATTGGCGGATGAGCAAATCGTACTAAATTGTACAAATGAGATCGTTGGAAATTAATACGAATTAGCCACTAATTCAAAAAGTTACAAATTGCTGTGAGATAGCGTTGGATAGTATGTACCTTTTGACTAAGCAGTATATAAGACAAAGTCAACAGAACCCATAGTTTGCTTAGTCTGTAAACTGAAGCTGTAAGTACAGTGATGCACCACCATTTGGCCCTTGGGACCAGATCTGATCTCTGTGGGACCTTCAGTGCCAGTGGTACCTATGTCAAAGCCCATATGTCAGCCAGCTGAGCAAACACGCATGACTTACACTCAAGAAACTGTTCAGGCCACAGACAGACTAACATGTTAAATCAGCCCTTCAGAGATCAGTATCCTCTTCTCCGCTCCTCCAGTCACTGTGCCATTAGCAAACAATGAGGCTGCAGAAAAAAAAAAGATGGATCCGTCAGCTTGATTATGGAAACGCTAAGACAGGGGAGGGCTGTAAGTGTGTTTGATAACATTGTTTCACACAGTAGCTGTTTCCATCCAAATATGTGAATTAAACTTGCTCAAAATTGCATAAAACATTTGCGAATAAAGTACCATTTCCATCCGATGAGACAAAATCGCCACTTTCTGATAAACTGGCGCCATCTATCAAAAAGAAAATTTCCTGTGGTAGGAGAAGCCACTGTGGGCATTTTTTCTTATATAATAACTTCTTTTGGAGGTGTGAGACGCTTTTTTTGGAGCGCAGACGCTCAAGACAGTTCTGGAGGTAATAATACTGAAACACTTTGATGACAGACTTTGGCGGATTGCTATTGCACTATAAATTGTCTATGTCTGCCTGTTAAAACAAAATCCCTTTTTTTGTTTTAACCCTAACTTTAACCCAAATTTTTTGTCTAACCCTAACCAATGTAACGTTTCTGCTTCTCCTTACCCAATTTTGAGAAGGGTTTGATGGGCCAAAATTGAAGGGGGTGGGCGATTGATAATCAAATGCTTTAACATCTAGACTGTAGCTTCTGGTGTCAATCACTAGTGTATGTTTTGAGGTGTCCCATCTGGCTCATGGCACCAACGTAACATTTCTGCTTCTCTTTACCCCATTTTGAGAAGAGTTTTGATGGACCTAGATTGAAAGGGGCAGGGGATTGATAACAAAAATGCTTTAGCATCTAGACTGTAGTCTTTGCTGTCAATCACCAATGTTTTTAGGGGTCCCATCTGTGTCATGGCACCAACGTACACTTTCTGCTTCTCCTTACCCCATTTTGAGAAGGGTTTGATGGCTAAGAGTGCAGGGGGCAGGGAGTTGATAACAAAAATGCTTTAGCATCTAGACTGTAGCCTCTGGTGTCAATCACTAGTGTATGTTTTGAGGCATCCCATCCGGGTCACGGCACCAATGTAACATTTCTGCTTCTCCTTACCCCATTTTGAAAAGAGTTTGATGGACTAATATTGAAGGGGCGGGGCATTGATAACAAAAATGCTTTAGCATCTAAACTGTAGTCTTTGCTGTCAATCACTAATCTTTTTAGGGGTCCCATCTGTCACAGCATCAATGTAACTCCTATGGCATAGGAGGTATTTAAAGACAAGCGTAACAGTGATTAATCATCATTAAGTTTGATGTTTCACCAAAATATACTTTTCAAATGTGAATTAAACAGTGTATCCACTAAAACAATGTTCATGGTGTGTTCCTGGAGGTGCCAGACCTGGATTCAGCTTGTTCCAACCCAAATGAAGCCCTGCCTGCAGGTCTGATGGGCAATTTGATGCCAGACTCTGCATTACTGTCACTGACTGGAACAGATTCAGCACAGATGTTCGAGACTTAGTTCACTGATGCTTTGTGGGGCTGAACGATAACACTGGTCTCACTGGGATAGCAGTTATTATTTTTATTTGCTCTGTCAACATTATTTGCTTCCTTATTTGTTTGTGTGTGTAATTATACATGGAAAAATGTTTAAATATTGATTTATCTACAAGCACATTTTTAATTATTAATGAATTAAACATTTTATTATAACATTTCTATAATAAGTTTAAATAATTATTTAAATGTAATATTATTTACACTATTTTTTTTTACAATGTCTTTAATATAAATATTAACTTTGTTACTGCTAATATTATTAGAATCTATATTATTATTCGCAACTATAAATTAAAATATAATTTACAAGATTACTTTCCAGTGTATTATGCTATTTTTGTCATTATAGAGACATATAAAAATTGGAATTATAAATCTAAATAATATTTTGAAATAATACTTTACAATAATTCAATGAATAATTTTGTGTGGTAATTAAGTGTTAATTATATTTTGTGCTATGTATGTCATTGCAAGTATAAATGTATAAATGTAGATCAAATATATAGATAAAAAATAAGAACAAAATAATAATAATAGAAAAAACCCCCTATATATATATGACTCAGTGGTTAGCACTGTCGCCTCACAGCAAGAAGGTCGCTGGTTCGAGTCCTGGCTGGATCAGTTGGCGTTTCTGTGTGGAGTTTGCATGTTCTCCCCGTGTTGGTGTGGGTTTCCTCCGGGTGCTCAGGTTTCCCCCACAGTCCAAAGACATGTGCTGTAGGTGAATTGAATAAACTAAATTGGCCGTAGTGAATGTGTATGGATGTTTCCCAGTACTGGGTTGCAGCTGGAAGTCATCCGCTGTGTAAAACATATGCTGGATAAGTTGCCGATTCATTCCGCTGTGGCGACCCCTGATGAATAAAGGGACTAAGCCGAAGGAAAATAAATAAATGAATGAATATATATATATATATTTAAAATCAAAATTATATTTCATTATTTATTTTATTAAAAAGTAATTTAAGTCTTGTATATAGAATTGTGATTTATTTACAATATAATTTTAATCATATTTAGTATTTAGTAATATCCATAATCATATGCTATTTATTTATGCATAAAATATGTGTAAAAACATTTTAAATGACAGAATAAAATCTATATTTCTTTATTAAAAAAGTTTTCTACCTTCAGGTCATGTGTTTATTTTTGTTGCTCTGTTGTTACGACTCAAACTGTGCATTTCTCTGCAAAAGCGCATTAAAAACACAAAGTCTGCAGCTCGGCAGAGATAAAGCGCTCTCACTATCAGGTGTTAATGAAATTTGGAGATGTCGGAGAGAAAAATAAAGGAGGTCTGCTTTTCTGCGGTGGACGGTGAGCAGCTGTGAGTGTCTGATAGCAGGAGACTCTCAATGTGACGTTACGCTGGTTTGACACTGTGCTTTATAATATTCGCAATAAAGGTGTATTTCATGAAAGAGACCGAGATGGACATATTTGATTGATTGCTCAATTCAGCTTCATCAAAAACATTTCAGATGTTTCTCATTAATGTACAAACAAAAAGATTTTTAGACACTGTAAAGCAAGGAGTTTGGTATGCATGTAAACCGTGAATGTTTTAAAATAAATTGTAAATAATAGTAAATAGTAAAGTTTTTTAATGGCTTGCCTAATTACCCTAACTCACCTAATTAACCTTGTTAAGCCTTTTAATGTCACTTTATGATATTACACAGCAATGTTACCTAGTTACCAGTTAGTTTTCAGGCGCTGCGTAATATCATAATAGGCTCCTTTTGAATATGTGCCCAGGGCTACATTTTTGGGAACCGTGAAATATGTGCCCAGTGCTATGTGCTACGTCTGGCAGAATTCTGTGTGTAAAATGAATGCTATGTGGCAATATGATGCCACAGATAACTTCTGTTCCTTTTTGTGCTATACCGTTGACCACTTACCTCTGTATGGATGACTTTTCTGAAGTGATTAGTTTGCTTGGTAGCTCACCTTGTACGGCGTCGGATTGAGGTTCGAGTCCAGCGAAAGACGCTTCCAGAAATTAGGTAAAATAAAACCAAAAAAAGAAATAAAATGCAGTGTAAAATTGGGGTACAAGAACGCTGCTTTTCTCTTCTAGTTTGCTTTTGAAAACACTATTGGTTGGATTTAGGGAAGGGTGGTGAGTGGGTCAGTTGATAGCAAGAGAAGGACGTTGAGATTCGCAGCAATATACACAGTGGCCTCTGATGGATTTACGAGAAGGATTTATGAGAAAATATGACCATAACGTATCTGAGATTGTCAAAAATGTACACGGCGGCCTGTAGTGGATTTATGAAAACAAAAGTCCCGGGCACATATTTCTCGATTCCCAGAACATGTAGCCCTGTGCACGTATCTTCAATGAGCCTGGGTTGGTAATATCATTGCACCTGGTACAGCTACGGTACGGCAGCAAAGTTCCTTGGTTATGAGAGTATAGTTCCTAGACATATAAACCTAGAAAATAGTAACTTTTCATTTTTTATTAATAATACATGATGCAACTACAGAAGGGTCAAGCTTTAAACAAAAAAATATAATTAAATATTTAAAATGTAAAAAAAATATTTTTGATTAATTTTTTTTTTTTTTGAGCGAGATGCTAATGGTCTAATCCGATTCAATGATTTATGCTAAGCTAAGCTAAAAGTGCTCCCGCCAGACCTGGAGACTGACTGAATGGATTAAAAATTGGAAAACTCAACTGTTTAACTCTAGGGGGCTTGTTGGAAATGAGGTTATTTTAAAAATAAGTGGAGTGTTCCTTTAAAATGACTGCACAGGATCTGTGTGTGATGTGAGCGATTTCATGTTGTGTTGTGTTGAATCAGGTGATTTGTGTTTCTTTGTGTCTTCAGGCTGAACTACAGTATGTTTTTAAAACATGTTTAAAAAAAGCATCTTTCTGGCTGAATTGCACACTGCTTCTGCTGTTTTTCAGTGTAAAGCTGAGGCTTCGGGCCAATCTTGCCTTACTTTTCTCTTTTTTTGCTGATGCTAAAACAAGCTGATTATTCTGTGGCTCATTGTGAGATCAAATAAATCTGCTCATCCGCCAAGTGTGAAATTTTCTGTTCCACCTTAAAAATCTAATTTGATCAGTTTGTAATGTTGCCGTTTTTTTACTATCCACCCTGTGGCATTCAAAGTCATGTTACTAGACTCTGTCTCTCTTGCACACGCACACACACACACACACATAAATATAAAACCTTTCATAAAAATATTTATACATATATAATAAGGATACACTAAAATTATATCTAATTGTAGAAACATTATAAATGTCATAATATATTAATAAGAGTAAATAATGTTAGAAATTTAGATTTTATATGTGATATTTACATTTTAAATGTATCTATAGTTATTATATTTGTGTGTGTGTGTGTGTGTGTGAATTAAAAATAATAATTATTATATTATTATTTATTAATACGTAATTTGTTGATATTGATAAATGTAATAATAATATGTAATAAATTAAAAACAGTATTCTCATTACAATGTAGACAGTTACATATTAAATATATTGAAGTACATAATTGTACTAAAACTATTTATAAAATAAAGTTATTATTAATTTGTAATAAGTTATGTATCATTTGTAATTGAAATAAACATAGTATTTAATAAAATAATAAAGAAAACTATCAAATAAAATTAACATGTAATGTTTATTACTATCAAATACATTTATTACAACTCAGGCTTATCCTGAAAACATACCGCTATATACATTTCTGGAGCTATGATTTTTTTTGCATTTTTTGTTTTCGCGAATCCACCAGAGGCCGCTGTGTGCTTTTTGAGATCTCAAATTTCTCTCGCGAGTGCCATTCGCACCTGCTCTTCTTACGTAAATCCACCAGAGGCCGCTGTCTACTGACTGACCGATCGACTGACCCACTCTCCCCCTTTCCTAAACCCAACCAATAGTGTTTTCAAAAGCACAGATTGACCCGCCCACCCCCTTCCCTAAACCCAATCGACAATTTTAAAAAGCAATCCAGAAAAAGAAAAGCCCTCGCCTGATTTTAACCACGTTTTCAGATTTTACCACATTCTCACCCTGTTATTTACTAGTTTATTTTGTTTTTTTGGATTCTGTTTTTGTCTTACCTGCTTTCTGGAACCGTTCTTCATCGGACTTGAACCTCGTCGTTCGCGAACTCCTCTCTGCGTCTCAAATCCACCGACGTACATGGAGAGCTAACTGGACAAACTGGTAACAGCGGGAAAGCAGTTCATACGGAGGTAAGTGGTCAGCTGGTAAAAGGAACAGCGTCATACCACCCTGTAGCGTTCATTTTAAAAACAAAATGCAGCCACATGTACTTCTGGCTACACAATTCGCGATCTCCAGGAACGTATATAGGGCTACGTTTTCAGAATGAGCCTGATTTTATTAATGTATGAAATTAATATAAACATTATTATATTAATATCAAACCGTATATGGTTTATTTTTTCTATTATATTAATATAAGTGTGCAAATATGAAGTAATCATGTTTAGACGGTATTCAAATGTATTTCGTAATTATCTTTCCTGTTATATCTATATTAGTTTTCTGGCATCATGTAAACAGATCTTCTTATTTTAGGCTGTTTTTGCTCACAGTCAGTCAGTTCTGGCTTTATATTCTGCTATTATTTCACCTCGCGTTTCCCTCCTGATGTTATTTTCCTCTGCCGAGCGTCTGTTTGCCAGTTTGTGAGCCTCACAATTATTTTATTCCACTAATCGTTTGCATAATTTGGAAAGGCAATAAAAGCAATTTTCTGTGTGCGACTCCAGCTGTGATTTCCTCATTCAGCATTATCTGTTTTTGGCCTTTGCTCAATAAAATGTCTGAATGTTTAAAAGATCATGGATTAGTTCATATAAAAAGCAACAAAAAGCTTGAGTTTGTAAAAAAAAAACAAAAAAACAAAACAACAACAACAAACAACATAGTTGACTTATGTATATACATAAGTATGACAGGTTTCAATTTTGAGAGGGCAAAATCTTCAGCGGGATAGCGCTCCTTCTCATACTTCAGCCTCCACATCAAAGTTCCTGAAAGCAAAGAAAGTCAAGGTGCTCCAGGATTGGCCAGCCCAGTCACCAGACATGAACATTATTGAGCATGTCTGGGGTAAGATGGAGGAGGCATTGAAGATGAATCCAAAGAATCTTGATGAACTCTGGGAGTCCTGCAAGAACGCTTTCTTTGCCATTCCAGATGACTTTATTAATAAGTTATTTTAGTCATTGCAGAGATGTATGGATGCAGTCGTCCAAGCTCATGGGAGTCATACACAATATTAATATTAATTAATTACTGTCAAAATTAAATAATTAAAAATCAAGGCATGATCATATTTTATTTTGGTACAATAAGTGTAGTCTAGAGGCCTTTGCCTTTCAAGCCACTTCTGATACCAAATGAACAACTAGAAGTCAAGTTAATATTTGTTGTTCCTAAAAATTGGATAGGCGACAAGACTTTTGTCAGGTAGTGTAGTTAAAGCTTTAAATTACATTTAAGATTTAATATCTTGTAAAATAACAAATAAAATATTATACTATATACTGTCACCATGGCAGTGACAGAAGACGTTAGTTGTTAGAAATTAGTTATTAAAACTATTATGTCTTAAAGAATCTCTCTGTTGAACATCAATTGGGAAATATTTGAAAGATTAAATGTTTAATTTCCCTCCCATTTATTCCCTTAACAATGTTGCCAAAAATAAAATCATATGTGTGTAATCACAGTTTCCGATTGGCTGTTTCTCATTTAAACGCAGTGACTCGTTTCTCAGGTTTTTTTTGTGGTTATAAGATCAGTTAATTCGCATAAACATTAGTTACTTTCTCAGATCAAACAGAAGGAAACACTGTGCGGAAAATCTCTGTTAATGAAGCAAATGACTTTGGGCAGAGAGCTTTTTGCTTCTGTCATGCTTTATTCATGCCCTATGAATGTTGCTCAGGATCACTGTCCTCTCGCTCTACAACCCCTGAGCACAACTTAATATTTTCCTTGCAAAAGCAGTCCGCTCACTGCCCTGCCAGAAGAGTTTACAGTCCCCGCGTCACTGACCTGCAGTCAAACGCTTCAGGACGTTCCAAATACCTGAAGCTCATCTGGATTTTTGCTGTTTAAAACCATAGTTTTTTTGCTTAGCTACATTTTGTGTCTCCACATTTCTACAGTAACTAAACCAATGTGCTACTTATTTAGTGAAGTTACTGTAAAAAAAGCTATGGTAATTTCAAAAATGGATTTTCCTTTATATAATCCTCTCTTCGTAAGAAGCTAAATAGGTTTTAGAATTAAAATAACTGAATAAATTATTATCCTTTAATAAAACTAAAATATTATGTAGTGAATGTTTAGCGATTATCGTCTGCCAACTCAATGTATTTGATATTTGTTTCGTGTTTTAATTTGAAATAAAATTCTATTTTTAACACAATGTCATGTTACGTATACACAACTATGCTTTCAAAATGATTTGCATTTACACTAAAATGAAAAAAAACATCTGCTGTTCAAAACTTGCCTAGAGCGCCTTTTGCTGTTAAAACTAGCCCAGAGCACCGTCTGCTGTTAAAACTAGCCTAGAGCACCGTCTGCTGTTAAAACTAGCCCAGAGCACCGTCTGCTGTTAAAACTAGCCTAGAGCACCACCATCTGCTGTTTAAAACTAGCCTAGAGCACCATCTGCTGTTAAAAACTAGCCTAGAGCACCATCTGCTGTTAAAAACTAGCCTAGAACACCATATGCTGTTTAAAAACTAGCCTTTAAAAACTATCCTTTAACTAGCTGTTAAAAACTAGCCTAGAGCACCATCTACTGGTAAAACTAGCCTAGAGCACCATCTGCTGTTTAAAACTAGTCTAGAGC
>CAIGQV010007757.1:4999362-5015681 GCA_903798115.1 Danio jaintianensis | reverse complement strand
CTGTTTAAAACTAGCCTAGAGCACCATCTGCTGTTAAAAACTAGCCTAGAGCACCATCTGATGTTAAAAACTAGCCTAGAGCGCCATCTGCTGTTTAAAACTAGCCTAGAGCACCGTCTGCTGTTTAAAACTAGCCTAGAGCACCATCTGCTGTTTAAAACTAGCCTAGAACACCATCTGCTGTTAAAAACCAGCCTAGAGCACCGTCTGCTGTTTAAAACCAGCCTAGAGCACCGTCTGCTGTTAAAACTAGCATAGAGCACCGTCTGCTGTTTAAAACTAGCCTAGAGCACCATCTGCTGTTTAAAACTAGCCTAGAGCACCGTCTGCTGTTTAAAACTAGCCTAGAGCACCGTCTGCTGTTTAAAACTAGCCTAGAGCACCATCTGCTGTTAAAAACTAGCCTAGAGCACCATCTGCTGTTTAAAACTAGCCTAGAACACCATCTGCTGTTAAAAACTAGCCTAGAGCTCCATCTACTGGTAAAAACTAGACTAGAGCACCATCTGCTGTTTAAAACTAGCCTAGAACACCATCTGCTGTTAAAACTAGCCTAGAGCACCATCTGCTGTTAAAACTAGCCCAGAGCACCGTCTGCTGTTAAAACTAGCCTAGAGCACCATCTGCTGTTTAAAACTAGTCCAGAGCACCATCTGCTGTTTAAAACTAGCCTAGAGCACCATCTGCTGTTAAAACTAGCCTAGAGCACCATCTGCTGTTAAAAACTAGCCTAGGGCACCATATGCTGTTTAAAAACTAGCCTTTAAAAACTAGCCTTTAACTAGCTGTTTAAAACTAGCCTAGAACACCATCTGCTGTTAAAAACTAGCCTAGAGCTCCATCTACTGGTAAAAACTAGTCTAGAGCACCATCTGCTGTTAAAAACTAGCCTAGAGCACCATCTGCTGTTTAAAACTAGCCTAGAACACCATATGCTGTTAAAACTAGCCTAGAGCACCATCTGCTGTTAAAACTAGCCCAGAGCACCGTCTGCTGTTAAAACTAGTCTAGAGCACCATCTGCTGTTTAAAACTAGCCTAGAGCACTGTCTGCTGTTTAAAACTAGCCTAGAACACCATCTGCTGTTAAAAACTAGCCTAGAGCACCATCTGCTGTTAAAAAGTAGCCTAGAGCCCCATATGCTGTTTAAAAACTAGCCTTTAAAAACTAGCCTTTAACTAGCTGTTAAAAACTAGCCTAGAGCACCATCTACTGGTAAAACCTAGCCCAGAACGCCATATGCTGTTAAAATCTAGCCTAGAGCTCCATCTGCTGTTAAAATCTAGTCTAGAGCGCCATCTGCTGTTAAAAACTAAGCTCAGAATTGATTCAAGAGAGAATAGTGATGAATTTTGAAAATGTCAGAATCAATGCAGAATTGATTTCTCAATTTATTTTTCGTCGCAACTCTTAGTCAGTGAATTCATTAAACATCACACAGTGTGAACCATGTTTTAGAGCAACACAGGACAAGTGCAAAAAGACAACCCGGAAGGCAATTGATTGATCGATCGATTGATAATCAATCAATCAATAATTTAATCAATCAATGGATGGGGATAATGCCAATTCCTCCAGTTCTATACATATATTTGATAATGCTGTGGATACAGTAAATTTACATTGCTAATCCCAAAAACACACATGCATATATTGGATTAACCGTTGCATTATTAGCAACAGTTTTATCATAAAAATCTATTGGGTCTATGTAGGTCACTAACTAGGCTTTGGGCGATTGTGTCTACCAAAAATAAGACACTGATTGATTTGCAGGCCTGCTAAATACTTTGAATCAGTGATGCTTATAATGTGTGATTACAAAACGATAGTGTGTGTTTGATGAATTGAACGATTCAATTTGATGTTAATGAACTGCATATGGTCTTTTCCCCCGCAGACGCTGCATAATTAAATCAATTTCCCTTCTACTTCTTCATGTTCTGCGAAGTGTAACCTTCATATATTCACTGATTTTTTTGACAAAGCTTTACAAATCTTAACCCAGAGCTGATCGTTCAGCAGGACTCAATGATTTGGCACAGATCAGATGAGCATGGGTGTCTCTGATTGTGGCAGCTGATGTCCTCTAGTCTCCTGTCCCCTTGAGGATGTTATGACCGTAGATTGGATTTCCCATCAGCCTTAAATCTGTCAAACCAATCTTGAACCCAGTTTAACTGTTCTTCTCCCCTCTGTTGTTTCTTGAATGGTTTAATCAATGAAAGCACAGTGCCACATGGACTATTTTATATTGTAGTAGTAGTAGGTTAGGTCTATATAGTATTTGTCCAGACTAAGGTGGAATGTGGAAAATATAGGATAAAGCTCAGCTCACACTGTGCGATTTTCAATAATACTTTAAATATTTAGCTAGTCAGACTGTATGAACATGATCCCCGTCACACTGAAAGATCTCAGTTTTCATGTCAGACTGACCGACAATCAAGACGCATTAATCAGATACACAATGACTCCTTTGGAGTTTGACGTTATTAATCTACGACACGTTTAGTAACCTACGATCTGAAATAACATCTCACAGTAATAACATAAACAATCAGCATTAATTTTACTCATATCATGCATTGCTAATAAAACTAGGAAACAAAATTCCCAGAGATGGTTAAAAATTATTGCGATGATTGGTTTAGCTCGCCTGTTGGCTCTTGGTTTGATGCTCATTGTAAAAGTGTTTCCCAACCCTGTTCCTGGAGGCACACCAACAGTACATATTTTGGATGTCTCCCTTATATGACCCATTAACTTCAGATTTCTGATGAGTTGATTCAGGTGTGTTTGATTAGGAAGAGGTTGAAAATGTGTACTGTTGGTGTGCCTTCAGGATCTGGTTGGGAAACAGTGTTGTAAGAATATCTATGGAAACTATCAAAAATGATATGAAACTATGAAAATTTAATGTCAGCGGCCATTAATCAACTGTCTATGACATTGGTGGACAAACTCTGTCCTGGAGGGCCGGTAACCTGCAGAGTAGACATAGACAGTTGAGTAATGGCCGCTGGCATCAAAGGTTTGCCCACCCCTGGTCTATGAACATGTCAAACCAACAATCAAAGAATACAGATTTTAGTTTAGGATTTTAGGAATCTTTGCCTCAGATGACCAAATCATAGCTGAAATAACAGTACGAGCCCGGTTTTAGGAACATCCTATGTTGGAGAAATTTCTGGTACATTTAAGTAGAATGTTTGGATCTGGATTTAGTTATTTTTCAATCTCACCCCCTACTTTCTAAACGCCTTCATTAATTGGATTGAGATCTGGTCTCAACTCACTGCCATGTTTAAGAAACCAATTAGAGATGATTTGAGCTTCGTGACATGGTGCGTTATCCTGCTGCAAGACGACAAAAGATGAGTTCACGCTTGGTCACAAAGGCATGGACATGGTCAGCAACAATAATCAGGGTGGTAGTGGTTTAATCAATGCTCAATTTGTGCCAAGAGGCCTTAAGTGTGTGAAAACAATTTCTACCACTCAATTGCACCACTAACAGCCTGAATTGTTGTTACAAGGCAAGATGGATTGTTGCTTTCATGTCATTAATGTCAAATTCTGATGATTTTACCATCTAATTGTCACTGCAGAAATTGAGACGTGAAGGACAACCTTTTTTCCAATCTATTTAAGTTAAGTCTGTGTGAATTGTTGCCTCAGATTTTTGTTCTCAACTGACAGGAGTGTCATCAGTTACTCTTCTTCTTCCTCTGATGCTGTAGCTCATCTGCTTCAAGGTTTGCTGTGTGTTCGGAGATGCTCTTCTGCAGACCCCTGTTGTATTAAGTGGTTATTTGAGTTTCTGTTGTCTTTCTATCAGCTGAACCAGTCTGGTTATTCTCATCTGTCCTCTGGCATCAGCAAGGTAGTTTCTGATTTTTCAGATCGTTTTCTGTAAGCGCTAGTAGAGCAGCAGTTTCTGTAATCAGGCCAGCTCATAACATCATGCTCAAAGTCTCTTAAATCCTCTTTCTTTCCCATTCTGATGCTCGGTTTGACCTTCAGCTGATCTTCTAGACCATGTCCACATTCCTAAAAGCATAGAGTAGCTGCCATTTGATTGGTTGATTGGATATGTGTTTTACTGAGCAATTGAATCAGTGTAACTAATAAACTGGCTGTTGAGTTTTTGGACACTTGTTTAGATTTAGCTCTAAAGCAGGATGACTGCAAACTGCTGGTTCAGATGTAAACGGTCTCTGGACATCATCCGGTTAAGTCCAGCTCTTCACATTTTCCTGAACTCTCTTCAATCTTCCCCTGCTTGCAGGTTTAGACTGCTATTTTTGCCCCACTGAGAGGATGTCTGTGTAATCCCTATAGCCCATTCACTGGGGAAGGGCACAGTTTGCGCTTTTCAGTTTGTGGATTTAAATGCTGCTCCATGTGAAATTGTTCAGCGGGGAACAAACACACTCTGTCACACTATACATTGAATGATATCATACAGCAAAGCCTACTGTGATTTTAATTGAAACAACATTTGCCCTTCAGGAGGAATCACCAAAAAGCAGCCAGAACAAATACTACAAGGTTGCACTGAGTTCAAGGCAATCTGCTGAAGGTTTTTCCACCATACAATAATGTTTACTGAGGTTTACCACTGCTTGTCAGAATTCACCTTGTCCAGCAGATATAAAAGAGTTTGGACAAGCAGTCATGTCAGATCTGCTGAAGCAAGACATCAGCCTGGGTTTTCACGCTCTGTGCTGTATAGATCACTATGGCAGATTTTCTCTGCAGATGTTGATTCATTCAGTTATGTTCTAGCATTTTTATATACTATTATTTATAATTTTTATAAGTCAATTATTTATATGCAGTACATTCATTCATTTTTCTTCGGCTTAGTCTCTTATTTTCCCAGAGATCGCCACAGCAGAATGAACCGCCAACTATACCAGCATATGTTTTATGCAGCGGATGCCCTTCCAGCTGCAACCCAGTACTAGAAAACACCCATACACCCTCGCATTTACACACACACTCATACACTACGGCCAATTTAGTTAATCCAATTCACTTATAGCGCATGTCTTTGGACTGTGGGGAGACCGGAGCACCCGGAGGAAACCCACGCAAACATGGGGAGAACATGCAAACTCCACACAGAAATGCCAACTGGCCCAGCCGGGACTCGAACCAGCAACCTTCCTGCTTTGAGGCGACAGTGCTAACCACTGAGCCACCCATGCAGTACAATATGTACATATCTTCAGAGAGTTAGTGAAGGAGGTTTTTGATCACACTGGTGTGATTAGAGCATTCAGTGAGTCACGCGATCAGCTGCTAAATTCAAATCTGCCTTTCCGTGATGGCTCGTGCTGAGCCAAAGAAAATGCACAATTTATCAGTGTTTTCAAACAATTTATTTTAGGTCTCAGGTATTTTAATACACAAAAGTACTAGCAATGGTTTGTAACATATAGTCTGATGTCTATGGAGACGCCTATAATAATAATTTTTTAAAAACGTAACGTGTTATTACTGTTTATTCACACTGTTTAGGTTATTATTTACTCTTTTTCTCTGTTTAACATTTACTTATTTACTAAACAGCCACCTACTTTCATTTATTTCTGGAGAAGTTGATAAATTATAATGTTGTAAATCCAGAAGCCTCCTTATGTGACAGAAATATTACTGTAACTGGAAATGACTGTGATGAAGATACATCTTTAGCTCCAAGTTTAGCACCATAAATATATCAGTAGCATATGCGCTAATCACAAATCGTGACACAGATCTCATCTTTTAGACAGCTATTTGGAATTTAGATTGGAAGAAAGTTTTTTTCCTGTTGATGTATTTGCGAAACTGGATGTTTCTGAGGTTTCTAATGGCCGAGCCTGGCAAAACCATGATAGCTGTACTTGCTATTCCTAATCAGTTTGCCGGTTGAGAATTAATTATTAGCATTAGCTATCAATTCTTTATATTCATCTTAAAATAATTATTTCTAATAGACAATTTACTTATGAGAATTACTTTTTTTTTTTTTGAAGAACACTAGCATATAGCCTCAAAGCTAATTAACAAAACAACTAAAACATAATTTCGTGAAACCACTGCAATTTTTTTTCACGTGCTGTTTGAATGCAGATTAGCTGATGTGCTTAAAGGGATTGAAAATAAAGTAAAACAGATAGCCTACTCCCTGGCTAAGTAAAAAGTTAGCTTGTTTTTTCTGTGACAAAAATTAGCATTATCTCCAAGCCTTGGATATATTTCCATGTGTGTTTATAAATTTATTTAAAAGTGAAATTGGTCACTTCTTAAACAACTCTTCTTCACAGTAAGAAGCCACCTAGCTGCTGGATTCCTCTCGGGACCAAAATATCCAAAATTGCTTGCATTTTTTTACATAAATGTTGCCTTTGTACGTCTGTTAATACCCTTAACCCTGCAGCCAGACTTCTATTGGCGTATTTTACCTCATGTCTTTGAGGTGGCGAGTGCTTATCACAGATGCTCACTGCTCCCCACCAAGCGTAATGGATTCTGTCTTCAGGATTAGACTCGGAAATATCTCAACAATACCTAGTAGGAGGCTGGCACACATTTTTTAGGTGTTACTTATTTAGCATGGTGTGGAAGTGGTGCAGAGAGTGGTATATTTTCGGTAGTGATTATACTGTGGATTTAGCATGTTGGCTTTTGCATGGTTATTAGCAAGAGTGCCAGGGTCACATTGCACAGGTCACTAACACAGAAAACTGTGGTTTTATTTTCACGGTTTTGTTGACTGTCACTAATGGTACTGAAATTACTGCTACTTTAATGCATTTGAAACTTTCCAATTTGCAAAAAAACATTTAGAGTGGTCCACATGGCAGCGTAAACATTGTATAGCATATATTACCACTACATAAAGTCTCAGAGAGTTACATGAGCAGTGATCACGATACTATGGAGTAATAAATAAACAATCAATAATTTAACAAATTAGGATATATAATTTCATTCATTCATTTTCCTTCAGCTTAGTCCCTTATTTATCAGGGGTCGCAACAGCGGAATGAACCGCCAACTATTCCAGCATATGTTTTACGCAGTGGATGCCCTTCCAGCCGCAACCCAGTACTGGGAAACACCCATACATTCTCACATTCACACACACACACAAACACACACTCATACACTACGGCCAATTTAGTTAATCCAATTCACCTATATCGCATGTCTTTGGACTGTGGGGGAAACCGGAGCAAATCCACACGAAGATGGGGAGAACATGCAAACTCCACACAGAAACGCCAACTGGCCCAACTGGGACTCGAACCAGCAACCTTTTTGTGGATAATAATGTCTTAGTAATAAACAACGTAGGGTAAAAAGTTGTGTAATTTGTCACAGAGATATAAAACAACGGAACATCAACTTAAGCAATTTTTCTGTCTCTAACTCAAACTCTCTAGCACCACTAACTGTCCAAAGTTGCACTCATGTTTATGCAAGTAACTTTTGAACCATACAGGCTAGAAACAATTAAAACATTTCTAAAAACCCCACTTGTCCAGTTTCATAAAATCTGAACCAGATTCTTGAATAAAGTGTGAATTATTTGACAAGGAGCTCACACTTACTTGGCGAAGCACCATAGTAACTCGCCGGTTCGAGTCCTGGCTGGGCCAGTTGGCATTTCTGTGTGGAGTTTGCATGTTCTCCCCGTGTTCGCGTGGGTTTCCTCCGGGTGCTCCGGTTTCCCCCACAGTCCAAAGACATGCGGTATAGGTCAATTTCAATAAACTAAATTGTCCGTAGTGTATGTGTAGCGATGTTTCCCACTACTGGGTTGCAGCTGGAAGGGCATCCGCTGTGTAAAACATATGCTGGATAAGTTGGCGGTTCATTCCGCTGTGGCGACCCCTGATGAATAAAGGGACTAAGCCGAAGGAAAATTTATGAATGAATGAATTATACAAATATAAATTTTAATATGCAAATATTATTTATTTAAATAAATATAAATACCTATATTTACTATATTTTTTAACAAATATTTTCATACAAGTAACATTTCATGGAGCAAGTCTATGCAAATGGTTTAAAAGTAAATAATCTTTTAAAAATTTCTCTATTTGCTTTTATATAATGTTGACAGCATTCATAATGCTGAGCCATTCAGCTCTACTTTGCATTTAATTTTTCTTCAAATTATCATCTTATTATGAGATAAATTAGCAAAAATAGTCGTTCATATTCCAGTCTTCTCGTATTTGTCATCTGGAAAAACATTAAGCATTAACTGCCATTATTCACCCACTCATCTAATGTACTGTAATCATTCAGTTTAAGTAATTATTGTGTGTTGCTTAAATGCTGTCTTTCAAATTAGTCAAATGCACATTCCATTAGTGAATCCATATATAAAATACATTTGAAATGCAGCTCATGTATGTATGCACATAGCTTTAAATATGCTCAATATGGCATGCTTTATTAAAAGACTTTCTATTCAGTTTAAAAGAAATATTTATGATAAAATAACATTATTTATTCAGGAGATCTTTTGTGAGATGTTATTAAGGGTCTGATAGGGTCGGATCTCATCTGGTCAATAGGGGGTGCTCCTACAACACATATGGCATTGCAGATTGTGATGTGAAATGATAATAAATGCATGAATAAGTTATTGTGAAGGTTACGGAGAAGGTTAGATTAGTCTGTTTAGAGGCACGGCGTGAAAAGCAATTCAGGAATTGCTGCATTCACCCTTTGAGAGTGAATCAAGGAGACTGTACCGAATGAGATGTGCATCTGAACGGCAAGATTAATGGCACCTTTGAACCGTTACATTACAGCACCCGAAATAATCATGGCCGTGCGGCTAATCTCCACTTTGATGAGTTCCTTCCTTAGCGGGAGAGAGAGAGAAACACAGATTACTGCACACTTCACTGCTTATACAGTCACTGCGGCGTCTAGCAGCTGCTCACATTGTGTTTGATTGCTCTCCTTTTATTGTGTGTATGAATATTTGTTTGCAGTTCTTTCAATTCATTGATCACTAACAAAACCTATAAATTAGCCTAGGACAAGATAGTAATGTGCTTAAAGATGCTAACAAGTGTTATATAATACTACATTAAATTGTGCTTAAACTTGCTAGCAATGTGTTGAAAAGCTAGCACAGTTGAAACATGATAGAAAAGTTATAAATCATGCCAACAATGTGTTAAAACATCAGCAATGTGCTAAAACATGCTAGTAACATTCTATTAATGCACCAAAAAATGCTAATAACGTCTTAAAACTTTTGTTAATGACACAAAAAAAAATACTAGCAACATTGTGTTATATGCTAAAACATGCCTGTAACATGGGGTACCAATGTACTGAATTCTAAAACATGTTAACAACATGACAAAAAATATGCTAATGTTTTAAAACATGGTAGCAACATTGTGAAACAGGCTAATAACATTGTGAAACATGTTAGCATCAGTAATATGTTAACAAAGTGCCAAAAATGTTAGCAACGTTCCATTAGCATGCTATTAATAATGTTAAAATATGCTAATTCCGCATTTTATAACATGTTAGTATTATTCTACAAGCTAACAAGATACAAACAACATGATAGCAAAATTGTGAACATGTTTCGAACACGTTAAAACATGGCAGCAATATGCTAAAGATGTGCTAGCAACATGTCATTAGTGTTTTAAAACATGCTATTAATAACGTTAAAATATGTTGCCATCATTTTATAACATGTTAGTATTATTCTACAACATGCTAACAAGATGTTGCTTATTTCAACATGTTTAAATATGCTAGCCATTTTAAAACATGTTTGAAACATTCTAGCAATCTGTTAAACATCCCAGCAGTGTTAAACATGATTACGAAGTGCTGATACATGTTAACAATGTGCTAATGCATCCTTAATGTTGTCAAATATGCTACTAACATGTTAACAGTATGCACCATACATGCTATCAATATGCTATAACAAGCTAGCATTACTAGCAACCACCCTGTAGCAAATTTGTCTGTCTATTGGACTTTATGACCCTAAAATATTACATTTCAAGCTTTTAAAACTACTACGTTCAAACTTCTAACCACTTCAAATATTTGTTATTGTTAATAAAAGTGTATCATCATAACCTCATAAGTCTGTAGTGCAAATAGTTTTACCATTTACTGCTCTTTGTTATTTATCAACTTGCTTTACTTTGATGTCTGTTTGTGCTGTTTACGTTTGTGCTATTAGATTCTAGGAAGGGACACAAAAATGTGCCAAGAATCTTCTACGGCTAGATCAAATCACTTTCCAATTAGTTTGCATAGCGTGCTTGACAGTATAATGAATCACCAAACTCGTCTGTGTGTGGGTCTATGCGTTCATCTCGATTACAAAACCCAGCAGTCCTTTGCATTACTTGCAGTTGATATGATCAGAAATCAAGCGCTTCGATTGAGCAGCAGACGGATTTCATGGCCTTTTGGGCCTGTTTGTCGGCTGTATATGTTTGTACATCTATTCTCCTGTACGCTGGGCTTTTCCTCAAATCAGCTGTGGCTCACTGGGGTCCCAGCTAAAACAACTGTGAGAATGTTTT
This sequence comes from Danio jaintianensis, assembly GCA_903798115.1. Classification (NCBI taxonomy): domain Eukaryota; kingdom Metazoa; phylum Chordata; class Actinopteri; order Cypriniformes; family Danionidae; genus Danio; species Danio jaintianensis. The sequence goes on along the minus strand of CAIGQV010007757.1, from coordinate 5,005,089 downwards.
ATTAACATTCTTTATTATTTGGAACACAACAATCTATGAACATTGATTTGGAACATTCCAGGAGTAAAGAAATGTTCATTTTATTATTATTTTAACGTTAATGTTAAATCTCATTATTACACGACTCTCTCTGGAATACTTGATTCTGATTGGTCAATCACAACATTCCAAGGCATGTTATTCCCTGATAACAACAGATTAATGTAATAACACAGACTCATCCGAGTACTATGAATCAGCTTGACTGTTAGTGAATTTATTTTTATATACATGCTTAGATGACGCTCCACTGTTATAGACTGTTTGGCGCCATCTTGTGACTGAATAATAATACAAGTAGGTTAGTGTGGTTTGCATTCAGCTGTTTAAGAACATTTTTTTCTTTCTGAACAAAACGTTGTTTAAATAAAGTAATTAAGAGTTAGTAATTAAGAAAGTAAAAAAGAGGAGGTAGTAATTGTCAGGTGTCTGTTCTGTGTTTTCATCATGTGCTCCTTTGTTCTGTTTCCCGCCGTTTTCTGTTCATTAGTTTCACCTGCGTGTCATTATCCCTTGTGTGTATATATACCCCTTAGTTTGTCTCCTTCATTGTCCGGTATTGTATTGTCCATGTTCCAGTGTCTTCGTCTTCCAGTGTCTTCATCTGCCAGTGAGTGTATGTTAATAAATCTACGTGTTTTGATAACTTCCGTGTGTTGTGCCTTGTGTAGAGCGCACCGTGACAGTAATTCATCACGGCTCAGAGCAATGTTTTGTGTCTAATAGTTAGTTTGTTTGGGCAAAAATCCATATAATAAGTAACAATCTATATCTAGCCAGTTGTTATCATAGCATGAAGCCCTTCAGTCTTATACAACAAGTCAAGTTTATTTATATAGCGCTTTTCACAATGTAGATTGTGTCAAAGCAGCTTAACATAGTTCTAGTAAAGTCCAGATTTCAGAAAAACAGTGATCTGCTTTTTATTGGGCTGCTGATAAGCCTGTCTGGATGTACATTATCCCTTATATAGCAAATTGCTAAAACATGTTGCTAAAACATGGTGCCTAAATGTGTGTTTAAACATTAGAGAGTTCAGAAAACGTACTAGCTACATGTTAAAACGTGCTTGCAATAATTTTAAATGTTACCAGTGTGTTGAAAAAATACTAGCACGTGTTGCTAGCACACTAGCAAGGTTCTGAACATTATTTAGGGGTTATTTGATGACCCTGAAATGTTACTTTAATGTACGTTTTATTAACAACATTGCAAGAACTTTAAACATGTCAAGTTTTCTAAATTATTTTGAAAATATAAGTTAGCATAATGTTCCTGTAACATTGCTTCAGAAAGTCATTCAATTGATATACAAATGGCCTATACTGTATAGCCTATATATGCAAATGATATAATTAATTCTTAAATTATATTGCATTAATTATATAATAATAATAATAATAATAATAATAACATATTCATAATGTATTTAAGTAGAATGTTTTACATATATAATATTATTTCATGCATATTTTTTATCTTAACAAACCATATATTAAAAGATAGGTACATGAAAGGGGGAAATAACGTTAGAATTAAAAATTTGTCATGTCTGGTTTATTTTTATAGGTTTACAATGTTCTCTCTGCTGTGCGAGTTAAATTCATTCATTTTCTTTTCGGCTTAGTCCCTTTATTAATCTGGGGTCGCCACAGCGGAATGAACCGCCAACTTATCCAGCATATGTTTTACGCAGCGGATGCCCTTCCAGCTGCAACCCATCACTGGGAAACATTCACACACACCCATTCACACACATACACTACGGACAATTTATCCTACCCAATTCACCTATACCGCATGTTTTTGGACTTGTGGGGGAAACCGGAGCACCCGGAGGAAACCCACGCGAACACGGGGAGAACATGCAAACTCCACACAGAAACGTCAACTGACCCAGCCGAGGCTCGAACCAGCGACCTTCTTGCTGTGAGGCGAACGTGCTACCCACTGCGCCACCGTGACGCCCTTGCGAGTTAAATAAGAGATTTTAAGATTTTAAATCAGTTGTCACAATGCAAACCGAGTGGTTTGTGAAAGTGACTATACAATCTTAACAGAATATGCTAATGTTTGTGTGCGGTCAACATTTGTTTTTCTTCTCAGTCGAACAGCAAGACATTGTACCCATTAACCCCGTGTGTTTGTGTCAATGTTTGTTGTCAAGTGGCCTTTCCAGTTGCATTAGGTGTTGTTGACCACAAGGTGGGGCTGCGCACACATTAAAAGTAGTGTTCTCGATTGAGACAGGTTTTTATGTCGATCTCTTCTCATTATCCTTGTTTGCTCCCATTTAATGCCTCAATGGTTTTTGTGTCTGTTTTCCTTGAGTCTCTGTCAAATATCTTTGTCAGAAGCTGAAAGAGGATGTAGACTACAAAGAGCCTCTACAGGATTTGTGTGATTTGTTTGGTGGCTTTTTTCTAAAAACAGCCTTTGTAATAATTGTATTCATTAGTGAATATTTTATCACAGTTAATATGTTCAAATGTCTGATGTTGGCAGAGATAAGGCAGTTTAAAACTCACCCTTTAACTGAAGTTTTTGGTGATCATCACGGCGAATAAGAGTTTAGATATATTAATATTTCGAAATGAATCGTCTGGTTCTGTCAGAAGTTTGCCGGAGGGCATCGCCGAAAACTTTGAATCCTGCTCACGTCCAGGCGCCTTTGAAAACAAGATTTAACTTTCACTCTCTTAATTAAACAGTGATATTCAGAAAATGACAACAACGTCAGCTTTATATATTTGGTAAGAAAGCAGAAACATCCATATGCCTATAGAGAGCCAAATTACACCCGAGTATCTGTTATGAACTGTGCTGCTAATTGAAGAGAGAGAGAAAAAATGTACTTCAGTTTTTGACGTTAATGGAGTGATCGAGTTTCCCCGCCCTTCACTGACGCGCGCTAAAGAGATTTAAAGTAGTTTCCCTTTTATTATTAAGGCGCAGTCACGTTGTTTCGTGGGCGAAATACAGTTAAGAGGATTAAAATAATGTAATAAGAATAATATCAACAAATAACAATAATAAAAAAAAAGGATTCTAATAAATAAATGATTCAAAAATCGAATTAAAATACAGCAATTTAAAAATTGATTAAATTAGACAAAGTAATATAATTTAGATTAAAAATATTATAGATTTTGTTACAATTAAAAATCAATAAATGTGTAAATAAGTAGATCAACACTTACTGTATTAAGTAAATAAAAGTATAATTTAATCTAGCAGAAAATAAATATTTTTAAGATTATGTTTGTGATATTCAATTGTTGTTATATATATATATATATATATTTTTTTTTTTAAGTAAAGTTTGCTATTTAGATGCCTTTTTACATTTTAAGATGGGGGTCCATCACTCAGTGGTGACCATGGGAATGTGGTATTTGAAAGTTTGAAAACCCCTGCCCCGAACGGAAATGAAAACCACTGAAATATGAGAAATTTGTTCAAATGAAATATAATCAAATGATGATCATAGGTTAATGTCAACATGCAAATTAAATCAATTGGCATCAAGTGACTTAACACAAGAACTTGCTCCGGGCAGATTGCTTACTTGATTTGTATGAAATTAATCCTTCTAGACTTTTCCTGTTCATCAAATGATCACTTGCTTTCCCGACTCCCCTCACACAAATCTCAATATAATGGTCCAATATTGGTCTATTTAAAATGGCTCCATATTCACCCCCCTATTTATAATTGGCCAAATCTCTACTCCAAACATCTACTATTTGTAGAGAGTCTGTCAGGATTTCATTGAGGTTGTACTATACATCTTTCAAAACGGTCAGTCTGAATTTCTTTGTCATACTTTGTACAGCTTTTTTTTAGCGTCTTTGCCATTTATTCAAAATAATCTACCACTTTATTGCACGCTGGTCTATTATTACACATCTCAGTGAGTGCTTGTATTGAATATTTTAGTAAATGCACCAGACGTTATGTAGATAATCATAAGTCTGGGCTGCAGTATAGCCGGCTTCACCTCTTCAGCGTTTCACTTTGTTGTTATATCTCTATGTAAATGATATGATTAATTTATGAATCTCTAGTATAGCCAGCACTGTCTGTGCTGTGATGGGGTTCATAGCTGAGGTCAGGAAAAAGCTCTTAAACCAGCACAGATCCATACAAAGGGCAGATGACTGGAATACACATGGTATTTAGAAAAGCCTCAACCGGACACATTTGTTCCCACTCACAGGCCACAGGATTTGTAAATGTCATTTTTATGCTTGTATTTTTTGCTCTCTCACTTTTTTGTGTTTGATATGGATTATTCATTATGAGTGAGGCTGTCTATTTTCTTTTTTTACAATAATTATGTTAAGTAAAGACTAGTTACATTCTAAAAAATGCTGTGTTATTTCAACACAATTCTGGGTGTAATACGGACTAAACCAATTGCTGGGTTAATTTTTTTTAAATTAAATTAATAGAACCAAATTAAACCCAATGTAGGGCGACGCGGTGGCGCAGTGGGTAGCACGTTCGCCTCACAGCAAGAAGGTCGCTGGTTCGAGCCTCGGCTGGGTCAGTTGGCATTTCTGTGTGGAGTTTGCATGTTCTCCCCGTGTTCGCGTGGGTTTCCTCCGGGTGCTCCGGTTTCCCCCACAAGTCCAAAGACATGCGGTACAGGTGAATCGTGTAAGCTAAAATTGTCCATAGTGTATGTGTGTGAATGAGTGTGTATGAATGTGTATGAATGTTTCCCAGTGATGGGTTGCAGCTGGAAGGGCATCCGCTGCGTAAAACATATGCTGGATAAGTTGGCGGTTCATCCCGCTGTGGCGACCCCAGATTAATAAAGGGACTAAGCCGAAAAGAAAATGAATGAATGAATAAACCCAATGTTTGGGTTAGTTCATATTTTACCCTATTTGGGTTTAAATCACCCAGAATTTCTTAGAGTGCACCTGACCTCACAGAAATACATTTATTTTATGAACTCTTTCCCCACCACTGACAAAATTTTCCTTCATTTACAACACAATGCTTCCATATTGATGTGATTTTCCAAAATTTATAACATCACTTTTCCACCATTGACAATTTATTTCTGTCATTTACTACACAATTAAAAAAGTTCAGTAATTTCCAACACAACGCTTCACTGTCATTTGCAAGATTTTCCACCATTTCCGACATGGTTCACTGTCATTTACAAAACGTTCCATCATTTCCGACACGCTTCACTGTCATTTACAAAACTTTCCTTCATTTCCGACACAACACTTCACTGTCTTTCACAAAATCTTCACAAAAAAATTTCCAACACAATGCTTCACTGTCATTTACAAGATTTACGACACAACGCTTCACTGTCATTTACAAAATTTACAAAATTTCCATAATTTCCGACAAAGCTTCAATGTTTCTCATTTACAAGATTTTCCATAATTTATGACACAACGCTTCACTGTCTTTTACTAAATTTTCCATAATTTCCGACACAACATTTCACTGTGATTTACAAGATTTTTCATCATTTCCGACACAACGTTTCACTGTCATTTACAAAATGTTCCATCATTTATGATATAACATTTCCCTGTGTTACTACACACTCATTTTACAATGCATGTCATTTACAAGATTTTACTAAATTTAGGACACAATGCTTTATTGTAATTTACAAGAATTTCCATGATTTATGACACAACGCTTCACTGT
>CAIGQV010007757.1:4975607-4999352 GCA_903798115.1 Danio jaintianensis | reverse complement strand
TTTATGACACAACGCTTCACTGTAATTTACAAGAATTTCCATGATTTCCTCATCATTGCCGAAATGTTCTAAAATGTATTACATTGCACTTTCCCACGATTAACAAGTTTTCACAATATTTATGATGCAATGTTTCCCTATCGTTTCCGAGAAATTCCATAATCTGTTGTGGTAATTCTAGAGGTAATTCTAGAATTCTATGGTAACACAACAACTATAGTAATATAAACAAATAACCCAAAAATTCTAAGTTATATACAACTATCTATATATATATATATATATATATATATATATATATATATATATATATATATATATATATATACACCACAGCTGACTGTAGTAAAAGTGAATATAAGTATTTATTACAGTTTATTAGTTCACTAGTTAATACAACAGTATGCTGTAGCATTTTTTAACAAAGTGCTGTAAATACTATACCACAAAATACACTTTACTATAATATGGTTCAAAACACTATAAATTACCATAGTATTTTTTCACATGGGTTGCCATTAACAAAAAGAAGTCCTAACGTTCATAACCCAATGCTTGTCTGCCATTGATGTGATTTTATAAATAAAAATGACAAAGGCATATCAAAAAGTTCAACATGACCTATAGTTTTGAACTATATCAGCCGCAGGACTTAAACAGGTCTGTAATTAACAAAAGCACCCATTTGTCCATGTCATTGAGGTCATGATAGTTTCTCTGTGCTCTTTGTGAGTGTTTATCCACATACGAAATAAAAAAAAGTCCCTTCAGCCTCGTCTCCTCATCACAGCGACTCTGAAGGGAATTGTGTGTGGTTGAAGTCGCTTTGATTTAATGACAGAGAAACACTTGTGCAGCTCATAAACAGCTTTTTTCATGTGTCTGTTTATGTGTGTTGTTGTCTGAGAGGTTAATTAGAATTTCCTCAGCCTACAGTTTCATCTCCAGGGTTTTTTTTAGCACGAAAACAAGACTCTTCTCAATAATTATGAGCCCCATCAAAAGCAGGAAGTAACACAGGAGAGTCCTTGCTAGTGTTTTGTGGCTTCCCATTAAAATTTGTGGGTTTTTGTGTGTGTGTGTGTTTGTGTTGTTGATTGTTTGTTTTAAAAACCTTGTCAATCACTGATAATTGGTGTTGATTGAATTTAGACTAAGAGCCAGTGTTAAATTTTTTAGACCTTTATTTCCTTTATGGGTCAGCGATGTGTGGCTCTTTTTTTTTTTGTCTAATTTTGTCTAATAAGTTATTCATTCATACATTATTCATACATTAAAACTAGAGCTCATGCAGACATGAACTTGAACGTGCTTCTTGAATGATGAGCTTGCTTTTAATTACTGACAGGTTTTGTGTGATGTTCAGCTTTCAAAAATGTCAAGGTGGTGCAACCATACTGAGAAAAAAATGAAAGTGCTCTAAAAGATAAGAAACCATTTGAAGTGATTAAAATAATTATTTTAATATCTTATAATTATTTTTGGAAGGGAGCGGATCCATAATTTTAAATATCTTTTTTTTTAAATGTAATTGGGAACATTAATATTCATTTGATTATAAGAGATGTATCCTAGCTTAATAAATAATAGAAAAATGTATGTAAAATAACTATGAATGAATGATATATTAAATTAATTATTGATATATTAACAGTTTGTGTTTTCTTTTGGATTTTTATTTGATTTTCACTTTTACATTGCTGCTGTCATATTTTGTATTAATGTTATTATATACAAATATATTCAATGAATTAATATGTAATATGTAGATTACTAACTATTGTATATGCATATATACTATATGTATATGTATGTATACAATATTTTAAATGTTATAAATAATAACATTATTATTATTATTATTATTATTATTACTATTATTATTGAATTAATAAATCTTCACTTTAACATTGCTGTCATATTTTGTTTTTGTATTACCCAATATCACATATATTCATGACTAATTTAGATAAATATTATATAAATTAAAATTATAAATGAAATTCATTTACTATATTTATACTATATTCAGAAAAGTCCAAAACACTGTCAAACACCATATCACATATTATTTTGCATATATAGATTTTAAATGTCATAAATACGTTTATTCTTTAGTAATAATAATAATAATACCAGTAATAATAAGAAATCATTTCTACTTGTTGTTTTTGACTTATGAAAACTATATTTAATAAATATGTTTATGATTTGTCAAATAAAAAAAAAACACAACAGGAAAGAAAATATATTAAAATATTTTGTGAAATTTGATTGATTGATTGATTCATTCATTCATATTTATATAACTCTTACATATCTTAACTTAACATTGTTTACAGATTTTATCCAAAGACAAATGAAACATATCAACAATAATTACTACATTCCAAAAGCAAATATCACAAATATTATTAATAAAAGCAACCATCACATTTCAGTATCCTTTCAAATGCGTTTGAAAACAGTATCTGTCTGAACTGCTTGATTATATTGTATTATTTACTAGTTTTACCGCAGCTCTTCCTGCTGGTTGAAGTCTCGTCAGCGGTGATGTTGATCTGGCGCTGCAGGGGAGAGATTGATGACAGATTGTTGGGCTGTGTGCGGCTCACAGAAGATTAACTTCGATCAATGTGTTTAATCTGCTAAACCATATCATTCATATGCTGTTTGACAGTGGTTTTTGTCAGCTTGATTTAGTTCTCCGCAGTGGTCGGCATCTGACGGGACACTTCCGAACATTTAAAGAACAAAAAGATTCAAATAAACAGGATGCGATATTATGAAATGTTAGATGTTCTGCGTGGTTTGTTTGAGATATGACTTGTTTGTTTGCTGGTTTTTTGAAGGCTTGGAGAGAGAATATGGACTGAAGCTGCTGCATGTGGAGTTCTGTATTGTAATTTTTTTGTTAAGTATTTTTAAATTGGGCGACACGTTGGCTCAGTGGTTAGCACTGTCGCCTCACAGCAAGAAGGTCGCTGGTTCGAGTCCCGGCTGGGTCAGTTGGCATTTCTGTGTGGAGTTTGCATGTTCTCCCTGTGTTGGCGTGGGTTTCCTCCGGGTGCTCCGGTTTCCCCCACAGTTTAAACACGCGCTATAGGTGAATTAAATAAACTAAATTGGCCGTAGTGTATGAGTGTGTGTGTGTGGATGTTTCCTAGTACTGGGTTGCAGCTGGAAGGGCATCTGCTGTGGCGACCCCTGATGAAAAAAAAGAGACTAAGCCAAAAGAAAATGAATGAACGAATGAATGAATGTATTTATATATTTATGTATTATGAAGCTGTAGGTCTGTTTCCTAAAACAGATGGAGGATTGTCATTTGTTTAGTCTACGTTTAAAGAGTAATCTCTCTCTAACAAATTAGTGTTATTTTTATTTTTGTGTGACAAAATCAGCTGTAAATTGATTATGGAAATATGGAATATGCAAAAGAGCATCTTGAACATTTTTCAAAACTTCTCCTTTTGTGTTACACAGAGAAAAGTAAGTCATATAGGTTTGGACAGAAATGAGGGTATGAAGCTACTTTCGAAGAACAAAATCTATAGCTTTCAGATTGTAAATCAGATTATGAGACAAAAATTCATAAGATAAACCTAAAATGTTTACAACATCAGGTGAAAACTTTGTAGCATAAATCAAAATTAGGCTATGAACAATTTAAGAAAATGAAATATTTAATCGTATAATTTTGATTGTCATAAATAAACTTTGTAATCTCATAATATTATTTTTATTTCAGTATTTGGATTTGAAAAACATTCCAAGTATGACATTGTTGAATTTATAACAAATACTTACATTCATGCAATAATGAAATCAAAATGGTACCCAATTTGCAATTACACTTTGTTGATGCTCATTTCCCCAAAGGGCTGAATTATGAGAGGAAAGAGAAGTCACCAGTTTGTTGTCTCTGCATTGTTTGAGGTGACCACATCTTGTCCGCAGGACACCGGACCTCCAGGACCGAGTTTGAGAATCCCTGATAAAAAAATTAAATAAAATGAATACAGTGTATTATTATACATTTAATTCAACGTGTTACTTTTAGTTTTGTGAAATGTTCTTCTGCATGAAAATGGTTTAAACACAATAGTTTCGGTGTCATTTCTCCCCACACACCAGTCATCCACCTTCACTCGCAGAAACATCACACTCCATCGATCACGGCTTCACTTTTAACTCCCCCCATGTTCCCATCTCAAGCTGCCAGCACAAGCCGCCTGCGTCTCTGTAGTGAAGATGTTTAAAGTGACGCCCAGCAAGGACACGGGCAAAGATGAGCGGCCCTTTCTGCAATTACCAGAGGAGGCGAGCAGGAGCCAGCTGGAAGGAGCATCAAAGAGCACTGGATCAGAGAAACAGAGGCCTTCACACTGTGCGAACACTGATGAAGCAAGCACTCGTGGCCTCAAATATCTCGTCCCCCCTCCCAAGTGCACTAAATCAAAGTGCACACTCGTCCGCTCGCTGTAGGATGCAAGTGATTTGGAAGGACAGGAAAGTGAGAGATGGTTTCAACAGGAATATTTTAGTCATTGTAGCCTCTGGGTTAGCTAAAGTTAGCGTAGCATTCTGTTTTACCAGTTGGTGCTGACGTTGGGGATTTTTTTTTTGGGATGTTAAAATACTTTCTCTTAGAGTGGTTTAATGTACAGGGAGAGCTATAAATAGAAAGCTACATTAATAGAATTACTTATGAAGAGTGTTGCTGAATTTGGAAAATATGCTAATGTTAGGGGTGTGAACCTACACTGGATTCAAGATTCGGTTCGATTACGATTATCATGTCATTGATTTGGTTAAATTTTCACCAGATGTCGGTAATAACCAAAGTAATCAAAAGTCATGTAATAAAATGAAATGACAAAGGTATAGAACACATGAAGAAAGGGAGGTGTAAAAAAGCATGGAAAGCCCAGACAGCCATCATAGCAACATCTGTAATAATAGAAAAAAAGCTTTGAGATTTGAATATTTCGTTAATTCTGTGAGATGTTGTCCACTACTACTGACATTGCTACCATCGCCGTTCAAGTCCCGCATCTACTACCTACGCAGAAATCAACAGCGCTACTGGGTTGTAACATATGTTGCCAGATTGAGTTAAAAAATGCTTTGAGATTTGAATATTTAGTTAATTCTTTAAGGTGTTGTCTACTACCACTGACGTTGCTACCATCGCCATTCAAGTCCCACATCTACTACCTTAACAGAAATCAACAGCGCAACTGGGTTGTAACATATGTTGCCAGATTGAGGTAAATAATGCTTTGAGATTTGATTAATTGTGTCAGGTGATGAGCTTCATTCAAGATCTGCCAACTTGATTAACGTGGAAAAAATGTGATATTTCATAATTAAATTGGGCCATCCAATTACGGGATTTTACCAGGAGAAATAACAAAATGGGAGGGTGGCAGGAACTGGGTGTGAAATGTGGCAGGAGTGTTGGTAGGTATGGTAAGAAAGCATCCCTGCCCCTTGTCAGTGTAAATGAATATTAGCTGCTTCAGTCCCAACACCTACATTACCAGATTATGAAGATGAAACCAGGGTAGACATTTCTGCAAGACAATGATCCCAAACACAGCCAACAAAACTCCTTTCAGAAAAGAAAAGAAAGCTACTAGAATGATCAACCTGTCACCTGACCTGAATACAATAGAAAATAAAAACTCATGATCTAATGAGTTCATAGACGAGACTCACAGAACCATCAAGATTTTTTACTTTTTGACCTTTTTTGTTTGGGTTTAAACCAAAATACGGGTCAATTTTATGTCAATAGCTCCTTTAGAAATATATTTACTAGGAAAAAATCACGACATGTTCAATATATATATATATATATATATATATATATATATATATATATATATATATAGTGCACCTTTTTCAGTGCTGTGCACATTAAACTTTGATTTACTGTCATCATTAGAAGACCTTACTTGGCCAAGTGTGATTTTTATCCACCTGGTCTTTAATTGTTGCATTTGTGATTATGCCACTGCCTTCATTGTAGAGGAATTGCTGACCTTAAATTGTTTTCATAATCCCAGTGTTTACCGTAATTACCTCATTATCTCCTTCACACCTTCATCAGTACTTACAGTAATTTGGAAGCTGGAAGTCTGGATGTAAGTGACATACTCAAGTGACATTTCCTGCTATTGGCGATATAGCATTCAAAATGCGAGGTCGACACGAGTCATCAATAATCCAGACACAAAATGGGAAGCAGTCTTATAATTCTTTGACATCGTACCCAGGAGGCACAGCAAATTAAAGCTTTCTCGTCTACGTGGATTAATTATTAATCCACTGGCATTATAACTTGTAGCTGTTCAAGAGGAGCACTGGGGGTGATTCTTAGCCAGTAATGCGTGCATGTAGAGAAAGTTGGCTTCGCTGTTTGGATTTCTTTTTTTCTGTCTTGAAACAGAAGTCTGTTGTTTTCTTTTTTGAGAGTTGTGACGTTGGAAAAGAGAGTTTATACGTACTAAGAGCTCTAAACCATATGAATGATTCACAACTGACTTCAAACAACATCTTCTCTCCCACAAAATTTCAACAAACTTTCAAGTTTAAGTTGACAGACTACTTTATAAAGCTGCTTTATTTTTTAGGAATGGAGATTGCTATATTTGATGGTCCTTGACAGCAAAAAATAAAAATTTCAAGCTTAAGTGGCGCAAGGTGCGTTTCATTTTATTGCTTGTTGTTTGTTCATTTCATTTACATGTAAAAGCTGTGATATCGAGTCACAAAACCAGCCACCTGACAGGGTGACCTTACATGTTTTCATAAATGTCTAAACAGCTTTACAATTTGATTCATTATACTGTAATTTGGTGTCTTTTCCTGGTCACTCCACTGGCATATTTTGTCATGCCAGGACTAGAGTACCTGTAAAGCAGTTTGTTATTTTTAATCAGCACTGTAACATCGAAGATCTGTATGGAAATGCAACTTGCCTGGCTTAATCAGAGGTCAGTATTAACATATAAATGGAATATGCAAAAGTAAATGTGGCTTGACATTATGTGGAGGCACAGACTTAATAGCATAATAAACAACTTGCACAATGAGCAAATGAAAACAGGCCTCAAGCAAGTGCTTCAGGTCCACAGATTAAAAAAAGGGTATTTGTTCATGTCAAACCTTGTTTTCAATGTTTTTTTATGCTATCTTCATTTCACAGATTGAGCTAAATCTAAGAATATACATGGTTGAAGTATTGTAGTTGTGAACCACTGGAAGGCTAAAAACATGCTCCTTCCATAACTTGATGCAAATAACGCAAACATGATTTCATATGTTGTTGCATTCAAAAATGGTGTCAGACCACAGTTTATTCTTAACATTGCTGCTGCTATAGCTTTAGCTTTAACATCCTCATTGGAAATTCAGTCTACATTTTTGTGAAATTGTCAAAATGTTCTTGTAAAGTGCAGTTTCAATTTATAAGGTGTTGTACTTGTGACACTGAGTGCTCGGGTTTAAGTCTGCTGAAGCACAAACAGATAAAAGCTATGTAAAATCAAGGTAAAACTACATGGTTGCTGTGCACTTTTCTCTTACGTTTGCTTTTGAAAACACTATTTAGGGAAGGGTTTAGGCCAGTGGTTAACTGGTCTAGGTGAGCTATGCGTCAAGTCCCGCCTTCTCCTGGATGTGTACAAGACAGATGTGTATGTGAAAAAACAAAAAAAACAAACATAGGCAGCGCCCTCTAGTGGATTAGTCATTTGAAACGTGCAATGAAATGTAAATAGAGGAACATATTTTACATTTCATAACATTGTAAGCTGAGGCACATATTTAAAATGAGCATGGGCTGTAATTTTTGAGCCCATTTGCAAAGTTTGACCACCCTTAATTTTTTTTTATTTTTTTTTATGTAAGCTAACATTTTGTCCCAAATTTTTTTTAAATAATAACATAGTGTCAATAAGATAATTTTTCTGTTCCTGATTCAGTCAGAGCCTCCTTTTTTTTTAAATCATAAATTTATATCTATATATTGATTTATAGATTTATTTATATCTATATATTTATCATAATTAATGCGTGGTCTCTTGGTCTGGCTGAATTAGTCAGGGCACACACCACAAAGTAATCAAGCTGATTTCTCCTCTTCCGACATACTAGGTAATGTCTCAATTATCTTGGTAGTTCTAAAGATTATCTTATCAGATTTTCCTATGGTGTGGTGTGTGTAAGAGTTTCTAACACCAGAAATCCTGATGTGTGGGGGAAACCCTGAGGACAAATGCGCAAACGAGCCAGAGATTTACTAAAGTGTAAAACTCAAAATTTGTTGTCCATGAAATTTCACTAACCTTGAAGTCCACGTGAACCGGAAGTTGCCGAGACTTTTATTTCAGTGTGTTGATGTATTTCCAACTGAAACAGAATATTGAGTAGGGGCAAGGCTTTTTTTTGTGCATCATTCACTTGTAGCAAACTAACACTAAGAATGGCGTGGTTAAGAATATTGTTGATGAAGCCGCCAAACTGACATCAACATTGGACCAACACTCCAAACACAGAAGCAAATGTTCAGAATTTTTTCTTTTTTTTCAGTGTATTAACTTGCATGAATTTGTTCAATTAAAAAATAACAGTGTGTGCTAGCGGGCAACACGGTGGCTCAGTCGCCTCAAAGCAAGAAGGTCGCTGTTTTGAGTCCTGGCTGGATCAGTTGGCATTTCTGTGTGGAGTTTGCATGTTCTCCCCGTGTTGGCGTAGGTTTCCTCCGAGTGCTCCGGTTTCCCCCACAGTCCAAAGACATGTGTGCTATAGGTGAATTGAATAAACTAAATTGGCCGTAGTGTATGTGTGTGAGTGAGTGTGTATGGATGTTTCCCAGTACTGGGTTGGAGCTAGAAGGGCATCCGCTGTGTAAAACATATGCTGGATAGGTTGGCGGTTCATTCCGCTGTGGCGACCCCTGATGAATAAAGGGACTAAGTCGAAGTAAAATGAATGAATGAATGAATGAATGAGTGTGTGCTAGCAAAATAAACATTGTTAATTTCGACATCACACAGACACAACGCAGCCATAACGTTGACTATGCATGCCTCTCTTTATGTCATTTTTAAAATATGCATCAGACTGTCAGCATATGGGCTGTGGGTGGAACTACTGTCCATTTATCTCTATTTATTACACAGCTTGTTTTACTGTTAATTATGCATGCTTCATGCTTTCCTGCTACCTAGCAACCTCATAAAATCGCCATTGTGTGACATTATCTGCAACACTTATCACAGAGAGGTCAAAGCGGGACATGGTGCCTGTGTTAAAAGGGGTTCGTGAAGCCGTGATGATTAATTTTGATTTAGTACACTAGCCCTGAGTCATGTGAACGGCCTTTAACATCAGCCTATAAAGGAACGAGACATGCATGAGATCCTCATGGGAACTTTGCCCTAATTCGTGCTGTGCCGTGCAAGAAGCAGAGAAATGAAGCATAGGGGAAAATATTCTTTGCCACGGTGAATGACTTCTCGTGGATTAGTGCGACCTCAGCACTGAAAAACAAGTCAGCAAGTTTAAAGACCTGGTGGCAACAAGAAACACATTTGATATTAAATATTAACTTGCATTTGAATTGCGCAGTGGTGATTTTTGTTGCATTTTATTTACATGAATTTATCTCCACAGCTAAACCCCTATGAGCATTATTGTCCAGTTAATGATGTTGTCTTCATCCAAAAGGCAGGCACTGGAACAATGATGCAAAACCGATTTCAAAACGCAGACAGCGGCAGTTAAATTGTTTTGAATGTACATTTGTATAGAAGGTTATTGCTCGTTATTTTGATTCAGCAAAATTAACTTTATGATCTGTGCTGCTTTCTAAATGGGAATAAAACCGAACAATATAAAAGAGCATTCATGGCTGCCATATTGAAATAAAGCACTTGACAGTCTGTGTACTGTATTTTTGACACCAGGAGTGTACATGGACACCCCATTTATTCTGTAGGTGCAATTAAAATACACTCAATGGTACCACAAATGTAAATTAATGTAAACACATATAGAAATCTGATACATGTCAGTATGTATATTCATTCATTCATTTTCTTTCGGCTTAGTCCCTTATTTATCAGGGATCGCCACAGCAGAATGAACTGCCAACTATTCCAGTACCCAGTACTGGAAAACACCCATACATTCATTCACACACACACACACACACACATACACTACAGCCAATTTAGTTAATTCACCTATAGCGCATGTCTTTGGACTGTGGGGGAAACCAGAGCACCCGGAGGAAACCCACACCAACACGGGGAGAAAGTGCAAACTCCACACAGAAATGCCAACTGGGCCAGCCAGGACTCGAACTAGTGACCTTCTAGCTGTGAGGCGACTAAACACTGAGCCACCGTGCCGCAATTTCATATATATAAAATACATTTCATATACTTCAAAACATTGCAAAATGGCCATTTACTTTTTTTGTCAACCGTTAGGATTACAAATATGTACTATTTTCACATATATTAGTTATAATTTAATAAACATGTTCATATACATCAGATTTTCATATGTGAAATAGAGATAATAAGCCAATATTACCATTGTGGCCACCCTTGATAAAAAAGGAAATAAGCTGAAGGAAAGTAAGTGAGTGAAAATACAACTAGTTAAACACATTTAAAGATGAATCTAACTTGTCTTTAATCTTATAACAAACGGTATTTAATCAGAAATTCTGATTTGAACAAGAACACCAGCGATCCTTTAGAAAAGCCTTTGAGTCTTGAGTAAGGCTGTCATGACTTGAAATTGGTTTGGAACGAAGCCGACGTATCAGTGTTGATTCTGTGCCAAAATCAATGTTGAGTTTACACAAAGATCGTCTATCTCAAAGATTAGGAAACCAAATATGGTGTACTTTTTTATTATTATTAAAAGTTTCAAGCTGATGGTGTAATTGTCTTCTGAATCATGATGAAAAGTTTGTGTTTTTTTTTTTTAAATGAGTTGCCCATAGGTAAGATTTTTTTTAGGCTCCTCGGGTGTCGTGTTCTCACATCACAAAGACTTGAAAGGAACAAAGAGCCTAATTGTATTCCCTTATCTTACAGAAAATTACACAAAAAGGCAGAATTGAATGTATTTTTTGTGCGTGTGAATAAGACAATCCCAGAATGCACTGCAGGAAGAGTATTGAATTGAAGTTCACAATGATGGATGGGTTCAAAAGTACCCAGGTAGCAAAGAATTCCGGCCCAGATTTGGCATAAAGCTGGCACAGCAGGCATTCATCCGGCACTGGCATACAGCATGTGGGCCAAACATGGCCCAGGTTTGGCAGAGGTGGCACCGTCTTTAAGGCGGCACACAAGATTTGGGCCAGATGTAAAATGTAGTATTTAGCCCAGATGTTAAAAATATGTGGGCCACGTAAGTTTGGCCTGTCTTGACCTACGTTTAAAATACATTAAAATTATTTTTGATTAAAGAAAAAAAATCTACCAATCAGGTTGCTTTAAGAAAAAGCACCCCATAGTGTGCCTAAAGCGCAATGCTTCAGAGGTTTATCAATTTCATTGCAATCGTGACATACCAACCTATCTGGCCCAGTTCAGGCCCAGTTATGAGTTATTAACTTGGCTGAGACTTGACCCAGATATTGTCCATATTTGGCCCTTGTCTAGAAGCCAGACTTAGTCCAGTCATGTACTGTAATTCACTGCGGCATGCGGGCCAAGCAAAACCTAATTGTGTGGGCCAGAGCTGGGCCAGAGAAATTTTGTTATGTGGGTATAAGGGGAACTGATTCGAAGAGAAATAAAAGGGACATATATTTTGTGTCAATTTTTGGTTTGAAGTGTTAGCTTAGCAACATGCTAACACTATATTCTACTGGAGTCAGTTGTGAGTGTTAGTTGAATGTTATGTGAAGATTCCCCCAGAAAATCCCCATTTTTTTTGTACAGACATGAAAATATCCAAATGCAGTCAACTACAATAAGTATAATAGTTGATCATGTGGTAGGCCAAGAGATTTGTTTGAGGATGAGAATGAATGCTAACATTTTTATTCTAGAGTATTAAACTGTAATACTTAATTGCTTATATACTGTTACTAACTGTAACAAAATTGTGCAAGACAAGTACTCATGTGTTGACTGGAATGACATTTACCATTGCTTAATGGTAGATTATTATGCTGTTAGCTTAGCAACATGTTTACACAAAATACTTTGCGGATTATTTGAGAATATAAGTTGTGTGTGTTGGTCATGTAATGAGAGACAATTATGTGCATGTACTGTATAATGATCATGAAAATAGTTTAATTTCAAATCATTGACCTGTTAGCTTAGCATATTGCTAAAATCTGATTTTGTAGTAATCCGTTGTGAATGCTGGTTGATTGTGTGGCTGCATGAAGAGTAGCTACTATTTTCGTGCAGATTAAAAATTACTCTTAACATTGTTTAATGGTAGATTTGTTAGATTAGCAACATGTTTTATGCACATGAGAATGAATTGAGGTATTGAATAAAATGTTGAGTATTGAGCTGTTAGCTTAGCAACATGCTAACATTAGATTCTACTGGAATCAGTTGTGAATGATTGTGGGATGAGTGCCATTTATGTTTGTGTGTTAAGAGTTGACTGACTCTGGGTCATTGAATGTGGATTATACTATGGTCACCACACCTAAAGACATTGTTCAGATGTTGTATATCAAGACATTTATCAAGGTCTTGTCCTCAAACAGCTCCTGTGTGTAGTCTTAAGTAGTTTTTGTTTTATGATTGAAATCATTCAGCATTGTGATATGAAGACTTGCATGGAGCTATTTTAGCTGTTTGTTTATCTGAAAATAATGACACACCTTAGAATGTTCATCAGCCAATAAGAATCAAGCACTTAACAGCACCATAGTATAAAGTTAGCCTAGTTAATGCTAGAGTATTAAAGTCTGTGTGAAAGGTTTATTTTGTTAGTGCACATTTTTATTCTTAAGGTGAACTATTAATCCGTGCAAGTTAATCCACTGAAAAAATAAATGTGTGGAGTTTAAACCACACCCCTTTTACCGTTAGTTTGCCATTAGGAAATGATGCACAAAATGAAAGCCCCACCCCCTACTCAATATTCCATTTCAGTTGGAAGTACATCAACATACTGACATAAAAGTCTCATTAACTTCCTGTTCACGCAGACTTTAAACTTAGCAACATGCTAACATCAGACTGTATTGGAACCAATTGTGAATGTGTGATTGCACAAATGTTTATTTGCGCAAGAGAATGTTTTGTATATAGAAACATTTTAAAATCAGTTACTTATTAGGTTTCTTCAGAAGCTTTCTATGCACCCACAGCCGACAACAACACAGTTAAGTAGGGTTTGGAACAGCATTGCTATGTGTTTTTCCTTTTAGAGAAAATTTTATTTCTCAGGCGGCATAGAGCGTAATCTGAGACGATCAGGGGAGAATCTGATGAACGCACACGCACGCACGCACGCACGCACGCACGCTCGCACACACACACACACGTGCACACGCACACACAAACACACACACACACACACACACACAAACACACACACACTTGAACATCCTTCCAAAACCATATATCATACTTCTCTAATATGCCACAGGGAATCGCTTTGACTGGTCTTCTTTAGTTTGGTGCTAGTTGTGTGTGAGCAGTTATGTGTGTGCGCTGACTGACTGATCCCATTTTTACCCCGCTCAGATGTAGCCATACAGACGCTCTCTCTCTCTTTCTCTCTTGCACTTCTTCTCCATCTCTCTCTGTCAGGGATGAAAAGGAACTGCATTATCTTTCCTCAGCACACAGTTGACCCAGTTAAAACTCTGAAAGTATGACAATTTAAGAAAACTGGCAAACTCCATTTCTGCCCTCACTTTCACGAGCATATGGGAACTCCACAGGAGCATGGCAACTATTTAAAGGTGGTTTGTGACTGAAATGATGCAGATCTGATGATATTTTCAAGGACTGATTTGACTGGGTTGTATCAGGGCGTAATAATATATGCATTGCACAACTCCTTATAGAGATGTTTAGCCAGAAATAAACATTCAGTCTTCATTTATGCACCCTCATATTCACCAAAACCTTCCAGACTTCCAGAGTTTAGGTGCCAGATATGAGAAAGATCTACTGCCTACAGTTGATTTTGATATTCTGGGAATAATCAATTGTCCAGAATTAATTGAGCGTACTGGACGTGAGGGGCTGTAATACACCAGGAGCTCCTTCAAATACTGGAGAGCTACGGCTTTGTAGGTAGTCAATAAGATTTTACAATTTATACGATGTTTAATAGAGAGCCAATGCAGTGATGAAAGAACTGGAGTAATACTATCATATTTTTTGTTCTAGAAAGCACTCTAGCAGCTGCATTTTGAACCAGCTGAAGTTTGTTAAATATGCCTACAGGGAAACCGCCTAGTAGCCCATTACAGTAGTCTAAACAAGAGGTCATGAAAGCATGAATAAGCTTTTCCGCATATAGCATATGTCGAAGTTTGGCAACATTTTTAAGATGAAAAAATGCAGTTTTACAGATGCTTGAAATCTGGCCTTAAAACAACAGGTTGCTTTTAAAAATCGCCCCCAAATATTTGACTGAAGACGAGGACTGAACTGAAAATCCTTCAAGGGTTACACAACGTTCTACATTTTGCGTATGAAGTTTTTGGGTCCAATAAGCAAGACGTCAGTTTTATCTGAAAAATCACAAATATCATTCAATATATATATTTTTAAATCTATTTGAAAGTATGTTGCATGTCATAGGATTGCATCATATTCTCAGGATTAAGTTGTGTATGTTATTTAATACTTTATTTTCAAATCTAAAATGGCATTTATATTCCAAAATAGCTCATATACAATTAACATTGTGATACGTTTGGATTTAAGAGACATGCAAGTGTTCATACAGCTCATTTTCTAGTGTATATGCTGCTAGTTTCAGTTTGATATTAAATTGTAGACGTCACTTTTTTAAATGATTTTTAATTTAAATATTTTTTTCGTGAATGCAGCTATAATTTATGCTTCAGACTTACATTTTCATTCCTTTTTCTGTTTACATTACTGTTAAATTTGAAGGATTGTGTTGAGGAGTGAGAGGGAAGTATTGTGTGTTTAAATTTTGTTTTATTAATGGCTTTAGGTAGTCTATTTGACATTATTTTCATCAAATGACTTTGAGTTTGATTTTGACACTCCCTATTCATATTTTTATAGTTGAATTTCATTAAAAGGTTTAAAGCTCTAAAATTAGGAAATCTGTTTTATTATACTACAAGTAGATGTACTTTAAATGTTATTTCATGTAAATTACATATACAAAAGTTGTTCAACCATTTTTTTTTGTTGAGAATTAATGATTCAGCATATGCAATAAATGCTATTTTGTAAACTGAAATAACACCTAGCCTTGTCATGAAAAGATCAAATCAACTTATATTATGTATGCATGTATGTACGAAAGAAAGAAAGAAAGAAAGAAAGAAAGAAAGAAAGTATGCATGTCCAGGTTAAGACATCGCCTATATTTGTTTTATATTATAATTTATGGTTATTCATTAGTTTTTACCTTGGTTCGTTCGTTCAGATAGATAGATAGATAGATAGATAGATAGATAGATAGATAGATAGATAGATAGATAGATAGATATGTTACTTCCTTATAGTTTCATCCCTAATCCAAAATTCCTTTCCCGTGTCAATGAATATCTAATGCTTCCATTTTCCATAAGTGCAAGCCATTTTTTTCTTGATAAATGGCGCTGCTTATGTCCTAGATTTTCAGATCAGTCTTTCTTGCCGAGGAAGAACTTTGCGAGACAGGTGAACTCAAAGGAAACAGCTGCTCAGCAAAAAGGAGTTTTAAAAAGTGATTTTCAAGCATTTATAATCAGTGTTCTACTTTCAAAACTGATTTCAGCTGCCACACTTTGCAGTCGTATTAAAACATTTTTGCATTTCTGAGCCAAAGTTGAGGGTTAGCGCTGTAGTAATTAGCCTAAGGACACAGATGAAACTCCAAAATAAAGGTAATGTCATCATTTTCTTCCTTTGTGTCACTCTGTGTGATATTTTTCCCCTCTTCCGTGAATCACAAAAGGAGTAGGCAGTATATCTTTTTGAAAGAAACTTTTACAATAAAATTGGATGTGAATCGTGGCTGTCAAGCTCCAACAGAGACAAAAAAGTACCAGAAAAGTTGTCCATATGACTCATGCACAATATGCCTTGCAGGAGGATACTTTAAGCTTGACATGCTACAAGCGATTCATTTAAAGTCGAGAAACTGTAGTCAAGCTGTTATTTTGAGAACAATAGCTAGCCAGCTAACTGCAAGTGAAAATCAGGTAGCATATTTAAGTTTTTTTTTTTTAAAGTGTATAACTATTGTATTTCATTCAACAATGAGGCTTTTTGAGTGAATTTTGATTATGCTATAAACATTAGCATTTTTTATACAAAAATGGTAGCTAAAGCTCAAACTAAACTCATCAAATGAACTGATTCAATTAAATTAGCCTTTCTATCATGGGACATCTGTGTGTAAAGAAATAGTTAACGTTTAGCACTAAACTGCTGGCACATTTGGTAGCCTATTTTGAAAACAGCCACATTTCTCTTACGCTACTGAACAAGTTTTATTAGCATTGTTAGCTTCAGTTGGTTACTTCTCAACAAAATATATCCGTTTGTATGTCTGTTAGACTTCACAATGATGCTAGCGGTTTGAGATGCTATCTGCTAGCTGTGTTATCTCTTCATTAAAGTGCAGTGGGGAAAGATTCTTTATGAAGTTAATTTCTCCAAAAAATGTTCTTTGTGAATAATTTATCAAAAACAGTTCTGACAAAGTCTGAACCACATGTAAGGCAGAGTTTGGCAGGCAAACCTAGAAGGAACTCATAAATATTTGGAAAATAGACATTAAAATGTCTCATAAGGAAATCTTCACAATATGATGGGGTTTTTTTTATATCTCAACTGTGATGTAGGAAACTTTTCTCTTCAGTAGAACATTAAAGGTTTTTAGCTGAAATCGTGGTCCTTGGTGGTACATACAATGGAAGTAATTAGGTATCAGCATTTTGAGTCAAAAAAACGTACAGACAAAACAAAAGTAATAGCCATGGCTCCTGATGAGACATTGAGGTCTCATGAAGAAAATTATAAAGATGAAATGAGACAAAGCAGCTTAAACTTGAACTTTATTAAAACAAATATTCCAAAGTAAAAGTACAAAAACAAACAAACAAGTCAAGTATGGTTTTACCCATACTCGAAATTCAAAATTGCTACTTGAAATCCTCTGCTTTTAACCCATCCTAGCGCACACACATTTTGAATGAGGAGTAAGAGCACACGCGCACACACACACACACGCGCGCACACACACACGCACACGCACACACACACAATCAATTAAAGATTCCACCTCCCTAACCATTAGGCCACAACTGCCCCAATTGTATGTGTATGTGTTTGCATACTTACTTCCCATTGACGATAATACCTTAATGCTAACCTTTTGTCTAAAAATTGCACATTGTCATACATATGATGTTTTAATAACAAAGTTCAAGAGGTTTACAAGCAGATAATCAAACAATTTCTTGTTCTCTGGTTCGGGACATGTTCCGAGCTCGGAGCCTTCATTTAAGACATTGTGCCAAAATATGCTCACTATTTGTTCAGTCAGATTAGATGTAACTCGTGAAATTACGCAAATGTAATGTCTATAAAACTTTGATAAAATTTCTGTATTTTTAAAGGTGCTGAAAGTTTTTAAATCTTCTAAAGCATAAAAACACCATAATATGTTTGCAGATATTTAAGAAACATGCTAAGTGAACATTCTTGTTTGTAAGAAAAAAAGATGACTTTGGAAGATCTCAGTGAAGATGTTTATTCAGCATAGCAGTCTCAAAATACACGGCCGTACCTTGGGTTCACCGGAGTCAGAATGAACCCTGAACATTCTTAAACTCAAACCTTTATACTGTTTTAGATGTTGGCTTTAGACCTGCCTTTAGATGTTAATGAAGTTGCTCCTTGGCTGTTGATCCAGCTGTTCTCTCTATCTCTCTATGTTAATGGTGTTTCAACACCATTGATGAGATGGTTCTCTGTGCACCACACCCATCCCCATTCTACAATTGTTACAATTTGGTCGAGATGTTGTCACCTCAAACATTGCAGAGACAACAAACTGTTGACTTCTCTTTTCTCTCATAAGTCAGCCCTTTTGGGAAATGAGCATCAATTCACCATTTAGAGTGGAAGTTGGGTCGAGGCAGACTAATTTCTTACATGTTTATCTGAAAAACAATGCTGAAATCAGATATTCTGCTTTGGAAGTGAGCATTCCGTGCCCATTTGTTTTGGTCAATTTAACCCGCCCAATGCCAGTTTAGCCTATTATATTTCAGCACCATGGGTTGCCTTGTTGGAAAACCGCGTATTTCATTTCATTCATTCATTCAGAAAGGCTCTCAAAGCATGCGCCCGTGACCGAAATGCGACCTCCGGTGGACAGTAGCAGACTCCGAAATGAGACGCAGATTCCACATGAGGTGGTTATTAATTAGCAAATAATATAAATATTACGAACGTAAACATTAGGTGAGCAGGTTACATTGTAACCCTGTGTCCTAACAACACACTACGTGACGAGATTTGCAGTGATAAGCAATTTGGCTGTTTGCACCAAGCGAAACACGACAGAAATTTTAATACAGCCATTCAGAAGCACAGAATATGCACTCACTCATGAAATGGTAAGGTTTATAATCTAATTAATACATATTAAACCTCTTTAACATTATTAAATGTAGATGCTGAATCACTGATATGTGTTGGCTTGCAGAGTCACAGTTCTAAAGTTCAATTTCAAACGGTTTATTTTATTTTCAAGATCTGAGGTGAACTATCTGCTGCTGCTTTCAGTAGTATGGCAATAAATGTCATGTAAAATGGCATTTAAACTCACATTATTAGCATTTAATACTGAATAAAGCACATGAGGTGTACCTGAGGTTAGCATTGTCAAATTTTTCTGTGGTTCAGCTGCAGCTGCAAGAAATAGAAGTCGTTTCTAATATATCAATTCGAGTTGTTGGTTAGGACAAAAACTCCTTTTAATATGGAAAATATTTCTTCTATTGCGTGCCATTGCTTTTATTTAGAACACGATTTAAATCAGCCTTAAATAAGCCTATGCTTCTGTTGGTCCTCAATCTGGCAACCTGCGCTTGCGTTTGTTTTGATCCAGGAATGCAATACCTAGTTCAACCACTGGGTGTCGAACTTACATACTGCACCTTTAATTACCTAATACAAAATTTTTATAGATGTATTAAAGACATTACATTTGCGTACATTTTATTTTTAATAATCATAATTCTGTTCGTATAAACAACAAATATTTTGTTTTTCTTTTTCAGCCCCCAACAGTAAATGCATTTTCTGTCTGATTTGATTATTGTGAAGAAAAGTAGGTAATGAACTCTTCCCGTATACTTGTAGCCACTTTGTCGGATTAGCATTGTGTCCTGTGGGTGTTTCCACGGCCTCTGGAGAACATAATGACGTTAATACTTAATTTAAAGAGCTTTCTTCTTTCTGCCGCTCTTTTCTGTGTGGGAGGCAAGCAGAGTGAACAGCTGCGGAGAGACTCGTGATGTGGCATTTTCTTGAGAGATGATTTTCCCAAAATGACTTAAAGGGAATTATAAAGAGATTAACGCCTTCTTGGGCCACATCAGCAAACGTTTGTTTGTTAGCGCAGCTGCCAGCAGCTGTATTTGTCAGTGATTAGCAATGTCATTTTGTGGGTGGTTAAACAATCCAGTGGCTTGAGTTTTATAGAGGCGGGACAATGCAAAACAATGCCAAACAATGCAAGGATGCTATTAACCTCAACCATTTTTTTATTTTTTTTTACAAATGTTTATTCATTCATTCATTTTCTTTTCGGCTTAGTCCCTTTATTAATCTGTGGTCGCCACAGCGGAATGAACCGCCAACTTATCCAGCACATGTTTTACGCAGCGGATGCCCTTCCAGCCGCAACCCATCACTGGGAAACATCCATACACACTCATTCACACACATACACTACGGACAATTTAGCCTACCCAATTCACCTATAGCGCATGTCTTTGGACTTGTGGGGGAAACCGGAGCACACGGAGGAAACCCACGCGAACACGGGGAGAACATGCAAACTCCACACAGAAACGCCAACTGACCCCTTTTACAGATGTTATAAGATCAATTTTGATCAGCTTCCTGTTAAAACAGTTTGGTGTTGAGGCATTGTGTCGCATAATGTGTCTGAGTAGGTACTACTTCACATTCAAACATTAAAACAATATGCTTTATATAGTGTGGATGTGTACAGTATATAGTATAACTTTATGTAGTTACGAATGCTAGGAGTTCAGCTATATTATTACTAGTCCAAGTTATGAATTTGGACATGATACTTATTTCATCGACTGTTTTGATCTATTGCTTTATGAATACTATGAGTTTAGACATACTACAGTACTCAATTTATGTAATGTTTTTTGCTAATTTAGACAGTAATCATTTCACATACTCAATTTATTTTCTCATTCAGAACGGCAAAGCATAAACAATGCAGTTTAGTACCATTATCACAGTAATTCTCACTCACCACAGAGGGATTTGCTCCTGAAAATATGACTGATAATCTAATAATGCCGACTATCACCTTGGTGTGTCCCAGCCTTAGATTAAATTTACTAAACTCTAATGCTGCGTTCATACCAAACGCGGATTAAGCGTCAAGCATGAGTGATTTACATGTTAAGTCAATGCAAAGATGCGAATAGACATCCTGCGGCACTATTTGCGCAAATGAGGCGGTGCGTTTTGAATATTTTGTGCGTTTGGCATGCTAAATGCACAAATTGCTTGAGTTGGAAAATCTGAAATTTAGTGGACTTTCGTGCTGCGCTAACCAATCAGGAGCTTGCTGTTGTAAGGGCATGATTATGACGTAGTGCCAGTTGTTGGTACAACTCATCAAACTGGGCTCGGCTCAGTCAGAAGTACCGATAAAAGCTTCCATCATCCAGGTACTGTTTCTGTAGGAGTTGATGAACTCACAGAGCTGGGTGCACCTCTGAAAGGATCTAGTGGACTCAGACATGACGCTGAATGAATCTACGCTGTTTTTCAGCCTTCCTAAAGCACAGCTACTCTCTCAATAAAATCCATGTTAGCCATTTAGCAATGAAACTAGAGTCACCAGGCAGAAAGAAGCCTTGCCCATGATGCGGATCCACGTCTATTGTGAAGAGAATTTCACGCACGAATAAAGCGAATTTGAAGCACAGATTAAGCGAGTAAAATCAAAATGTTCATGCACAAATATCGCGATTTATTTTTGCGCAAGCCGCGTGTGGTGTGAACACCCCATAAGTGGTCAAATATTTGGTTACACCCTTAAGTTCAAGTACATCTGATATAAGCCCAAATTGTACATGTATTTTAGCATATATAGGTAGCCACACAGCTTCAATTGGTCATTTGGTATATTTGTTTACTCGCCAAATTGCAAGATGACATCATCAATATTTTAGTCCATGTTCCCAAATAAGAAATATGGAAAGATTTATTAAATCGATATAAAGATGTATATAAGATTTGTAAAGATCTTATAAGGGTTTAACTTTTATTAGTTTGTTAGCATATACTGTGTGTGTGTATGTGTATATATATTTGTGTGTATATATGTATATATATATGTATGTATGTATGTATGTATATATATATGTATGTATGTAACAGACCTAGAAAAAAGTTACAAAACTTTAAGTGGTCAAATATTTGGTTACGCCACTAAGTTCAAGATGATCAATATGTTTAGTAGACTCAAAAGACCTACAGTATATTCTATATAAGCCCAAATTGTATTGTACCTGTATGTTAGCATATATACAGTATGTAGCCTCCAAGCTAACAGACCTAATGCAACAAAACACCAATCAGATTTCTTCACGCCGTCAAGGTAGATCTACTTTTCTGTGTGGCCACTTCACTGTAGGTCTGTCCTCCATCCTAAGGTTAACCCCCCTCCCTTCCTCCCAAATCTAATTAGGTATTATTAGCTGATTAGAGAGGACCCTCGTGAAAAAAAGATGAAAGCAAGAGTGAGCGAGTTGGATAGAGCAAGCTGGATAGAGGGAGGGAGGTAAAAGATCAACTCACTGCTAGTTGTGCTGTGGAAGCAGTGGGATAAAGCTTCACAGTGAGAGAGAAAGAGAGAGGCAAACTGGGATATATTTCTATTTATTTCCCCCCCTCTGTTCCCGTTTCTTGGCTTGTTGCAAAAAAAAAAAAAAAATCAAACGAAAACTGTAGCATCCCAGCAGCCAGAGCGTCTCCTCGTTCAGAAGAGTCTCCGTGTCTAATGTGACACGTTGGAGTGGAATCGTGGGACATTCGGTCAGGCGAAGCAAAGGGAAGGATGGATAGAGTGAACCGGGTTTTAAACATCGTAAGACAGATGTCTCCCAGGAAAAGGGAACGAGGGTCTCACTGGGAGCCAGAGAGCCCTGAGACCTGCGAGGAGAGTCTGTGCTCTCTCAGCCTTTGCATCAGCGGTAAGACAAGACCACCCCTGGCAAACTTTCTCTCTCTCGCTCTGTCTCTCTCTCCGTCTTCCCCTCCTCCCACTCTAATCCTTTTTTCATTACTGCTTTGTGAGATTGATATTAACTTTGACCTGTGGTGTTCTGTGGAGAAGAAAAAAAACGCTCTCTCTTTTTTTATTCCGTCAGTCTTGCTTCAATTATTAGCATCATGTTTCCTCTGAGGGGAAGAGGGATTGAATTAATGGCGAAACTCTTGAACCTGATGTGGAGGACGCGGTTTCTCATTCCTCGTGTTGTTTCTGAGCCAATTGATTTTGTATTAGCATTTTGAATATTTGATGAAATGGATGTTTCCGTGAGGTGCAGTCATGATTCTTGACTTTATTTATGGTCTCGACTTGTCGTCGGTTTTGATAGGGAAAGGTCTGCGGAGATCAGTGGAGCTTCACCGATATTAATTGAGTAAAGACCATTACTCTTCTTAGAGTTATGACTAGCATAATGGGTGTTTTAACAAGAGTATTAGCCGGTGCATTATTATCTCCAGGAAGTCTGAAGACACTTAGGTTTTTATGGTTGGTTTTGTGTCCAAATCGATTTAAAGAAGTCAATTTGTCATCATTTTTTAAAATACTCTCAACTCTTCTGAAGTTTTTAGTATTTGGTAAAAGGGATAGATTTACAGGAGTTTCTATCTTCTGTGAAGCACAAAAAAACAGTGGGGATAATTCAATTTTTTGGTTATACAATTGAAGTCATATAGGGTTGAATCATTGTTGACTTTTAATTTATGGACAAACACAGCCAAAACTTTCTTTAAAATATATTTCCTCCAGAGATTAATAAGTTTAATTTTGGGGTTATTTAATTCATTTCAGTCATTTTTTGTGAATACAATTTGGGGAAAATTCTATAGAAAATATGTTTATTGCTTAAGATGCCTGTGTTGTATTAGCACAATATTCATTACAATTTGTTTTTGACTATACCAGTATTTAAATAAACACATAACAATACCATTGAGATAAATTCATAAAATTTTGAATTTACAT
>CAIGQV010007757.1:4960435-4973357 GCA_903798115.1 Danio jaintianensis | reverse complement strand
ATGTTTTAACACACTGCTAGCATGTTTCTACCATGATTTAACACACTGCCCAACATATCACACTGCTAGCATGTTTGTAGCTTGATTTATCACACAGGCCAAACTGTTTTAACACACTGCTAGTATGTTTCTAGCATGATTACTGCACCACTAGCATGGACTAACACGTGCTGGCATGATGCTAACATTTTTTTAACCATGAAATACACAACCAAAAGTTCATGCAGCTTTTCTCCCTCCTATCGCCTCTATTCTCATCTCTTCAGATACATGTCATCCACAAAACATCAACATTCTGCAAAAGAAAGAGAGAGAAAAAACGGCAGCTTTCTGATGCATCATGGGAATGGCGAAGGCGTCAGAGATTTTTTGGGAAGGAATCCGAACAGATTTGATTTCGCAGTGAATTTAGAATGATGAATGCTGGCTGCGATGTGGAGCTGCAGGAAATAAGTAATCCTGTTTTATCTAGCTGTGCCATATTATCATATTATATTAGATGGATGTCACAGGTGATGATGTGTCTTTATTGCTCAGGGGTTTATCTTTTAGACCCCTGGAGACTCGGAGATGGTTGCCTACTGAAATCTTATTTCTTCTTTTTCTTTTGAGAGAAATTCTGACTTCAACTCCTCCTAGAGCTTTAAAGAGTCTTTCAACTCGACTCAAATATTCAAACTGGGCGTTCATTTCTTTTTTCTAATAAATCCGACTTGTGATTTTTCTAAAATTGACTTATTTCATTCCCTAGACTCTCAGTGGACAGAAATTTATGACATCATAACTCTGCATTAAGTTGAGATTTGGCTTATTTGTAGTTTAATCTATTTGCTATGCTAACCATGTTTTTCAATGTGCTAATACAAGCATGTTAAATCATACTAGTAGCATGCTAATAATATTTAACATTTTTTTTACTAGTGTGCCTAATGTTAGAAACACGTCTGTTAAAACATGTTACACATTAGTGTGGTAATTCATTGTAGCAGTATAGGTCTATGCTAAAACTTGGAAACTGTGGTATATCATGTTAGAAACATGCTAGCAGTGTTCTAACACGTGACATCGGTATGCTAAATCTTGCTTCACATGTGCTAAAACAAAAGCAGTGTGGTATAATATAATCATGTTTGAAACATGCTAGAAATGTGTTAAATCATGTTATAAACATGCTTGCAATGTGTTACATCAATCATGCTGGCAGTGGGTTGAAACATGCTAGCAATGTGTTAACATGCTATTAGTTTGCATGGTAGAAACAAGCCAATATTTTGTTAAGTGATGTTAGCAATGTACTAAATCATGAATTCGAACCATGCTAGCAATTTGTTAGATCATGTAAGCAGTGTGTTAAATGATGCTGAAAACATGCTGACAGTGTGCTAAAACATGCTAGTAGTCATGCTAGAAACATAGCATTAAAATGCTAAGTGATGGTAGCAACGTGCTAAAACTTGGTAAAACATCCTAATGATCCCTTATCCATGCTAGCAGTGTGCTAAACCATGGCAAAACATGCTACTGGTATCTTAACGCGTGCTAGCAGTGAATCAAAGCAAAAACATGCTAATGGTATGTTAGCAGTATGTTAAATCAAATGTTGGAAATATGCTACAAATTTGAGTACAATTTGAGATATTACTGAGATCTTTTGGTGAGAATTGTTGCTAAAATGCAGCAAAAAATGTTAGATAAAAAAATGTCTCATCTCTTACCAACCATGAACAGAGCTTCTTTTTCAAGTACTTGACTTAATTCAATCCTAACCAGTCATATCCAGCGTGCGTCAAATGAAATTAGGTCAGAGTACACTCTTTTCTCACTCTCCTTTTCTCTGTAGCTTTGATTCACTCATTTGAACAATTAATTTGTATATTTGTGGCCTTGAGTTCTTCATTTTATGGAGCGTAATGCCTGATAAAAGCAGCTGAAGTGCGATAATGGAATGTTCATCATATTTAGATGAATTATGTATGAATATTCATAACTTGCATGATTATTATTCTTTGCCCCTGCCATTTTTATGCTCCCTGTTAAAGAAATTGTGGCTTAAAAGACTGATCATCAATGGATTGCCTGTCTTCAAGACGTCTGTTAGTTTCATCTATGGATTGAATATGTTGTTTCTACGTTTAGTGTATTCTTACAAAGAAAGTGTTATAGTCTTCAAATCACTGAATTCATCAAAAGATTAAACTGTGTTGTGATTAATTGATTCATGTGTTTGAAAGATTCATTCAAATAACTGATTCATTCTAAATAAAAAAGTAATTCATTCAGTTGTTCATTCAGTATACAGTAAACAGCACCCCTATGTATTTACTGACATAAACAATCAACAATGTTTTACAACAATATTATATATTACAGTATTTATTCATCTTTGTGTCTATTAATCTTTGTCTATTAACATTAGTTAATACAAATAAAATGGTTCAATGTTAGTTCAATATTAGCTGAAAACCTGTAACCATTGACTTCCATTGTATTTGTTTTTTTTTTATGATGGAAGTCAATGGTTACATGTATGACAGAAGAACGTAGGGCTTTGAGCCTCTCTTGGTTGTTATTATTTTTAATTTACACACTTTTGCTGTCAAACTGTTGTTTAAACGTAATATCACACAAGTAGCACTGTGATGTTGCTATATATCAGCACTGCTGTGATTCGCTACAGACAAATAACAGCAGTGCTGATATACATCCATATTGCAGTGCTACTTATATTGCTCATATAATACATATAATGTACTTACCAGATATTTAAACAAATAGCACATTATTGTAAAAGAGCTCTTAGGTCTGCCAAGCAGAGTTTGCCTATATTGTTCCTAAGTCAAAATTAAAATCTAGGGTTGATCAAGCTTTTGCCATAGCCACATCTAAACTTTTAACATGCTACTGATTCACATTAGAACTGCACCAACATTACATATTTTTTATTCAAAGTTAAAAACAAATCTCTTTACTATGGCCTATGACTTGTGATGTCATTTGGGCAGTTGTGGTTTAATGGTTTGGGAGTTGGACTTGTAATCGAAAAGTTCAATTCACAGTCCCCGCAGGAATTGAAGATGGGGGAGTGATTGAACAACACTTTTCTGATATTTGCTTACATGCTCACTGTGTGTTGTTGTGTGTGTGTGCGTTCATTCCTCAGTTGAAATGTGTGTGTGCACTTGGATGGGTTAAATGCAGAGGACCAATTTTGAGTATGGGTAAAACTTGTCATTTGTTGTATGTTATTTGCATGGTTTATATTTATGTTTTTTTTTGTTTATATTAAGTCTCTTAAGGCCCATTCACACCGGGACGCTTTTTGCTCAAGATTTTCATCAACTTTTAACTCCTTGTGACTAAACACAGGGTGCTAATGTGATCTTGCACACCAATGTGCAAAACGGCAGGCGTAAAAGTGTCATTTAAAAAAAAAAAATGCCTCATGGCCATTTTTTTTGTTTTGACGTGCCCGATCAGATTGGCACTTTTGTTCACGTGCCCGTAGCTGCCGAAGTTACAGTAAACACCACTTGGAGGTGCTCCAGCGCAAAACAGTTCCCAGTTTCACTTTCTTTCAATGAAGAGGATGCTGAAACCAGGTGAGATGAATGTGGAGCTGTTTTTTTCATTGGTGTCTGAACACAGAGCTGTATGATAAACACAACAGCAGCTACAATAATGTCAGTAGGTGTGGAGAGTAGCAAATAGGATTTGATGGTGAGTTTCATTTCACTTTTCTTTCATGACTTGCAAGTTCATTAAGCGCCATTTAATGTCAGGGTAATTTTGTGCATTCACTCTGCTCAACGCAGATGAAAATCGCCTGAGTTTGAATGCAGAAAAATGTCTTGAAAAACTCTGACGATAAACATGAGTGAAAAGCGTCCTGGTGTGTACGAGCCTTTAGAACATTGTACAGCACATTGGTCAACTGTAGTTTTTTTTAAACCCTTTTACACGTAAGTTCTAAATACTCCTGCTGACCCCCCTGCATGAGTTTTTTTTTCTTTTTTTTTTTAAGTTACCACTCTTTAGAACGCATCACTTTAAAGTTACCATGGCGACCCATCAAGTTTATCACACACAGCAGTCCCAATAAGTTATTTATATATCATGTTTTGTTTCTTTTTCCCTTTTCTACAAATATTGACAAACATCATTGCAAACACAATTTATATCTGCTATTCCAACTCTCAAATAAGTGTAAGAACATTTATTTGGTCTTTTAAACAGTTTAATAATGATCATATTATTTGATATATGACGGGTGATGGGTGCTACCATGTTTAGTCTACGCTAGAGATCAGAACTGCTGGATTTACAACACGTTTATTCATCATTTTCCTCCGAAATACATGAAAGCAAGTGGCTGTTTAAACAGTGTGCATCTGTCCAGTTATATATTTTTTTAAATGTGTATTTTTACAAACTTTAAATGTTATGTTTTGCTAGTAGTTATGCATATTTGAATGTCTGAAAACTAAAATAAATGTTATTCCTTTGAAAACGAGAAGATTTTAACTTAGCAGCTGATGATGTGCGATCTGAACGTTCTAATCACACCAACTTATTTGTAGCTTGAAAACATTACAACTTCAACTTCACGCTTTCTTTTTACATCGTGTCTAATTTCTGACAGAAATAAGGGACAAAGTTAGATTTAAAAGCCCCATGTCGTGACTAATCTGCAAATTTGCACACAAGCTTCTTTTTAAAGTTTGTTGAAGGAGCACAGAGGCTTGGTTCCTCCACTCGCAGCTTGTTCTCTGAGCGATAAGTGCGAGACGACAGGATTACAGGATTCTGCTTGTAAAAAAGAAGTCTCCTGTCATCTCGTCTCTCTTTCCTCTATGAAATGGCACAAAGCTGCGAGGACGCGATGAAAAGCCAATTTGAGAAGCCTGGAAATCCAATGTCCTTTTTCATTTGGCATGTTGCATTTAATCACAACTGATTTCTTTTGGTTTTGAGGGCCGAGACCTTGAAAAGGACGCTTTCAGTGAGCTTTCGGTTCTCGTTGGCACTCTGTGACCTTATATTTTGTCTCCTTCACTGCAATATAAAAAGATCACGCTTTAAATATAGAGTTCACTGCCTCAAGAATAAAGCCTCTGAAGCGATATTAAACCGTTCAGTGAAACGGTTCGTGTCTCGTGGCTGATTTCCAACAGTTTTGAGTGCTGGGACTTTAATTTAATAACGTTTTATGAATTGTTTGTCACTTTGAGTTACGTTACAGTAGAGAACTTGGAAAAGGATTCATGTTAAATCACAAGTTGATTTTGAACCAAATTAAAATCAGGTTGTTATGCAATGTTTACCTGTATTTTAGTTTGCTGTGGGTGGTTTGTTGAGTTGTGGGCAGTGTTGGAGTTGTGCCATGTTTATTGATTTGAATTTTGACTAAGACTTTGACTCTGTATATATACAGTGCTCAGTATACATGAGTACATCCCCTTTTAAGAACGGATATTTTTATCCATTTGTCAGACTATAGACAATATGTTTTGAACCATTTAAAAAAACAGTTTTAATAATGGTTATATTCATTAAAATAAGAGTGTGGTCAGTTGACATCTTTAGGAATAAAACGACAATACATTCAAATTTAAATAACTGTTGCAAAACTTTAAATTATATAAATATATATATAATTTTTTTTTTTTAATGCATCTCTTGAAGTTTTCTCTGTACTAAAATTTTATTTTATATTTTCCCTAACAGATTTTGAATTGGTGTTTTTGGATGATTTTAAGACAATCACTCAGCAAATGTGATTTGTTATTGTATTCTTAATGTGTAGTTTGTCCTGCAAACACTGTCTAGCTGTCTTTTTTTAAACTAATGCTTTGTGATAATGTTTTAGCATAACCAAATTTGGCCATGGATTAAAGATTAAAAAGAGTTTTCAAACATCAAAATATTATTATACTTTAAATTTTTTTTGTTTGAGCTAAATAAATAAATAAATCAAATCAACAATTTTATAAATGTAACAATAGTTTATATAGCAACAAAATAAAAAATAAATAAATGAATAAATTCAGGCATACATGCAATTAGAATCCTTTAACATTTATGCATATTTATAAAACAACAATTCCAGACTCTTTCAGGTCCAAAATGAAAATGAATTGTCATATTACATTTTTATACTTTTCCACTGTATCCTTCAAACCACACATTTTTACTAATTTGTCAATTATGTCAGCAAGCTTCTGATAATTTAAAATATATTTATATTCAGTATGATCACCCATTTGTTGTATATTTTAAGAAATTATCCCTTTAAGATGGGTTTTCGTTTGTTTTATGCAAAGGGAATGACACTCAGTGTAAGCTTGTGTATTGATAAAACAACAATTACGATATTAACTTTTCATCATCAGTGGAAAACTGTATCAAATGATTTGTTCAAAAACTGACTCATTCAGAAAGAAAATGTTCAGTGTTGCTCAGAGATGCCCAAATGTTCAAATGTTTTGTACCCAAATTAATCATTTTCCTCTTAAAGTTATAGTTCACCCCCAAAAAAGAAAGAAAATTACTCATCATTTATTCTCCCTCATGCGGTTTTAGACCTTTATGAGTTTCTTTCTTCTTTCTATTGTCTTCTATGGTCAATGGGTGCCAGCTACCAGCATTTCTTAAAAAAAATCTTCTTTTGTGTTCAGCAGAGGAATGCATCTCAAATAGGTTTTGAACAAGTGAAGTGAAAGAAAAACATTTTCATTTCAGAATGTTCATTTTTGAGTGAACTATCCCTTTAAGATGGGTTTTTGTTTGTTTTATGCAAAGTGAATGACACTGAGTGTAAGCTTGCCTATTGATAAAACAACACTTACGATATTATCTTTTCAAATATACCTATAAATACAGTAATAATGTGTTTTTTGCTGTTGTGTTCACTGTAAAATGTATAAACGTAATGTTATCACCTTAAGTTGGATTGTCAGTTTACTTAAAACCCTCTCTCTTTTGTGCAAAAAATATGTTGCTGAGGATCTTGTCTTTTTCGTCAGCGTCTTGCATTTCGTAGCAAACTACTTTCAGCTTGACTATAGTTTAGCTGACACTTTTATCCATTCATATGAATGAACTTTCCCTCAATTTGATTTCTGCGCTTTCACAATACACCCGTCAGCCT
Source organism: Danio jaintianensis (assembly GCA_903798115.1). Lineage (NCBI taxonomy): Eukaryota > Metazoa > Chordata > Actinopteri > Cypriniformes > Danionidae > Danio > Danio jaintianensis. The sequence goes on along the minus strand of CAIGQV010007757.1, from coordinate 4,966,210 downwards.
CTAAAATGCGCCTAAGAAGATGCAACTTCTGCTCGTCAAACTCCTAGTGATTCACCACTCAAAGTGTTGTTTTTATAAAACACATTTTGACACTTCAAAGTCCTCAGTGACGTAGCTTTGTTGCACAATTCAGAAGTGTGCCTCTATTTTATTCTCTCCAGCAGTTTTTCGTAATCATTCCTGCCATGAATATTGCAATGCACCGCCGCTGAGTTGGACAGACAGACGCCGGCTTCATTGCCGATTCTTTCTTTAATGTGTTTTTCCTCTCAATCTTTTGAATACTCTAGTAAAATGATCACTTTCAAAAGAAGCGCAACTCTGGGATCTTCCTCCAGGCTCCAGGTCTCTGTTTGTCTTTTTGAGCTCACAATCCCACAAGTCTCTTTTGTCGTGACGGGAGGGAGCGAGTAGCCAGAAGCTCGGATCAAAAAAGAGCAATCCAGCTCTTGTACATGACTGATCTCCGCTCTGATGTTCGATATTTATCTGGGGAGTCCAATAAACCTGCCCGCTTCGTGAACAAACACAAGCTCAATGGGCGGTTAGCGTGATGTTGAGTCGGTGGAGGTTGAGGATTAGCCTTGTTTTAATTATTTTCTCCCGATTTTCTTCAGGATTTCTCACATGCAGTTGCTAATAGCGGCAGTTCAGAGCATATCAATAATTTGTGCTTTTCCAGAACGTGTTGGAGAGAAGCAACAGATTGGCGGCTAATTGCTGTTTCATGGAGTTGCGTCAGAGCGTGAGGTCTTTAGCTGTGGAGAAATGAAAGATGCGAGTGGGAAGGAATGAGTGGAAAATTGTGGATGTGAATCAATGGATTCATTTTACTGAGGGGCAAAGGTGATGTGGAATTCCTGTAGACTCAAAACACATGTATTGGTTTACTGGAAAATTGAACTTAATTAAAATGTTACCATTTATTTAATAGACACGGTTGGTAGCACTTTTAGTCTAAGAAACTCATTCATTCATTTTCCTTCGGCTTAGTGCCTTTATTCATCAGGGGTCGCCACAGCGGAATGAACCGCCAACTTATCCAGCATATGTTTTACACAGCGGATTCCCTTCCAGCTGCAACCCAGTACTGCGAAACATCCATACACACTTATTCACACTCATACACTACGGCCAATTTAGTTTATTCAACTCACCTATAGTGCATGTCTTTGGACTCTGGGGGAAACCGGAGCACCCGGAGGAAACCCACGCCAACACGGGGAGAACATGCAAACTCCACACAGAAATGCCAACTGACCCAGCCGGACTCGAACCAGCGACCTTCTTGCTGTGAGGTGACAGTGCTAACCACTGAGCCACCGTGTTGCTTTGTTTAACGAACTATTCACATTATTAACTGCTGGGGAATTTCCTGCCCATTATTAAGATATTAACTGTTTAATAGTACTTATAAAGTATGATCTTATTTTACATCCCTAATCCTCCTCAACACCTAAACCCATCTACCATACTAACTATTAATAAGTAGTTAATTAGTAATTTATTGAGCTAATAGCCTTAATTAATGGTTTGTTTATAGTGAGAATTGTACCTTAAAACAAAGTGTGACCAAGCAGTTTTTCTTGATTTCACCTAAATATTTGGTCACACTGTAATTAAATATATAATTAAGTCTAGTAACAAACCATTAACTAAGACTTTTAGACCAATAAACAACTAATTAGCTGCTTATTAGTAGTTAGTAAGGTAATAGTTTAGGGATTGGGTAGGATTAGGGATGTAAAACCAGGACCCCCTCTTCTCTCCTCCCCACCACGCCACACGAAAACCTCAAAACATTATGCAATTCTGAGTGTGCCTCGCACAGGTGAGTGGTATTGACAAACCACCTGTTGAAAACACTATTTCATCTCTGTGACACTTTAACTGACACTTGCACCAGTTTTGCACATTTGCACCAGACACTTTCTTACAATCACACAAAAAAGTGCGTTTATGAAGTATGCTCCGCACAGATGAGTGGGCTTGACAAACCACCTATAGAAACACTCTTCTCTCTATAAATATAAAAAACACTCCCCCTTTGTACTCTAGCACTTAATTCTCTCAACACGAACAGTTGCTTTGTATAATTAGCACTTGTGTGTATTGCCTCTTGTTGAATCACTGAATGCCTCCTCACTTGTAAGTCACTTTGAACAAAAGTGTCTGCTAAATGACTACATGCAAATGTAAAATAAGATAAGACTATATACAGTAAGCTGTTTAGCTAAACTTCCACACACAACTTTCGTTTCGGCTAATCAAAGATCGATATCAGAGAGCTGCCAGTGACATTCACCTCTGCTCCTTCATATCATTACAGGGTTTCTCCATTAGGTCTGCTTTGCTAGCCGATATTCTCAGTCCTCTTAGCGCTGCGTGTTTACTGCAGAGACGTGGGCTGAACTGTCATCCTCATTAGCCAAAATGATGCAGCATCTGTTTCAGGACTTGGAGTAAACTATTGTTTTTTGTTGTACGTCTGTTCCTATTGTTTACTATGTACAGTGCGGCAGTTTGAGCTTAGTATAAGACAATACCTCACAAGAATCAAAGCAACTGTAAAGATAAGAAGCCAAAAATTGCACATTCATCCTGTGTATCTCCTGTTCAAAGGTGCTTTGGATTGAGATCAGGTGACTGTGGAGGTCATTTGAGTTTTGTGAACTCAATGTCATGCTCAAGGAACCAGTTTGAGATTATTTGTTATCCTATTGGAAGAAGCGTCAGAAGATGACTGTGGTCGCAAATGATGCACATGGTCAGCAACAATACTGTGTGGTGTTTAAATGATACACCACCGGCAGCCTGAACTGTTGATATAAAGCAGGATTGATCAATGCTTTTATGATGTTTGGGCCAAATGCTTACTCTCCCTTCTGAATGACACAGCAGAAATCGATACTTATCAGACCAGCATTGCTTTTGTTCTTACATTGTTCATTTTTTGCTGAGCTCAAGTGATTTTGTAGCTTTAGTTTGCTGTTTTAAGTTGAATGTAGTGCTTCTTTGTCTTCTTCTTCTTCTTATCCTTCTCCTCCTACTTCTTCTGCTGTTGCTGAAGCTCATCTGCTTCAAGGTTTGAAATGTTTTGTGTTTAGAGATGCTCTTTCCTCGGAAGAATGATCTTGGAAGACCACAAAAACACAGAAAGGCATCCTGTGAGAAATGAGATGCTGTGATCTTCCTGTTGGTCACTTGACCTTCACGAGTTTTAACAAAAAAAATATTTAAACAACATTACAACATTCACACACAGATATACCTGTGTATGTATATATATATATATATATATATATATATATATATATATAAAAATTTCTTATCAATATATACAACATGTACAAAAGCCTTACAAACATATTATGCACAATACAAATAAAACATATTTGAATCTGAATTTCAGCAAATAAACTAATTTCCATGTGTTTATGCCTTTATTAAAATATGTTAATAAACTTTACTTTCACCGTCTCATTTTGGGAAACTCCAAAATTCAGTTTTTATTCATTAACAATGACTTCTGGGACTTTGAGTGTGTGCTGTGCTCAAATCTGCATTAGGTTCATCCTCGATATCAAGAATGCATCTGGGTTCTGTCACGGGTCCTCTGTTCTTGCGGTCTTGAGTACTGGAATTTAACTTTGGCGGTCGATAATGATGTTACACGAAAACACAAGGACACAAGATCACTTAAGAACAAATATTGAGAAACAGCCCAAGTCTACTTGCCAAAATACATTGAGCTGCTGACTTGTGATTGGTCCAGTCATCCAGTATATGCATATTTTTTCGCCCCTCTAGATAGTATTTAACAATTTTAATGTTACAAAAAAGCAAAATGTTGCTTATATTCAGATTTGGATAGTGTGTTATGAAAACAAACCTTACAAAAAGCAGTTATCTTCTTTTCTATTCAGTTTAAATAATTGTGCTTGAGTCAGATTCGGAAATAAAACCTGCTCACTCAAACAGGATTGAAATGAAGCATTTTAGAGTTGCTTACAATTTGCAAACTAGCTATAAAGTTTTCAAAGCATGAACAGATCAAGTGAAGCCACACTAAATCCAAATAATTTTAATCAACCAGAAAATGTGTATCCCGGACGAGCCCCCATATTTTATATATGTATATTTATGCATAAATATATACAATGAAGATCAAAATCTAAATTCTAAAACTATTTTTTTTTTTAATAAATATTCATTCATTCAGAAATAATCTTCATTGTTCAAAATGTAAAGGAATTTTAGTTATGGCCATACAACAGCTAAGGTATTTCAACAATGATCAAAATGAGAGAACAGCAATAATTGTAGCACAAAGAAAGATTAAAAACAACTAGATTTCTGAAGGTTACAGCAACGTTTTTAAGGCGTCACACTGATTGCTTTGAATTTAATACAATTTAATACAATCTAGAAAACAAACAAAAGAACTTTGAATTCATGATTTGCTTCACCATCACACAATGTTTAAAGTACATGCGACATTTTGTATTTTCTCTTCCACATTAAGCATTAATACCTTTTTTAATTGTGCTTTGTCTGATTTCAATAATTTCAGAACAACATTGACTTGAACATTGGATTTTGATAAGAAATGTGAGATAGATATATGATGTGTGCTCTAGCTATATTGCTTGACCTTAATTCGCAGAGAAATAGAGTAAAATACAGTGTAAACATGCTTTATTAGTGGCTGAATCATTTTCTATTTGGCAACTTTATTATGTAGCACAGAATAGGTCTGAATGCTGCTATTCTGGAAATGGCCTAGTTTTTGGTCTGTTTTTTTTCTTAGGGTGGGCGGCAAACATGCATTTTAATCAGAGTTTACGAGTAAATTACACAGCAAGCCCAGAGATCAAAATGCATCTGTATTATTCCTCTGCAATTCTTTGAGCAACAAGAGAGAAAAACACTGTTCTTTCAATTTTAGGAGCAACCTGGTTACTTGAAAATGATGAAATCTGGAAAATGGAAACTGTGAAATCTGTGAAGCAGTGGTAAAAAAAAAGGTAAAAGAGTTTTTTTTTTAAATAAACTTTGAACTTTTGTTAAATTCATGAATCCTTTTTAGTGGATTCAAAACCTACAAGTGTGTTGTAGGGGAGAGAAAACTTGGTATGCTTTTTAGTAAAAGAAAAATAAATGTAGACTGAAATGTGATGCATTGCCTTTCAGTGAAAACAAAATGCAATCATTAATCTATAACAGCTTCTAAAATGCCCCATTTGTGGAGTAATTATGAAAATAATTTTCACAGTTTGAATTTCAAACACACGATTAATTTATTTTTGTTTCATTTCTAATGTTTGTCAAGTGTTGCACTCAGGGGAAAAACCTAGAATTAATTAGGAACCGAAGGACTGTGTTATATAAGGGTTTCGTTTTTAATAAAGTGACATAAAAGGGCCATCGCTTTCATAAAAGAATGAAAGAAGTGGGCGTATTGATGGCAGAATCCTTCAAAGATGTTTTGCTTTCGTAACTGACGTATGACAGTCATTATTTTTCCTCATTTGGTTCCACTTAATGACAGTTTTAGGAATTGCTTGCTTTAATCAGCCTTAAATTTGTAGTTGGGTTTGCTTCTGTAAATTGTTGCTCCACAAGGTTTTATTTTATGTGGCCTATTGAAATCTCATATGGGTCACTTCTTCAGGTCTGAGGGATTGATTATCTCTACATAAATTGAATCAAAATGTCTTGGGAAATTACGCTAGGATAACAGAATATTTGTCTGCTTTTTGTTTATATATATAT
>CAIGQV010007757.1:4916897-4960035 GCA_903798115.1 Danio jaintianensis | reverse complement strand
TTAATTCACATTTAGATCAAGCAGATATATATTGTTTATGGTGCAATACATATTTATTTATATATATATATATATATATTGCACTATTCATTGAATCTGAGTTTTCATATATTTGTGAAGTATTGCATGTTTATATAATGTTTTTAATTAGCTAGTGATGCACCATAAACAATGTATTTAACTTTTTATTTTATTTAACTGCTTGATCTAAATGTGAATTAAGTGGGTTTTCTTAAGATAATTACAAAAATAAATTATTTGAACATGATTTGAATAACTAAAGTAAATGTTTAAACTTGATAAAATATAAATAAATCGCTATATTAAATATATATTTTTGCATTTTGTTGTGCATGTGTCTGAATTTTAAATGCATTAAATCTATGAAAATGTGTATCTGGGCTTCCAGTTTAGCACTACACATCTGAAGGAAACATGGGGATCCATAGGCAGCTCGTTAATATTTTATTAAGAAGCGGCAATGATTTACATATCTTCATTAATAATGAAAAGCTATAATGCGTGTTTTATGTGTAGGTGTCATAGGTTGATGGAAGGGTGAAGGGGAGCTGAAGGTGAGAAACTTTTAGTAACATGCTTCAGTATCACAATTAACACCTCTGGTTTGAGTAAAAGTGACTCCATGTTACAACCAGTCATGTTGTATGTTTCATTGTTGTTTTATCTCAATGTTTCATGAACCTTTTGTGATTCTCAAACAAGTCCAGTGTGAAATCTATGTAAATCCCAAAGCATACCTGCCATGCTACAGAATTTAATTGGACCAAGCACAGAGCCCAGGGGAACCCCTTAAATCATGATTAGAAGTCATGCATCTCTAGGCAGCATTTTATTGCAGAAATCATTAGTATACTGAAATACACCTCCTTCCTAATGAAGGGAGATTCCTAAACTGTTTTGAATTACACAAATTGCCAACTTTTACGATGCACTTATATTTAGCAAGCGCAAAATGCATTTGCTTTCCACCCAAACCCCATACATCAACACCGCACTGCTTGACTTATTAGGAATATTATTATGAAGTTGATGCATTGTATGGAGTATTACGATCATCCCTTAACCACTGCTGTATTATATAGAGAGATCAACTCGGCATTGCTGTGATTAATTATAGCAGAATTCCAATATGGGAAAAGAGAGAAGTAATTCTAGTTCAATTCCCAAAAGCTTTTAGTGCATATGTGTGTGTGTGTGTGTGTGTGTGTGAGTGAGCTACCGAGAAGAACGATAAAAAGAGTGATCAAGAGTGGAAAAAAGACAAAAGGGCAAGTAGCGCAAAAGTAAGAATCGAGAAGGATGAAGCGATGTCGGAAAAGATGAGTAGTTATAAATATTGATTACCGTTCATGCACCGATCCAAAGACATGATAAGGAAGCACTCAGATGCCGAGGTGTTCTTTGGCAGGAGTATGAACAACTCGTTTGTTCCCCGGCTCTTTTTTTCAACTCCCTCACTCGCTCTGTCATTCTGACAGATGCCGCCTTGCCTGAGAGCGCCACAACTTTCCTCAGCTAGGATGGGGATGTAACGTGTAGAGAGGTAGAGAATGAGAAATTGCCTTTTCTTGTTTCGTCTCCCTGCCTTTTGTGGAGTGGCGGACTGCTCCTAAGAGTGCCATGTGACTACTTCCACAGTGCTTTGGAGCTATTTTTCCCTCTCTCTCTCTCTTTTTTTTTTTCTTCCAACGATGAGCCGCTGAAGAGAAGAGGAGGCGGTAAGAGGAGGATATGTTTTCCGTTTCGCTCAAGTGCCGGATGGGGGTCATCAGACGCAGGATCAAGGGTATTGTGCAATGCACCACTTTTACAAAAGCTTTTGGGATGGGGGTCCGAAGTGTTGAGTATCGTGATTAGTGTGTGTTTAGAGTGTGCCATTAACTGCTTGCCTTGTATGTGTGTGATCTTGCCTCGTCCAGATTTTTGAAAGTTGACAATAAGAAAAAGTCAGGCTTGTCTTGTGGGCTTTTTGTCTTGGAGAACCAAGAAACGTGAACAAGCTTTTAAAACCTATGGACGGTGATACTTGTGAGTGCTTGATTTGAGTTTGTCATGTTGATAAACCTATTTTTCTTATTTAAAAGACTGCTTATTTGCATTTATTTTGTATTATCTACTTGAATTATTCATGAATTTTAACATCAAGAGTTTATCACTGCCTTTCATTAAGGTTTCATTACAGAGGGGGATATTTTTAGACTAGAATTAAAAGGCCTTGGCGCTTCTTTATAGTGACATTAGAGGCAGATGGGTCTGATGTTTTTGACTGCAAAACTTGAAAGCACCCTAGTGTTGTGTTAAAAAAAACCCTCTCTTTTTCATTTTTGTTTGGTACTCGTTAATCACTTTATTTTGGCTGCACTGCAATGAATGCGTCCTATTCATCTACAGTTGGCTGTATAGCTGGGTATGGTCCACTTTTAGCACTCCGAAATGCATAAACCACCCTTGGATGTGATCTTAAATTTAACAGGCCCGAGCAGATATCAAGCCGATAAGTTTGACACTTCTTCTGAACTAAGCATTTAGAAGAGCTTGTTTTTATGCATCTCAGGATCTTAGCCTTAAGCTAGTTTGCAGGAAAATCAATAAAGCATTGCCTACAAAAGTTCAAGACTGTAGAAGCAACAGCAGCTGCTGATGGCAGGCTTGTGTGTGGGGGTACAGATAGATTCAGTGCTCTGGCGGAAGTTCAAGTTTGCATGTTCATGTATCAATAGTGGGTGATATGCATGAAGATTCTCTGGGGTTTACTGCACTCTACACTTTCCTTGTGCCTTAAGCGGTTTTACATTTTCTGGTTTGCATAATCCATTGTTTCTTTGAAAACATGTATGTCGGAGACTTTTTTTGTCTCATTGTTCATTTCTTCATGGTCATTCTTCAACCTGACACATCACGTCTTTAGACAAAAGAAGCAATTGGCCGCACACTGAGAATCCCAGTTGGCCATCCAGCCATTTACAGTACATGAAGTAATTTTTACAGTGATGCCATTTGAAGAAAAATAGTTCCCAAAGAACCTTTCAGTGAATAGTTCTTAAAAGTGAAATTAGCCATTTTCTTAGTGTGAAGAATATTTTAAAAGCCTACAGATCCTTTTGTGCAGAGCAAAAGTTCTTTAAGGAACCCTATTATTATTATTATTATTATTATTATTATTATTATTATTATTATTAATTGCATTGAAAGTTCCTTAAGATTGTTTAAATGTTCTTTCTTTTCCATTTTCCTTTTCCTAATTTGCATAACCCCATTGATTTCTCAAAACAAAGTACTGTATATATGTATTTTTCTTTCTTGCACCAGAGGAATATTTTCATCTTTCCAAAAACTTTTGGCAGAACTTCCTCCTTATGTTTTTGAAGACCAGGCCAGTGGTTAGGTCTTTTTATATTCAATAGCTATATTCTCAACTGACTACAGATGAACTCATTGAAATGCGGAGCTGTTCTTGGACGATAGAAGCAAAAATAAAAAAATATATATATCTAAGAATGGCAAAAAAAAAATCATTTCTTTATTTATTCAACACAAGCAGGTGTTTACTTTTCTACATCTGAAAATTCAAAATGTCAGAAGCATAACATTATTAAACCCTCACATTTTTGTGTTTACTACGTTACTACAGACTGTTTGTGAAAGTGTTTGTGTCTTTAGTGATAATCTTTGAAACAACAGAGTAAAAAAGCGATCATGATTATTACAAGCCTTGCTGGTGTATCTATAAGCAAGGAGCTTTCAACATACATTCATGTTTTTCAATACTTCATATAGGACTATAATCATAATTTAATGCTTACTATGAACAGAGAAGTGGTCTGCGGTCTGTGAAATCTGTTTGCTTCATCTGTTTTTGTGCTGTGAAAGTAATAGCACTCTAATCCAATGGTGTTCTGTATTAAAATAAAGCAGTAAAGCCTTGTAATTAACGTCTTTTTGCAGTGATGCCATAGAAGAACCATTTTTGGATCTTCGAAGGACCAACTTCTACTTCTTCAAGTTCTGCTATATCAGGGGTGTCTAGTTCTGCTCCTGGAGGGCCGACATACTGCTGATTTTAGCTTCAAGCAGCTCCAACACACTAGAAGTTCCTAGTGAGTCTGAATGTTTAAATTAGCTGGTTCAGGTGTGAATATATGCTTATCTCTGCAGAACAGTGGCCTACAAGGTTTGGGCACCCTTGAACTTTGGCATTGTAGTGAAACCCTTTAAAACTTTTTAAAGGTTTAAACTGCATAAAATCAGTCAGATTTTGGCAAACATTTTGGGCATTGGGATGCAAAAATAAGCTTTTTTTTTAAAAATCCCACAAGGTATGTCATAGTGGAAGACAGCTGATGACATGTCTAGCACACTTTATGACAACTTGATAGAAAGATTGCATGTTTATTTTTATTTATTACTTAGATTGGCCATCCAAAATGGGTTCTGCCAGATATTTGATGAAGCTCTTTTGCATACACAGCTTTCAGACATCACAAAATGAAAGGGAAACTGTAGTATTGTTGCTGTTAGGTTTCATTTTTCAAAGGTAATTAACTATTGTTGGGTATTGATTTAGAAGGGTTGGGTGCTCTAATGTTATCAACTCTGATTTTGCTTATTAATTCTGATTCTTATCAGATCCTCACAGAATTCAATAAACGTAATTAACATTTAATTTTGGAACAAGTATTTGAATCTTAACCTCATATATGCAATTCTAGAATTGGAGTAGTTTTTTTCATTTTCCAATCCATGCTGCGATATATAAAAAAAATAAGCTATTCTGATGACATTTTACAGTCATATCGCCCAGCATTTGAAATGTTATTGGATTTTAGATTGTATGTAAAGGTTACAATAAGCAACAGCCTACCTTTCTTTCATGGTGACTTCAATGACGTAGTCTTTGGCGTTCATGCAGATGTTTGGATCATTTTTTTTTTAATGCTAGACATAACATGGACTGGACTGTATCTGCAAAATTTCCAAGTCCAAAATGTGCAAGTCCAGATCTACAAAATAGAATGTAGAATATTGAAAAAAGGTTCCTTCACAAGTGTTGAGAACTGACATTGTATCTACAAAATTTAATAAAACAATTAGCTTAACAAAAACAATTTATTTTTCTTGCCCAGCCATATAGACATGTTTCTTGTCCACCACACAACAAGAATGTAAAAACTGCCCAATTTGACACAATGACTAATGCAACTGCAATTTTTTTTTTTAAATAAATAAATGTGTATGTATGTGCAGGTTTATGTGGTTAATGAGGACACAATATTGTATAATTATATGGGTATGTGCTCTATTAATTTAGTTTACGAGGACATGCCAAAAATAATTAACAAGGTCTTTTGACATTCAAAATTAGCTACAGGTTTCCTGTGAGGGTTAGGTTTAGACTTAGGCAATATAATAAGTGGTTTTTACTGTATAAAATACATCACACCGAAATTTCAGAGACAATTATTAAGCAGATTTATTCATCATCAATATGTCAAAAACATGTGGTTGGGCAATTTAAGGTAGTACACAAGAACCACTGGTTGAAGGTTAGGTTATCTAAGCTTTGGGCCTGACCTAGACCCTCTGTTTGTGACAGATGTAGCAAACCTTTTTCATATGTTCTGGACATACCCAAATTTGTATAACTTCTGGAAATTTTGACGATTTTCTGAAATAATTGGTTTGCCAACAGACCCGACCCATCTCCTTTCATTGCTATATTTGGTGTTACAACAGAAAAGATGCGCTTAAGTAGCAATAATTGTAAATTGTCAGTTTTTTGCGCAGTGCATGCCAGAAGGCTAATATACTTAAATGGAAAATCCCATTCCCCCTACCTTCCTCCACTGCATTAAAGAGATTATGCAGTATCTAAAATCTGAAAAAAAAAAGCAACTCACTTCAAGATTTATCCCAGAAATTGTATGCAATCTGGCAACCTTTCCTGTCATTTATTAAAAAAATACAGGTAGGGAAAACACTTCCAAAACATGAATAATTATGATGTTTTTGGTATGTTTTTTTTCTTATTCTCCAAGTACTCGTAAGCCATATATACAAGTGTGTGTTTGTGTGTGTGTGCGCGTGTATGTGTATGTGTGTAGTCTGAACCAAGCATTATTTGTAAGAGTGTAGACGCAAATAGATTTTGGCAGCTGGAAACAATAGAAGCAAAACATTGAATATACAATCAAAGCAACTGAACAATGGCAACAGATTGGCTGGGAAAAGTTTTAGATTGAAACAATGAAACCAGTCTTTCCAGCTGGATCAATGATTGATGAAGGGAATTACCTGGATCGGGACTCAATACAAATTCAGGCCTATAGTGATTTGTTGCGATAAAATCTCTTTCCTACTTCACTTGCTCTTATCCGAACATATTTTGAAATCAGTAGGAAATCGCAAAACTCGAAATACAGTTTTGTATGTCAATAGATATGTGCTATAGCTTCATGAGGACTCTATCTGGTCATTTAATCTGAGCGGATTGATCAGCTGTGACAGTTTTATTGGATTTATATATGGAGAGGTGGGTTTAAGACAAGCTTGTTGAAAATGCTGAGACTGGACAGACTGCTCTGGAGATTTCAAGCTGAAAATCAACTTCTCACTCAATTTAACTATGCAACCAAGATGCTAAATGAAAGCAGCAGGCCGTAGACGTGCAATTATATTAGAGTGGCTTATTTTAGTGTGGTGTAGCTTGATATCCTTTTCACATTCTTTGAGAACTCCCATGTCATATTGATTTTGTTATGGCTTTGTGTTTTTACTAGAGATATAGAAACTGAATCAATGAATGAATGAGAAAAATTATAATTAAATCTGGTTCTTTAAAATGATGTAAACATCTTTAAAAAAAATAAAAAGGAAATGTAGATTTAGAAAGTAAAATTTGGGTGTAGGCAAAAAAAAAAAAAAAATTAATAAAAAAAAAAAAAATAATAAAAAAAAAAAAAAAAAAAAAAAAATTAATAAAAAAAAAAAAAATAATAAATAAATATATATATATAATCCGGCTTATTTGCAAATCATATTGTAATGAAATGCTTTTTAATCATTGTTGATGAGCCAGGATTTAAACAAATAAGAGAACAATATGTTCCAGTGAGGTAAGAATAAAATAAAAATAAACATTTATATGTTATGTTATTTAAGATGTTTTCTGAAAAAATGCATTTTTGACATTTACACTATACAATTTTATTTACCAATGGAAAACATTACTATAACAAATGAAATCTATGTTTAGGTCCAACAATGTTTTTATTCATTATTTTGTATTTTTAAGGGAGTGTATGATACTAAATGTTAATTACTTTAGTTACTTTTCAGCAAGTTTTTATTTGAGCGCAAATGTTTGAATACAAAGCATTTTTTCACCTAAATGCAATTATTTTAATGTAAATTTGGTCTTTTTTGACCACAAACAGTTTGACTACTCTTTTTTTTATTTTTTTATTTTTTGTCAATGTTTGTTGGTTGGTTTTCATGTTGTGTCTGTGTATGTCTGTTTGTTCATAATGCAAAAATGAAAATATCTGGAGTTTTTAAAAATTCAAATGAAGTAAAAGTCCTTAGAAAAACAAAGAATATCATTTTTAAAACTACGAACAAAGGTTTAGGGCTTATTTTCCTTATTTTTTTATTTTATTTTTCTAAATATTTTAAGTTTGCAGTTTGCTTTGTTCTTTAAGTTCAATTTTACATTCCACATGGATTTTTGCCTTTAGTAGCAAAAGTTCTGTGCTGAGAAAAAAAAAACAAGATCAAAGAAAAGAATAAAGACACTCTCCATCCCCACTGACTGACCTCTCATCCCCCCAAAAAAGAAAGTAAGTACATTTAAAGTCTGCAACTGCCGAGATTTACATGACTGAGATGTTAATGCTGAACTGCGTCTGATTGAAGAAGATGGAATAAGAGGCAGATTAAAGCGCTGAGATGAAAGATGGAAGTGTCATTGTGTCTGGATGTCCATTTCTAAGTGGCTCAAAAGACACCCAGTCACTGATATTTGCCAACAAAAGGACGTACGTGTTTAGGCCGTTTGCATGGCGCACAGCTTTTTGAGGAAAATCAAAGTTACAATTCCTCAGCTAATGAGTACAAAACAAAAGCTCTTCCTTTTGATCTGTGTCACAAGTCGCTGGCGTTGCAGATGTAGCCAGGAGGAGGTGATTTATTGCTTTTGTGTGCACGTATTATTATTTTTCTTCACAGGCCTTACACTCACACTTTCATTGACTCACTATTGTGTGCAAAGCCAAACTATTTTTTTGAAGGTGTTATTATTTATTTTAATCACGAGGTGCACTTGCTTTTGAAGTGAGTTTATTGTGTCTGGCTGACACTTGAGTGAGGTAAAGTTTCAAAACAATGTCTCGCACTGTGAAAGAGATCAAAAGATGTTTAGTCTGTAAGTTGCAAGCATAACAAATCCTGTTGACAGCAAGATTAATTGTTTTAGGTCACATTTATTGGCGAAGTTTTGTTCCTGGCCACTGTCGCCACTGGCTTGCTTGGTTTGGGACTTGTGGAGCTGTGCATCGATGGTTTTGCTCTTTAGTGTTTGAACTTTCAGCAGTGAAAATTAAACCACACTGAACTGAACTTTAACTCTGAAAACTGGACTGACAGACTTTCAATTTACTAGAACTTCTATGCTAAGCTGCCTTGACACAATCTACATTGTAAAAGCGCTATAGAAATAAAGATGAATTGAATTGAATTTGCAGTGCAGGCAAATGTGGCCCAAATCAGACTTTTATTTATTTTTTGCATACATGTGACTCTCAGATCTGTTTTTGTTTCAGTTTTTGACAGTCTGAACAGCACAAACGGCATGGTATCTGACCTTTTCTATTCTGATTTGTGCCACTTTCATATGTGGTGTACTGTAAAATCTGATACAGATCTGATGTTTGGATTGAGGTGGATAAAGGTGTAAAGTGTAACAAAGGGGGTAATGCATTACAAGTAACGTGAGTTATGTATTAATATTACTTTTCTAAGTAACGAATAAAGTAATGTGTTAAAATTAAGTAATAATATTCGAGTTACTTGCTGAATTAAAATGAGTGTATTGACGTTGAATCACACTCAATGAGAGAATGAGCTCCCCGCGGGAACAGACAGAAACCAAGATGGCAGAGCCTTACATTTCTGTGATGGAAGTATTCTCATTATTTTGAACACATGGAAGAAAGGGGGATTGTCTCAATGGACAGTGATTTTATTGAACTAATAACACAAAAATACAAAAGTAGCAAACACATTGGTTTCAACTTTTATTAATCTGTATATACGGCATGTGTAGCGTCAGGAAGTTCTCAGAAGTTAACATTATTCTAATCTTTTTTTTAATCATTATTTTTTTTAGAGGTAATTGAAGGTGTAGTTTATACAGTGTGTCGTTAAATGCAGAGCTCCTCTATTTAAAAAAAAAAAGAAAAACACCCTGCAAGTTCTGAAAGAGATCAAGCCTCAGGCAGGTATGAAAAAGTAACTCAAAAGTAACTCAAAAGTAACACAACGCATTACTTTCCATAAAAAGTAACTAAGTAACACAACTACTTACCTTTTTGGGGAGTAACTCGATATTGTAATGCATTACTTTTAAAAGTAACTTTCCACAAGACTACGTATGGATTAAGATGGTGTAAAAACTAAGTGTAATAAAATAAATAAAAGTGTAATTATAATATAGATTTATACCTAATTAAATCTGTATTATACAGAACAATTATAGAACAAACCATTAACTAAGACTTGTACCTCAATAATCTACTAATTAGCTGCTTATTAAGTTAGTAAGTCAGTTTAGGTATTGGGTAGGATCAGGAATGCAAAATAAGATCATACTTTATAAGTGGTAATAAACAGTTCTTAATAATAGGCAGGTAATAAGCCAGTAGTTAATTGTGTGAATTGTAAAAAACTAAAGTATAAAAAATATGTTATCTAATTGAACAAACTATTTAGGGGGGGGGGGGTAATTATTGGTTAACGAATATCAGTTACCATTCAAGAAACTTTACAAAATTGTACAACCATACGGTGCAGCAAGTACCCTACATGTCTGTCTGTTACGTCACTGCTCCTAAATCTGTAATAAACATGTTGTTATTTCTATCAAAGTCTGTACATAAAATCACAGATGTCGACTGACAAGAATTGTAACTCAAACATTGTTTGGAAAACTATCTGAATATGGCTTCCAATAGTCAAGATGTAGGTTGCGTTTCCACCGAAGTGTTTTTTCTCAAGCTGAGCATTTGATTTATGTTGTTGTCAATGGTAGCGCCGCCCTGCATTTTTGCTGAGTGGGTATTTTACAGTCATCGCTGAATGCTCTGAATTGTTTTCAGCGGTTGGAGGTTGAAAAACGCACCCATCAGTGTCAGTTTTGAGCTAGTTGTCCAATCACAGTGGAGGAGGGGCGGGACAATACCACACAACTCTCAACAAATAATCTGTTAAAGACTTTCAACTTGTAATGGTACAGCTCTGTATCTTAGCAAACGCTGCAAAAAAGCTCACAGCAAAGCATTTTTAGACCAGCGCTCATGTTTCTGCAGCACAAAAACGATTCGGTGAACATGCAGCCTTAAAAGCTATTTTCTGAACAGAATCTGATTATGAAATAAAAGTTAAGAATATGAAATAAGAAAATCTTATTTGACTGCAAATGCTAAGTATCTGGGAAAGTTACTTTTGAGAGTACTATAGTACGCCCTTGAGTCACTATTTTTAAAAAAAGGAACTAAATGTGTTACTTGTAATTTTTTTAGGGAAAGTAAAGTGTTTTTTTTTTTTTTTTTAATTGTCGTTTTGTTTTTGGGGCGGCACAGTGGCTCAGTGGTTAGCACCGTCGCTTCACAGCAAGAAGGTTGCTGGTTCGAGCCATGGCTGGGCCAGTTGGCATTTCTGTGTGGAGTTTGTATGTTCTCCCCATGTTAGCGTGGGTTTCCTCCGGGTGCTCCGGTTTCCCCCACAGTCCAAAGACATGCAGTATAGGTGAATTGAATAAACTAAATTGGCCATAGTGTGTGATTGTGTGTGTGAATGTGAGAGTGTATGGGTGTTTCCCAATACTGGGTTGCGGCTGGAAAGCCATCCGCTGCGTAAAACATATGCTGGTATAGTAGGCGGCCTCTGAAATAGAGACTAAGCCGAAGGAAAATGAATGAATGAATGAATGTTTTTGTTTTTTTTCCCCATCCCCGCTAGATTATAATATATTATTTTAAAAATAACTTTTCCCAATTTTTATGCACTCACCTTTGGATGCAAAACAAAACAAAAGACAATTAGTTTGAAGATGTTATTGTTTATTGAAATCACAAGGTGCATTTGCCTTTAAAATTGGTGTATTGTGTCTGCACTAAAGTTTGAGAATGGGAAAGTTTTGGTTTGTGCTAGAGCTCAAAAGGTTTGCGCTTATGTTTTGTCTCAAGTCTTGAGCATAACAAATCCTTTTCAGTGCGAGATTAATTGTTTTAGTCACAGAGTCAACATTCAAAGCATCTTTTGTGGCGGTAAGTTAATCTGAAAACATTTTGGGTAAATGAAATCATGACCCACACCTCGGGAGTGCGATGGCGTTTTCATTAAATTGCAAATGGGAGTTGTAAATATGTTTTCCTTGTGGCTAGAAGCCAGCGACTGCTCTTTTGTGTGTTTATCAAAGTAAATGATATGAACACAGAAACTGTATTTAGCACAGAGGAAGGCTGTTTGCTGTAGCAATTATTTTTTTAATGATATTGTTGTCAGTGTGGCGATGCTGTTGGCCCAGGGCGAGGATTAACAAGAGAAAGGAAACCGCTATTTTTGGTGGTTATATCTTTTTCTGCACATAAAGCATGCAAGCTAATTTTTATACTGTATAAAATGTCTCTTTTGAGAGTCAGTTCCTTTTAGGGCTGCACGATATTGGAAAAATTTGACATTGCGATATTTTGTTTTGCTGCGATTTATATTGCAATATAAATACAATTTCACCAGATAGCTGGAATAGCTCTATTTGGAAAGAATTCATTAATTTAGACCGATTTGGGATTATTCTGGAAGCTAACAGGGATTATTCTGGATCACTATTGGGAAGATAGAAGTGAAATACTTCATAGTATTCAGGTACAGAATTTAAATCAAATGTAAAATAAATAACATTGCATAGTCTTCATTGTATGAATAATTCAATAAATACATCTGTATTAGAGTTACAAACGGTACAATTGATTGTGCCCGAATGCTTACACAGTCACAGGCCTTAAAAACACATGCAAATGATCAACTTTCACTCCAGTATGGTTAAACTCTTCAGTGAATTCAAAAATCTTCTGGTTTTGAACTGTGACTTCTGGTAAACTATAATCCCAACATATAAACTCAACATTGCACATCCTGCGATTTGACTATTGCAGATGAGCACATTGCGATATTGATGCTGAAACAATATATTGTGCAGCCCTAGTTCATTTTTTTTTTTTTTTTTAAACCCAATAAATTTGTAACAAGATATAAAATGTATGAGGTGAGGTAACACTTTAAAATAATAGTCTAATCTTAGTTAATGTATTTACAAAGTATGAACAATATGCAACATTTATTAATAATAGTTCTAGAGTACTAATGGATTATTGATTATTGTGAGTTAGTATGGGCTAACAGTGAACAACTTTATTTTCATTAAATAACATTGAAAAAGATAATTTAACTACTGTAATAAATGTATATTGTTCAATGTTTGTTCATGTTAATGTATACATTAAAATCAATGGACCATTATTTTAAAGTGTTACTGAAAACACATTTATTTAACAGTTTTTAATCAACAACCATTTATCAAAAGTCATCATTCATGTCAAATCTTAAGTCCGACTGCTATTTCTGCCTGTTTATTTTGTGATATGATATTAATTATGGATGGAAGGGATTTGAATGGTGTTGTAGACATCACTCTCCCTTTTTTCCAGCACATTTCCTAAACAATAAATTTTAAAATATTCATTTTGCAGAAATAATCTTTCATAAATGTTTATTTGCAAATTAAAAGACTTACTTAAAATGACAACATATTATTAAAATGTTTAAAATGATCTTTGAAGTAAACTTGTATTAATCCTTTAACCAACATATTAAAGTACTTGATTGTAATCTAATATTATACTTAATGTATTTGCAGTTTTATAAAACATCATTATTACTAAAACATAATTAAAAACTTTAAATTAAATTTAAATTAATTACAGAAAAGGCTTCAATAGAAATGGCAATAAAGTATATTTTAGTTTAGCAAAAATGCTTGCCACATTAATCATAAAAAAAAAATAGAATTATGAAACATACAAAATATTATAATTATTATACAGAAAAAATATTTTTGCTGATTGTTAAAACTACTTATTTAAAATGAGCTGAATCAACACAATTCTTGAGTTTTTTTTGAGGACAACTTTAAAAAAAAATTATTTTATGTTCAATCCACTTAAATTTGTAAAAACAAATTAAATTAATCAATTAATCAATAAAAAATTAATAAATTTGTGTTGGGACAACATGAAGGAATTGTGTGGAACCCAGAATTTTTACAGTGTACAAAGTCAAAAAGACGTCTAAAATTTTGCTTTTAAAATACATTTAAGTGATTGAAAAAAAATAATAATAATAATGGACAGTTCACCAAACAATGGAAATCATTTACTTATCCGTACAGAATGTGGAATAGAAAATACGATATTTTGATATTGATTAATATTGACTTCCATTATGAAAAACAAAATCTCAATGTGTATATATATTTTTTGAACATATAAATTTTTTTGGATGGGCGAAACGGTGGCACAGTGGGTAGCGCTGTGGCCTCACAGCAAGAAGGTTGCTGGTTCGAGCCCCGGCTGGGTCAGTTGGCATTTCTGTGTAGAGTTTGCATGTTCTCCCCGTGTTCGCGTGGGTTTCCTCCGGGTGCTCCAGTTTCCCCCACAGTCCAAAGCTAAATATCAACGGCTAAATATTGATACGGCTAAATATCAACTTCGATATAAATGGTCCTGGGAGTAAGTAAGTATGTATACTTTTTTTGGAGCTGACCCACAAGACCTAACTAGATTGTATTTTACTGTGGTCCCCTTTAGACATTCTGTTGAATATATTTCTCTGTATGAACTTTGCAAATACATGTTAACTAACTCTCATTACTAGTAAAATACTATTTGGAAATAGTAAAATAGTTAAAATACTGAAAATAGTTAAAATACTGTTTGGGTAGTATACATTGATGTATCAATGTCAGACAAAGCGCACCATATCAACGTATTCCTGTTGATGAAATTTGCATTTTGAGAGCTTCATAAATGATGAAAGAAGCTCCTGCCTCTAACTTGCCACAATAACCGTGGCCTTATCTGCACGATTTTTTATTCGTTTTATTTATTTTTTGAAGTCGTTGAAAAGAAGAAGTCCTTCATTTTCAACTACTTCTCTGTCTGCCTCGGCCCTGTAAAATTTCTTACAAGATTCCTCATTTCAATCTATTTAAACACATAGAAGTAAGCCATTTTCATTCTGGTGTTCATTTTGATGAAGTAATCAGAAATTTGCTTGCAGAAAATGGCTTCATTCTGTATGTTACATTGGTTGCTTTCACCAAAGTTTGTAGTTTTTAAAGCTCCGGTTTTCCCTAGTACAAAGACATGCACTATAAGTTAATTGGGTAAACAAAATTGGCCATAGTGTATGAGAGTGTGTGTGAATGCGAGAGTGTATGGGTG
This sequence comes from Danio jaintianensis, assembly GCA_903798115.1. Lineage (NCBI taxonomy): Eukaryota > Metazoa > Chordata > Actinopteri > Cypriniformes > Danionidae > Danio > Danio jaintianensis. The sequence continues at coordinate 4,945,240 of CAIGQV010007757.1, read as the reverse complement.
TTTCCCAGTACTGGGTTGTGGCTGGAAAGGCATCCGCTGCATAAAACATATGCTGGAATAGTAGGCGGTTCATTCCGCTGTGGCGACGCCTGATAAATAAGGGACTAAGCCGAAGGAAAATGAATAAATGAATGAATATTATGCTATATAAAAACTTAGCTGTTGTTTTTGACTGATTTACATAGCATTTTTGTATTATTATTTGTTATATGCTATTATTCAATAAATGATGTTTGATATACATTGCAGTAGTATTTAATAAAAATGCATAATGCATAGTATATCTGTTATGATCACCAGCAGTGTTGCTCTTGCAGGTTGCTGTAAAACACTCACATTCAACTGAACTACATCTCCCATCATGCACTTCACTCACACAGCTGAAGCTGTTCAGGACTAATCAATTGGACTATATAGTGACCATTCTAACATATTTCCTTTGCTAAGTCTTGTATTCTGTTATGAGCATTACCAAACGTTTCCTTATATAGTCTTGCCGTGTTTTTGACCTTTGTTTGTTTATTGTTTACACTGTTTTGCCGCCTGCCTCAACCATTCACCTGTCACTTTGATTAAGCTTTGGATTACCTGCATGCTCCCATCTGTCCCTGATTGAACCTTGCCTGTACGACCACTCTCTAAATAAAGCTGCATTTGGATCCTCACCTCTGTTGCCATCTGACTCATTACAATATCAAACATAGATGTGAACTCTTGTAATCGTTGAAAATTCAAATGAAAGGATTAGCTCACCCAAAAATGAAAAGTCTGTTATTAATTTCTCACCCCCATGTCATTCTAAACCCTGAGACATTTGGTCATCTTCAAATTAAGATATTTTAGAAGAAATTTAAGAGCTCTCTGACCCTCCATAGACAAAGTTAATCTAAAATATGTTCATTTGTGTTCCAAAGATGAATACAATCATCATTTTTGTGTGAACTAACCCTTTAAGGCCAGGTGAAAACATGGGATGTATAGGACCATCCAAGTCAAATCACAGATCCAATTATTTGTTTGCAGTGACCAAAAATTCTTCCAAATTTCTTGTTTAATTTCCTCTAGCACTGAGAACTCTGGGCTCAGTTGAGCTTTTAAAAAAAAAAAACTTTGGACAAGCTTTTAATTAACAGTATGGTGAGGTGGTTTTACATAGTTTTTTTTATCTGTATTTGTATTTTTAATGCTGTTTTGATATGTTTTCTTTTACTGTAAAGCACTTTGTGACTTAATGTCTGTGAAAGGTGCTATATAAATAAACTTTTACTTACTTAATGTTCCATAGAACAAAGTAATTTATACAGAAAGACAAGATTACAGTGAATAAAAGATAACTCTCCCATAGTAGCTACTTTCCTAAATCTTTTATCTGTGATCCGACAGGACAAGGTTGATCATTAAAGAATCAAGTCTTCATATTTAAGAATATTAATTGGTTTTTAATGAAGATAATGAACTCCACATCGCCAACAATCTGAGTAAAAGTACCTCGCTCTCATCCCCCTCGCTTTTAAAATTATGCTTCTCCACTTGGCAGCCTTTCCGATTCACTCTCCCCTCAACCCATTTCTCTTCCCCATTGAAAAAACACCCCTTCATGCAATCAATTTCTTCCTGCTCATTTTCGACGTCCGTCCCCTTGTTCATGCATTTTGGAGAGGCCGTGATGCTGCATTCGGTTAATCAGCCGGCGTGTTTGGGCTCTGAATACTGACAGGATGGTGGCATGTGTCCCGTGTGCTAATATGAAATGTGAAGCGAGAGCGCGGCGTATCTCAGCATGCTGCGATGGCTATCAGACTTAGAGGTTTGAGGCTCTGAGGAGTCCGTGGTTGGCATCTGTATTGATCTGGCTTTGTTTGGCTTTATTTGAGAGGCAGGGAGGTGAATAAGACTTGGCAGAGCAACGAGTGTGCCGATCTGATAGACTGGGTGGAAACTGATGAGGTTTGCACTAGGGCTGCATGATACTGGGAAAATCTGACATTGCAATGTTTTGTTTTTCTGCGATATGAATTAATTTCACCAGATGATGACAGCTCTATTGGGAAAGATTTCATTCATTTAGATAGATTGGGATGAGGTCTTTTTCTATGCAGTGCATTTGCATAAATCATAATAAAAAACAAGCAATATATAAATACAACAGAGTAAAGGTAAAAGTGAAATAAACAGCGCTTTGTGGTTTTCTGGAGAGTCAAACAGTTTTCAGGTTAGGGCTGCACAATATATAATTTCACATCGATATCGACATCCGCAATAGTCACATCACAAGATATGCAATGTTGAGTCTGAATTATGAATTATAGTTGACCAAGAGCTACAGAATTGGATTTAATTACTGTATTTATACGATTTATGCAACAAAAAAAAAACATTTTTGTCTTGTTTCTAGTCCAAATATCTACATTTCAAAGCGAAAACAAGATTATTTTACTTACCACACTGACAGATAATTTAGCTTGTTCTAAGGAAAAACTTAATTTTCACATTTCTTCTGAAGGTGAAAACAAAACAACATTTTTACTTGCTCTATGATTTTTTTGTTGATATGTCGACTAGAAACAAGACCCATTTTTTCCCCTTTATTCATGAACCGCCAACTTATCCAGCATATGTTTTGCACAGCGGATGCCCTTCCAGCTGCAACCCAGTACTTGGAAACATCCATACACACTCATTCACACTCGTACACTACGGCCAATTTAGTTTATTCAGTTCACCTATAGCACATGTCTTTGGACTGTGGGGGAAACCGGAGCACCCGGAGGAAATCCACGCCAACACGGGGAAAACATGCAAACTCCACACAGAAAAGCCAACTGACCCAGCTGGGACTTGAACCAGCGACCTTCTTGCTGTGAGGCGACAGTGCTAACCACTGAGCCACTGTGTTGTCCTATCAATATTTATCACAGAAAAATAAAATATTGCAATATCAGATTTTTCCAATATCGTGCAGCCCTAATTCAGGTACAGAAATTGAACAATCAAACATAAAATAGCATGGTCATCACTGTATAAATTATTTATAAATAAAAATATCTTCACCTCTAATAAACAATCTAATCCAGCAATGTGACTATTGCGGATACACATTGCAATATCAATGCTCAAAGGATATATTGTGCAGCCCTAGTTTGCCCTTAGAAGGAACCGGGGCGGTGTTGGAGAAAGTTACTTTTAAAAGTAATGCATATGATCTTGTGATACTTCTTTTTGAAAAAGGTAACTGAATGTATTACTTAAACGGATAGTTCACCCCCAAAAATATATATATTTACTCAATATTTAATCAAGTGGTTACAAATCCTTACGAGTTTCTTTATTCTGTTGAACACAAATAATAGATATTCTGAAGAATGTTGAAAACCTGTAACTATTGACTTCCATAGTAGGAAAAACAAATACTATGGTTTCTAGCTTTCTTCAAAATAACTTCTTTTGTGTTCAACAGAATAAAGTAAAGCTTTAGTAAATGAGGACAGAATTTTCAGTTTTTGGTTGAACTATCCCTTTAAGTCACAGTATGTATTTTTATTTACCACTAGAGGGCGCATATTCACAACAAACAAAGACTTATTTTGAGGATGCCGTGACAGAGTGTGGAATCATGGGAGCATCCTATGAGACTCCTGCAGAAATCATGTTCATGGAAGAGCTGAAGTTTTCAACAGTTATTGTCATGGCAGTATGAAGCAGAGGAAGAAGTGAAATAAATGTGAATAAACATCAGGCTGAAAGGAAATTTACAATTGCACAGTTTAAGGTGCCCATCGAACAAACATTTCAGCAGTTCTGCCTTTCTGTACTGCATCAAGAATATTCTAAGTGTGCATTTTTAGTTTTTAATTAATCCCTTAAAATTAATAATAATTCATTTTAAGGGATACTGAGTCTGTTTTTGTGCCAGAGAGATTAGTATATAAATGCTCCTATTTAAACAAGAACTACAGTAAGTATCAGGTTTAGAGATCATACACAACACAGCTACACTTACTTTCACATTTCCACAACACGGGAGAGCCATCATTCAATAAATAGGACTCCATTTACGTGTTTTTATTTTTTAGAAAAAGTAACACAGATTCTCATATACATAAAATGTAATGCTGTAGCTGTCGTGCTAACCAAAAATGCACAGAGGCAGATTTTCGACTGAACTGTTTTTTAATTTTCTTCACTCATTTTTATAACTCACAAAACTCCCCTCCTCTTAAAGGAGAAACAACATTTCTCTTCTTAAAAGGGGAACAGCTCTAATGCTTGTACAGTATGTGTTGTGTGAATTGTTAACTAAGCATTAGTAGCTCCTACAATGCATTACTTTACTAGTTATTAAAAAAAAAGTAATATGATTTGTAGCTCAACACAGCAATACAGTTAGTCTACTTTTTTACCATGACAGTGAGGTGTTGTACCTGTGGTTATCATGACTCACGGATGCATAAAAGATCGGGCTGGTAGAGATTTTACAGATGGTAATGTTTTGTTAATGAAACTGAACTACATCTGCATCCCAACTCAAGCTCCAGTGACTCACAGCTTAAGCTACTGTCATCTTTTAGAGACAAAACTTGTAATATTATTATTAATATTACACATGCAGCGCTAGCAAATCAGGTGTTGGTGCCACAACATGTAGAAGCTGCCAAATGTTAGTCTGGAGCCCTGCTTTGCAAAACACATTGTAAACATTTTTTTAAATATATGATATACAGCCATATCGCACTGCTACTAGTGTGATACTGTGTCTATACAACAGTTCGACGGCATAATCATATATATAAAAAAGAAAATCAAACACAGAGAGTCTCAAAAATCCTTTTGTGTGAGGAACTACTTTGAGGAACCAACGTTCACCAACATCACTTTAGAGCTATAGTATTTGAATGATTCTCTAGCATAATGTCTAAAGTGATGACGAAACAGGCGATTTTGCTGACATTTTAAGATTATAAGACTGAACAGCATGAAATGCCATCAGTCTATAGAGATCTCCCTGTATTTCTCTGTTGCAATCGGGATTTCACAATAATTAACCACAAAAAAGCCAAAGCAAAGCAAACACTAGCAGATTACTATGGTATACAGCAATACAAAATACAAAAGAGAGATCGACTTAGAATGTCAGCTGGTCAGCTGTAGTTTAAAATTTACACTGAGAAAACGCTTTTTCTTCCCATAGGACTTATTATGCAGTTTCTGTCACTCTTGTCGACCGTCAATTTCATTGTTCAATATGACAGGCTGATGGCTGCCTACGTGCTGAATCTCTGAAATTATAAATATTTAAAATAGGCACTATCCTTATAAATAAAAAGCCTGTCAAAAAACCTTATAAAAAGCCTCAAAAGTACATTATGTTGTCCAAAAGCTGCAATATTTGTCAAACTGTAGTGAGTTTATTCCTCTGCTTGGCACTCTGTGGGCGGAGTCATACACAAGGGTGAAGAGGCTGTACGAGTGCTGATATTGCAGAATATCGCATGGCTATCAGCCAATCAGATTCGAGAACCAGACAGAACTGTTGTATATGAATATACATGTATATTAGTTTATGATGTGTGGAGTGATATGAATGTGTGGAGTGATAAAAGTTTTCTTGAGATTTATTCAAATTAGTGTATAATAATAACTGATAGCTGAACATTAGACGGACAAGAGGAAATTCATTCCTTGAGTTTAGTAATGCACCCCAAATCTTGGAAACTGACTAAATTTGTGATGTTACATTAGTGCTACTCTGAAAATGCATGTTGACACTTTCAGCATCTTCTTCATGAAATATTGATAGGGGCTCGCTCTAAAAAAAAATATTCCAACTGGTTAAATGTTTTTTTTTTTTAGTAGTGTGGATAACAAGCTACTGTCTAACATGCTTTTTGTTTTACGCCATGTTGCATCACAACTTTATTGTTGCATTTTGTTATGGTTTACCTTTAAAGACTGCAGTTCATCACTATTTTTAATCAAAGCGTATCTGTTCTGGTTTATTACTGTCATCCTAATAGAGCTGTTCAGTCAAGACGCCAATTTGTAGGCCACACCGGAAGTCTAATTGACCATAGGGAATTGCTAATAGCATTTTAAAATAATAGTTTGCTATTTATAAGTTTAAAAAAAAGTTAAAACCTCCCACGGGTATATTTGAGTTGACATGTTTGACAAATTAGACAACAGCAACTCTTTGTAGCAAATTGTTAGCAGCTTAAAGGCAAATTGACTTCAAAATTGAGTATAATGTATGTTGTGGAACAAAATGTGAAAGTTTATGAAAGTAATATTAAACCCAGAACTTTACTCATAAATCAAAAACACTGTTGTAGGTGTAAGAACTTCAGAACGACAAAAAAAATCTAAACAAAAAATCAACCCAGGCCCATATACATTATTGGAGAACGCTAAATAGGTCCCAGGAGCTATGTTTTTTTTTTTGCAGATTTTGTTTTCACGAATCCGTCATAAGCCACTGTGTACACTTTTTCAGATCTCAAATTTCTCTCACAAGTGCCGTTCTTGCGTAAATCTACTAGAGGGCGCTGTCGACTGATTGACTGATTTCCGACCGATTTCCCCCCACTCACCCCTTCCCTAAACCCAACTGACAGTGTTTTCAAAAGTAATCCAGAAAAATAAAAGCCCTCGCCTGATTTTTACCACGTTTTCAGATTTTACCATATTCTCACCCTCTTATTTACTTGTTTGTTTTATTTTTTGGCTTTTGTTTTTGTCTTACCTGCTTTCTGGAACCGTTCTTTACCGGACTCGAACCCCATCATCACGGTCAACTCCGTTCTGCATCTCAAATCCTCCAACATACATGGCGAGCCACTAGACAAACTGGTAACAGTGGAAAAGCCGTCCACACGGAGGTAAGCGGTCATACCGCCACGTAGTGTTCATTTTAAAGACGAAATGCAGCCATACGTTCCTCTGGCTACATAATTTGCGATCTCCAGAAATGTATATAGGGCTATGTTTTCAAAATGAGCCTATGTTGCATAAAATGCTAATCACAAACTGAGTAGCTGTATATGTTTTAGCTTCTTTATACTGCCTTATTTTAGCTTTTAGCTATGTTTACAACTTTATACTTGTAGTTTGCTGTGTATCTAACAGCTATTGGAAAATGATCTCATTTTAAGCTCTTAATTTTGTGTACTGTGAAAAGTATTTATATAATTTTATCCAGTTATGTATTAACTTGTTTTGCTTCTGAATATGAAACGCTTTTTTTTTTTACGCTTGTGCTAAAGATGCTAATTAACTTACAGGTTGTAGAACCTCAAACAGAACAGTTGTGAGATCATTACTGTTTTAATGTATGTACAGTACAATATATGTACTGTTTAAACATTGTACTGTTGATATATTTTTTAAACATCACTCTTACTCGTAGCTTTCTTTTGGCTATGTAGTTTGCTATATTTATTAGTATCTTGCTAGCATTAGCTACCTGAATATCCTGTGTGTGTGTATATATATCAACTCTCATTGTGTTTAATGTGAAAAAAACTGCGCTGGATAAAACGTATTTGTCTTAAAAGCCTCTCTAGTGAAATTCCCCCGCTGTTTGCATGCAGTCAATCATCTTATTGGATCAGGATTCAAATTAGCCCAGCTTATTATTTTAAAGACAGGTTTATGCCTTTTCATTATAGCCCTGATTGTCATTTCAAATATAATGCTGGGGTAAAATCAGCCCCTCCTTTTCGGGATGGCATGCTATTAGCCTCAGATAGACATATCAAATGTCTCATTTTCATTATTCATAATGCAATGAGTGCAGATGGGTTTTTCTGACATGTGTGCACCCTTACTGCCCTCTACTGATTAATACCTGTCATACAATATTCATATCCCATCCTCATAGACTTTCACTTATTTCTAGGTGGAAAACGCATTTAATTTTGGTCAAAATAATGAATATATTGACAAAATATTACTCAAAACGGCAATGAATACACATTTGTGAATGTCCTTGATGCTGATGAGACTTTCTGTGACTAAAAATCTCAGTTTTGTTCTCATTGTTTTCTAAAGTTGGGACATTTTATCTCTTGTTTGCGATCATTCACTCCCGTGAGTTAAAACACTACAACTGCTTAGTTATTCAGACCACAAAAAGCCACTCTTCCGTGCTATTTAGATGGTAAATGAAAGTTCTTTAGTCTGTTTTATGGTTGTTGAACCGCGAATATGTCAAAGACAGACACAGGAGGTTAAGTGTGCCTTGGTTCAATGAACAAACAATATCAAAGTGGCTGAAGGCAAGCTGAGAGTGAAATAAAATGCACTGTCCTGTCAAAGATCCAACATATATAATCTTTTATGAGTGTCCTGTCCTCTGGCTGGATCACTAATGGCATCATTCAAGGCTGATGCTAATAAACGCCAGCACATTACTGTGGCTTCCTGGTTTGGAGACCAAAGAGCTTGTTGATGGGCCTGACAGAACTGAATCTGTTTGCGCTTTTGCTGTCATTACAAGTCATTACCACGGTTTTACCTTCCCTTTGGTGCTTCTACAGCTATCCTGTTTTTTGGCAGCATGAATACTTTGCAAACCTATCCAGTATATTTAGCGGAAATACAGTATACAAGGTTTAACTTACTACTTAAAAACTTTTGATGATAATAATTTTATCTAAACCAAAAAATGGACTGAATATTTGTGTGTGCTTTTTTTGTGTGTGTGTGAATTGTATTCCTTCTTAAATTAGCAACTTGCTAACATCACAGTTTTTGAATCTAGCTTTGTGTGCACTGTTAGAATCTAGCTGTGTGCGCGATGTAATATTAGCAATATGCTAATGTTATTAAAATCACTTCAGAATCCAGTCTGTGCTTTGTATTTAGCTAGCATCATGCTAACATCTTGTGTTAGCTTGGCAATATAAAATCCAACGTTTATAATGATGAATGGGCTTGACAAACCACCTGTTGGAAACACACTCTTTCCTCTCCATATGCACCAGACACTTTCTAATAAACACTTTGTTACAAAATTAATTTAGTAAAAAAGTTACAAAACTTTTTAGTTACAAAAAAATTTAGTAAGCTAAATTGTCCGTAGTGTATGTGTATGTGTGTGAATGAGAGTGTATGGGTGTTTCCTAGTGATGGGTTGCAGCTGGAAGGGCATCCGCTGTGTAAAACATATGCTGGATAAGTTGGCGGTTCATTCCGCTGTGGCGACCCCAGATTAATAAAGGGACTAAGCCGAAAAGAAAAGAAGAACTTAGACTTGTCATGGCATCTATATATCGCTGCTCTCTGCTGATTCGAAGTGCTTCTTTTATCCTCATTTGTTAGTTGCTTTGGTAAAAGTGTCTGCTAAATGAATAAATGTAAGTGTAAAATATCTAACATCAAAGCTTATTGAATACTCTTTTGAATGCAGTCTTCTGTTCTTTGCAGGGTTTGCTTAGCAACATGCTAACACCTGTGTTTATTTAAAACACTGGGCGCGTCCGAAATTGCTTACTACTCAGTAGGTACTGCATTTGAATTTAAATGTACTACTCGGCCATTAGAAAAGTATGTTCTATACAGTATGAATGTCAGTAGTATGAATGGAACTCGGACATACTACATCCACCATTTTGTCATCATCACGTGACCTACCCGCGTCAGTTGCGTCACTTCTCTCCCATTCATGAATTCTCTCACAGTGCATCATGGGATAGCATAGCGTCCATCCGATGCGCACTTCAGAATCTCGCCGGAAGTAGTAGGTCATCCGGGTACTTCTCGCATACTGTTTTTTGAATTCTATGAACACGGACATACTACATGACTCACACATTGTTTTTAGCATACTATATAGTATGGAAGTATGCGATTTCGGACACAGCTACTGTCTTCTGTACATTTTGTAGTGTTAGTAACATGCTAACATTGAAGAATGCGTTTATAACCAAGTCCTGTGCATTTTAGGTTGTTAGCTTAGCATCATATATGTTAACATCTAACTTTCAAAGTTCTAACATCAATTTTATATGTGCAGTTTCTGAATATGGCTTACGTTACGTCAGACTGTTAATTAATTTAGAATCAGATCTCTGTTCTGTGTTGTTTAGCTTAGCAACATATTGAATCATCTTCTATTCAGTTGGCATCTTAGTCATAATGACATGCTAAAATCAGACATTTTCAATGACTATTGAAACAAGTTGTGTCATTTTCTGTTAGTTTTCAGCACAATTCCAAACAGATTACATTTTGAATATTCCTTTAATATTATAGGCCTAGCAACATGCTAAAATCAAACCATTTGAATAATTATTAATTAATTTATTAAAATTAATAATTTTAAATCGCGTTGTAGCATTTAGCTAAATGCTAACATCAAATTTACTTTGGAACTTAACTTTCGCATTTTGTATATATTAACCAGGGGCAGCACAGTGGCTCAGTGGTTAGCGCTGTCACCTCAGAGCAAGAAGGCCGCTGGTTCGAGTCCCAGCTGTGCCAGTTGGCATTTCTGTGTGGAGTTTGCATGTTTTTCCTGTGTTCGCGTGGGTTTCCTCCGGGTGCTCCAGTTTCCCCCACAGTCCAAAGACATGCGCTATAGGTGAATTGAATAAACTAAATTGGCCGTAATGTATGAGTGTGAATAAGTGTGTGGGTGTTTCCTAGTACTGGGTTGTGGCTGGAAGGGCATCCACTGCGTAAAACATATGCTGGAATAGTTGGCAGTTTATTCCGCTGTGGTGACCCCTGATGAATAAAGGCACTAAGCCGAAGGAAAATGAATGAATGAATGAATGAATGAATGAATGAATGAATGAATGAATATATATTAACCAACAGGCTTTTTTCTAACAAAACCAATGACTTCAGACTAATCAGATTAGTCAAAAAGCCCCACTGCTTAGTCAAAAAGTCAAAAAGCCCCACTGCTCTGCTCAACAGGTGTTCCACAAGCAGTCTATTGTCAAGCTGCAACCGAAACTACAATAAATCTAACAAGACTGAAGCTGAAACTTTTCATTCAGTTCCCTCTCGTTGCAGGGAAGGTGACACTAAACAACAGACAAATCCACCTTGAGCAGCGACCATGTGATGTGTGAAGCTCAACACAGCCCAGGTTTTTCTCTCTGTGAAAGCGATACGCTTGAATCCCGGTGGATGCGAGCAATCAGGATGTTGCAGGAACAAGAAAACGCTCCAGAGAGGAGCTGATCAAAGCGGCTTCTCTTTCCCCGCCGCTGTCTTGTTGACTTGTGATGACACAAGCACAGACTGATGAATATTTGATCCCATCCAGGCTTGCACTTGACACAACTAGCGCAAACCCAAAGAGCGGCGGCACAACAATTTGAGACAGCGTGCGAAAAAATATCTGCTCACTTCTGGCCCCCATCATATTATTATTTTCTTCTTTGTTAGAAGAGGACAGGGTGAGGGAGAGTGAGGGGAATACGTAAATGTCCTATTTATTTATTGAAGCTGTCTGCACCATTTTCAGAAATTGCAAAGGGAGATGGAGCTATTTTAGAGTCAACGTTGTGTACTAACAATGCCGCATTAGCCAAACATGCAAGTAGAGAAGTGGCCTTATTTCTTAAGAAATACAAAATAAAATATGATTTTTTTTATTATGCTGTGTAATGCATATGTTATAAAAAAAGATGTCTTTTAAAAAGATGTTAATAAAAAGATGATTACGGGTGACATCCAGATCATATTTTAATCTACAGAGTGGAAGACCGGGGAAGGGTTGCACCAGCTGATCGTAAGTTCTTTCTTAGACTGGAACGTAAAGTCCACACTAGGGGCTTAGTAACTACTAGTTAGTTTGTAACTAAATTTGTTCTCACTTCGGTTGCACCACATGTTCTTAAGGCAAACCGTTGTTAGTAGGTTGTAAGCTCTCCGTAAAGTCATGCGTAGTCGCATTGAATGACATAATATCTAAAAAAAAGCATTTAAATCGTTAAACTGCTTTAAAATTCTGCAACTAATGCATCTGTACATAACTGTCCTATGAAAATGAAATTATAAATCACATTTTTATAGCACATTAAATTACAGTCAGTCACTAGTAACAGACGACGCACATACCTGCATCGCAAGCCGTTAATGCACGCGAAATACACATGAAGTTATCAAAATATTAAACTAGAATTTTTTATATCATACATATGAAAAAGAAAAGACCAGGGAGAAAAACTCAGTCATGAAGAAATTCTCATTTTAATTGGTGGACACAATTAACACAAAACACTCTTTGAAAGAAAATTAAACTCTTCTTTCACAAACCAAAACAAATGCGCGATTTAGGAGGAAAATGAGGCTGTAAGTAGAGGGAGATCATTCTTCATTATGATCGCGAGCTCCTCGATGTAAACTAATCTCGCTGTCATTTCTCCTCTATCGTTATACATTGGGGGGATGCTGCCATAAATATTTAGTTGGAACGTAGCGTTACGTTTAAACTAAGTTCAGTGGTGCAACACAAAAATATTTAGTAGTGTGTAAGTTGTAACGTAGTGTCCCCTTAAGTCCCAACTAGGCTACGTTTTAACTTACGCACTGCTGGTGCAACCGGCCCCAGGTCTTAATTCCCTTGAATTGCCTGTGAATTCTGGCCATATTTATTCATTTATTTGTTTTTGTTTTTTTGTTGTAAATTTAAATCTTCTAAGAAGTAAAACAAGCGAATAGATTTAGTAATGTAGCCATAAAATCAAAAACAAGGGAATACATTAGACAAGTGGCCAAATGATTACAAAATAATAGCTTTTTAACTTAAAAACATTAAACTTCAAGTTGAAATATATTTAAATATATACTAATAGTGTGGGATACAATTTTTCAATACATGCTTCTCGTGAATGTGTACAAGAAGAAACACAACAAAACATACACAAAGTAACATATTTTAGATTTGCAAAAATGTGCACAGCGCCCTCTAGTGGAGTTGCAGTCTGAAACATGTTGGAGATTTTGGAAAATACTAACAATAGCCTGATAGCACTGAAAGCCCACGTCCCACCATGCAAATCGCCATCCATCGCCACATCTTCTGAATGTGCACTAGACAACATTACTACACAATACATCACGTAACAATCACCAGAGAAAAAAACATCCCTTAATATTAGCTTGTAATTACAAGAACAAACTTAAAAAGTAGTAGGTTGTTGATGTTTACCTATAATTCTTTGTCTGAATCGTGTCTGTGAATGCGCTCATGATGTAATCCTTTCTATGTGAACTGGTGCGCACAGAGAAATGCAATTACATATTTTGACAGGCAGGACAGCCTATCGTTATGTTCAGACCAAACATTTTGATTGGACTAATTTTTCTTGGTTCTACACCTTACACAGAATATTAAAGTACAAAAAAAAAAAAAAAAAATTTGACCACTTAATGATTGCTATCAGAATATGAGGAGACTTTCAACCAGCATAACACAAATGGATTCAGAGCACAATCCCCTTTTCCACCTTTAATTCATGGCCATTGTATTTAATCTCCTACTATTTTAAGATGAGTGCTTCATATCTTGCCCCAGACAAAAGACCACAAAATGTAATTGGAATCCACACAAAGGACATAACGTTACAGCACATAATTTTTGTGCTACTAAATGGAATTGGGTAAATTATGAAATTATGTTTTTTGTATCAGTGTATAGGTCCTATTGTACTGAGTAAGACCCCGCTCTGCAATGGCAGCTAATTTAATTAGATTTTAAATTGTTCCCAATCACTGTGGTTCAAATAAGCCAAAAATTGGGTATTTCTGCTAATAGTTCTAGGAACTTTTTAAAAGTTCCTTTTTAGAGTTAAAGCTTCTTTAGTCTTTTTTAAGTAGTCATTCCTAAGGAATTCATCAGTTGCATAAATCAGGCAAAGCTACATGGCTTGACTTGAGGCACATATTGGAATTCATTCATTCATTCATTTTCTTTTCAGCTTAGTCCCTTTATTAATCAGGGGTCGCCACAGTGGAATGAACCGCCAACTTATCCAGCATATGTTTTATGCAGCGGATGCCCTTCCAGCTGCAACCCATCACTGGGAAACACCCATACACTCCTATTCACACACATACACTACAGACAATTTAGCTTACCCAATTCACCTATAGCGCATGTCTTTGGACTGTGGGGGAAACCGGAGCACCCGGAGGAAACCCACGCATCACAGGGAGAACATGCAAACTCCACACAGAAATGGCAACTGACCCAGCCGAGGCTCGAACAAGCGATCTTCTTGCTGTGAGGCAACATCGCTACCCACTGCGCCACCACGCTGTCCCTATCATATTGGAATTAATTTGGTATAATCAGAGTTTAAAACCATATCTCACAAAATTTCCTCCATTATTATAATTTTTTTATTTCAATTGCCTGTAGTATGGTTTAAATTTCATGCATGGAAACTTGGCTGCTATGAATGCACAGTAGTATTAACAACCTGCTATTGATTTGCCCAATATGGCAAATCCACAGCATATCCATTTATATAAGAAAGAGAATAGTCCTTCGATAGACCTCTATCACTCTCAAATATTAGCTCATTTCAGTCTTCCTGCAATCTCCTCTTGTCAGTAGTGCAGGGTTATTGCCTCTAGTGCTCAGTATCCTTAGGGTGGATCAGACAAATGTAATTCCCCTGTACTGTTCCCATGAGGAAGCTTTCAGCTCAGGCCAAAGGAAGACCAATAAACCCGGCTGTGAGAGTTCAGAGGTAATGTCTGCTAGAATGGAGAGAGAGCTGTTAAAAACCAGGTACTATATGTGTTTTATCTCTAGATTCAAGTATGAGCAACAGTTGCAGTGATACTCGCTTTAGCAGAATTAATAACAATGCAAATGGAAAATATTTTGTTTATTTGACGAATTTAGTCAGAAATTCATTCTGAAAATAAGTAGCAAAGGACCAAACGTATATGAAAGTATTAAAACAATGTATTATTACAATAATAGCTTATGATTACTCATGTACTCATGCTAGCATATTTTTAACTCAACTTAGCACATTTCTAAGAACTTCGACATTTTAGCACACTGCATGTTTTAGTATTGTCAGCATGTTTCTAACATGATTTACCACACTGCTAGTATGTTTCTAGCATATGTCTGACATGATTTAGTACACAACATGTTGTAACACATTGCTAACATGCTTTTAAAATAAATGAACACATATTTTAACACTGCGCAACCACATTTGTTCCATGACTATGTGTGCTTTGGTGTAAATTATGTACAAACATATAATTAATTATGACAGTTATTTTATTTTATGGTTGGCTTTGATGTCTCCAAATGTCCTTATTGGAAAGACACCTAAATACTAAATAATGTATTTATGATTTAAACTGAATCTGTAAGCAGGTTGAGTCAGACTGAGAGTGTGTTGTGTGTTGAACAGATGCAGTAATGCTATAATTCACAAACATGTCCACCCTGTGGCTTCTCTCTTTTGCCTGTGAGTTGAATTAATAGTTATGTCATATCATTTTCTATACACATAACTCGCTGAAGACACACACACGCACACGCGCACACACACACATTGTTTCCCGCCGTGTTTGCAGTCCTGAGGCTCTGAAATGACGCTGTGCTGCATCATGGTCATTATTAGCCATGTATGAAGTCGCTGTCTCACACTGACATTCTGATGTCTTTTAAATATCTCTCACTATGTTGATCCTGCTGGAAATCCTTCTGGATATGATGCATGCAGACTTTTTGCGTTGAATGCCAACTTGTATTTTTTGTCAGAGTATTTACTGCCATCTGCTTGAGAGTGGTTTAATATTGTAGAACAAGTGCCTCTTTGTAACATGACATCATGTCTGATACGGACTGAAAATACCGGAATGCCTGAACTACAGTAAAGTGTAGTAAACATACAGTATGCTTGTTTTTATGACCTTTTGAGTTTTGGGTTGGTAAGACTTTAAAAAGTTTTTGAAAAAATATATTTATATATATATTACTGGCTGCACGGTGGCGCAGTGGGTAGCACAATCGCCTCACAGCAAGAAGGTTGCTGGTTCGAGCCTCGGCTGGGTCAGTTGGCGTTTCTGTGTGGAGTTTGCGTGCGTTTCCTCCGGGTGCTCCGGTTTCCCCCACAAGTCCAAAGACATGAGCTATATTGTCTAAGCTATAATTGGGTAAGCTAAATTGTCCGTAGTGTATGTGTGTGAATGGGTGTGTATGGATGTTTCCCAGTGATGGGTTGCAGCTGGAAGGGCATCCGCTGCGTAAAACCATATGCTGGATAAGTTGGTGGTTCATTCCGCTGTGGCGACCCCAGATTAATAAAGGGACTAATCCGAAAAGAAAATGAATAAATGAATAAATATTACTACGATTCAAACTTGAATTCGTCATAATTTCTCCAAATCCAGGCTCATTCTGAAAATGCACTGCTATATACATTTCTGGAGAGCGGCAAATACGTCCCAGGAGCTACGTTTTTTTGCAGTTTTTGTATTCGCGAATCCACCAGAGGCCGCTGTGTACGCATTTTCAGACCTCAAATATCTCTCGCGAGTGCCATTCACGCTTGCTCTTCTCGCATAAATCCACCAGAGGTTGCTGTCGACTGACTGACTGACCGACCGATCGACTGATCCACCCTCCTCCTTCCCTAAACCCAACCAATAGTGTTTTCAAAAGCACCGATTCACCCACCCACCCACTTCCCTAAACCCAACCGACAGTTTTAAAAAGCAATCCAGAAAAAGAAAGCGGTCAGCTGGTAAGCGCAAAAAGGAACGGCGTCATACCGCCCCGTAGCGTTCGGTTTAAAGACGAAATGCAGCCATACGTACTTCTGGCTACATAATTCGCGATCTCCAGAAATGTATATAGGGCTGCGTTTTCAGAATGAGCCCATGTTGATTTCTCCAGTCTTCAGTTTCACGTGAAAAAGATACACAATAAATCTCTTTACTGTCACGTTTCAGCAGTGTAATGTGTATTTTGTAAATATAAGTATTTTTTCACTGCCCTCAAACATTTGAACAATGTCTTCAATATTATAATACATAAAACATTATTACACATTAATATATATAATACATATTGTATATAAATCTTGGTAAAACTTTAGTTTAAGTAGCAATTCCCACTATTCATTATTAGTTGTGGCTTATTACCTACATTTTATTAAGATATTAGCTGTTTATTAGTACTTATAAAGTACACAATCTGCACAATCCTACCTAATACCCAAGCCCACCTCACTATTAATAAGCAGTAAATTAGTTGTTTATTGAGGCATAAGTAATAGTTTGTTATTTATTAGTTTATTAATAGCAATAACTGTAATATGAAATAAAGTGTGACCTAAATATGTTTTATCATTTTAAATTAGGTGTTTAATATTATTCACAAAATAACATAATTGATAGATTATATAGTCTTCCTGTCACTTTTAGTCAATAGTGTTGTCCCAAATGGAACACTAACATTTCTACTAAACAGAAAATCAAACTGTGTCCAACATTACACACTTTTTTAATGGTTGAATATGTGCATCATCCGAGTATTTAAAGTGCACTTATTCCTTTTAGAATAAAAATAATATTTCAGTGTGAATGCACTACTAACTATTTATACAACAAAATGCTGTAGAATAGTGCATAAGTCAACATAGGCTCATTCTGAAAACGTAGCCCTATATACATTTCTGGAGATCGCGAATTATGTAGCCAGAGGAACATGTGGCTGCATTTTGTCTTTAAAACAAACGCTACAGGGCAGTATGATGGTGTTCCTTTTCGGACTTACCAGCTGACCGCTAACCTCCGTATGGACGGCTTTCCCGCTGTTACCAGTTTGTCCAGTTAGCTCGCCATGTATGTCGGCAGACTTGAGACACAGAGAGAAGTTGACCACGATGATGGGGTTTGAACGGTTGACGAACAGTTCCAGAAAGCGGGTAAGACAAAAACAAAAGCCAAAAAATTAAATAAACAAGTAAATAACAGGGTGAGAATGTGGTAAAGTGGGTGGGCGGGTCAATCAGTGCTTTAAAAAAACACACTATTGGTTGGGTTTAGGGAAGGCGGAGGGTGGGTCAGTCGATCAGTCAGTCAGTCAGTTAGTAAGTCAGTCGACAGCGGCCTCTGGTGGATTTACACAAGAACAGCAGGCATGAATGGCACTCGTGAGAGATCTCAAAAAGCGTGCACAGTGGCCTCTGGAGGATTTGTGAAAACAAAAACTTAAACAAAAAAACGTATCTCCTGGGACGTATTTCGCGATCTCCAGAAATGTATATAGTGGTACGTTTTCAGAATGAGCCTGGGTTGGCATAAGTATGTGATTTGGGACACATCTATTGTAAAAAAAAAACTGCCCCCAAACTTTTGAACATTAATGTTTAACATATATACACATTCATGTTGACGGATCTTGTGGCAATACTACTACTAATAGTAATAATTTTAAAGAAACAACCTTTGTTTGAAATACAGAACTTTAGTAACATTTTAAATTCATTTATCATCATAAAATTTTGTTCGCTCATGATACATCACATTAATTCTATCAACGGCAAACACAGATCCTCTGTTTCTAAATATTTGCTGTGTGTCCCACTTGCAGCAGTGTTGAACATTCAGACGGTGTAAATAATGGCTCCTCTCTCAGGAGACTCTCTCTTTCTCTCAGTCTCTCAGGCTGTTTCTGCTCACCTGACGAGACCAGTTTGAGTGTGTAGCAGCTTTCAGTTTCATCAGGTTTCAGCTACAGGGAAAATAGACAGTTTACACAGACCATAGAAATCTGTGCATAGTGTTAAACTCATGTGAAATTGCACTCCAAAAATAAATATTATTGAATGAACATGATTTAATCATACTGTAGCAACAGTTACGCATCTAATGGACCCTTTTCACATTTTCACACAGAACTTGGGGAAAAAATATACAGGGGGGCTAATGATTCAGGAGGGCTAATAATTCTGACTTCAACTGTGTATATTTTGTCTATATTTTTTGTTCATATATTTCCAAAAACCTGCCATATGAAATTTTCTTCTGAAATTAGCATTTTTCTCAGGCTCCAGAGTGTAGTTAATTATAGCTTTATAGTGATGAACAGGTTCTTTTCATTGCATTTAAAGTGAACATAAACATCTTCTTTAACACCTTACACCTTACAATGAAAAAAAAAATCCAGTATTTTTTCAGCTGTTGAGAGGCTCTTATATACAAAGTAAATGAATGCAGTGAATGAGATTCTCATCCATGAAATGAAACATCTAGTCGACTTAAAGCTCTTACTACCGAGTCGTGTTTGGATTATTGATAAAATGAAAGTCATTACTACACCACGAGCCTGTTGTTGTGTCTTCATGTGTTCTTGTGAAGAGCAGAGCTGCATGTTAAACGCTGACGCTGGAAATTACACTGATTCTGAGCTGCTCAGGGAATAATCGACTGCGCACTGCAAACTACAGGAGGCTGACTCATATAAAAATGATACATGTATTATATGTATTTAAAACAGCGTGTTGTAGTAATATTTCTAAACTTAACCATTTGTTACTTGTGATCATTGAGTAACCTCGGCATAAAGACTGCTGTTTGTTAATTTGTTAACGTTATATCATGGTAAAAAATAATAATAATAATAAAAATAAATGTTTATGTTTATTATATGTTGTATTTAGGAATAATTTGCAAATATTGTATAACATATTTAAAATTCTTTTTATGCATATTTAGTATGTAGATATAAGTACATAGGAACTTTTTTTTTTTTCTATAACAGCACATATTTATGCACATATTTTGGTCCATATTGGTGTCATGATAATATTCATATTTGTTCATACTATTATTATTATTATTATTATTAATAATAATAATAATAATATTAATAATAACAGTTTGGTTTTCAAATATAGTATCATCAAGTGTTAAGTGATAAGTGGGCTGTGCAATTGATTTATTAAAGTGTTGAGGTATTTTCTCTCAGGTCCTTGTGCTTAGATTGGAATGTTCACAGACATTGGCATCGTTTTATAACATTTCATAACAGCAGAAATGCTCTCAAGAGTTTGAAATCCTCAGCAGTGTTTCTGCAGGAGATTATAGTCTGATATCACTGACAAAACAATCTTTACATGTGTACCAGTGCTGGATCAGACACACACTGCACACGACTGCATGAGCTTTGTGGAAGTTTGGTATCAGGGGTGAAACCAGTCAGCACATGTGCATTCAGTACTGGAGGAAATCTTTATTTGTGGTATTTCTTTTTTTATTGTAGTTTTATCTACTAAAACAATTCTTAATCTAAATCTCACCTGATGGTAGGCTACAATACATTTTTGAAATGGCTGAAAATAAAACTTTACAAAAACGGACTTATTTATTTTATGCATTATTTGATTAGCTATTAGATAGCATTGATTAGATATTTTAATTAAGCAATGTGCAGCTTGTTATATTTTATCCTGCAGTTATATGCAACCCAGGCTCATTCTGAAAATGTACGTCTATATACATTTCTGGAGAGCGCCAAATGCGTCTCAGGAGCTACGTTTTTTTTTTTGCAGTTTTTGTTATTGCAAATCCACCAGAGGCCACTGTGTATGCTTTTTGAGATCTCAAATTTCTGTCGCGAGTGCCATTAGTGCCTGCTCTTCTAGCATAATCCACCAGAGGCCGCTGTTGACTGACTGAATGACTGACTGACTGACCGATCGACTGACCCACACTCCTCCTTCCCTAAACCCAACCAATAGTATTTTCAAAAGCACAGATTGACCTTTATTTTATTTTTGGTGTTTTATTTTGTTGCATGTTCTTTGTTTTTGTTTTTTGTAAAAAATAAAATGTAAAAAGCAAACTTGGAACTTCAAAGTCAAGTAACAAAAACTTATTTTTCAGTTAATAATGTTGAACTGTAAAAAAATGGCTAACAAGCAGTAGTAACGCGAGTACGTAATAATATTACTTTTCTAAGTAACGAGTAAAGTAACGCATTAAGGTTTCATTAAAGTACGTGTAGTAGATGTTGTTGTAGTAGTATCAGTAGTAGTAGTAGTAGACGTTGTAGTAGTAGTAGTAGTAGTAGACGTTGTTGTAGTAGTATCAGTTGTAGTAGTAGTAGACGTTGTTGTAGTAGTATCAGTTGTAGTAGACGGTGTTGTGGTAGAATCAGTAGTAGTAGACATTGTAGTAGTAGTCGTTATGGCTGTAGTGGTAGCAGCAGTAGTAGTAGTAGCATTGGTATTTTCTGTAGTAGTAGTAGTTGGTGTAGTACTTGTAATTATTATTATTATTGTTGTGGTCAGTGTTATTATTACTGTTGTCCTTTTTTCTTTTTACTGTTATTATTACATTACTTTCATTGTTGTCACTCCTCACCACTGATTGGTCTCTTTCTATCTGTTTTATTTCTATCTATGTTATATGCTTCATATAAGTTCTCAGAAGGTAACATTATTCTAATCTTTTTTTTAATCATTATTTTTTTAGAGGTAAATGAAGGTGTAGGTTATACAGTGTGTCATTAAACGCAGAGCTCCTCTATTTAAAAAAAAGAAAAGAAAAACACCCTGCAAGTTCTGATAGAGCTCGCATTACTTTCCATAAAAAGTAACTAAGTAACGCAACTAGATACTTTTTTGGGGAGTAACTCAATATTGTAATGCATTAGTTTTAAAAGTAACTCTCCACAACACTGCTAACAAGTGTAAGATTTCTTTCTCTTCTCTTCATCAAAATCTTTGTGTCAGGGTCGGTGGGTGGGGAAAGGAGCGAGGACTCAATTGCAGTACAATGGGTATTTATTTTAAATAAAATAAAACAAAAATGCAAAAACAAACTACCCCGAGGGGGAAAACATTAACAAAACAAATAAACAATCAAAACAAACTAGACTGGGCAGGATGGCAGGGATCAGGACAAGGCAGGAAACGACAGGGCTGGGCACGACAAGATGAGATGTGATGTGACGAACTGACATGAGGAGAATATAAGCAGAAATAATTAACAAACAGACAGGTGAACAGGATAAACTAATAATGGGTTAACAAGGAGGGTGGGACTACACAATAGACGAGAGCACATGACACATAGAAACAACACAAGCCATGTGCTCACATAACGAGACTAGAACACGCAGCCAATAGAACTCATTAACCGCGTGCTCACACAAGACAAAGCACGCGGTCACAATGTAAACACTGAGCCACGTGCTAAGACAACACCACAAACAGAACGCAAGACACGAGCACACGATAAGTGAAAACACCTTACCGTGCGCTCACACATGCAACGTGCGTGTTTCATCCCAGCGCCAACCGAAACTGAAACCAACTAGACTGAAATGCTGGGAATGAAACACCACGCTCCAGACAGAACAAACAAACACACCAGGACAAGAGCGCGCATCTAGAGCACGCCCGAACCTCGCGCGCCCGCATTAAGCGGGAGCGCGCAAAGCCCGAGGCGCAGTCCCGATGGCACTCAAACAGAGACAATGACAGAAAACGAGTGCTCGACTCGAGAAAACTCGAGCCGAGCACAACATACAAGACATGATAGGACTAGTGTCTGGACTCTGCCACCAAAACAAGAATTTACAAGACCGGAGTGGCAGAACCCTGACACTTTGGGTTTAATGTTTATGATTTTTTTTTTAGAGGTTTTTTGGCTTTAATAAAATTATATCAAACAAACTGAATAAAAAAATAAAAAAATTAAAACACCCCAAAACAAGCCTCTATGAATCATATTTAGGCTAAACTGTATCAATATCCCAACTCTACATAAATATCACATTAATTTGAGCCGATTATCTTCGTTTCCACACGTGTTAAGCCACAACATTAATCCAAAAATCAATCAACAGCATCAACAGTCCTGTAGTTTTGATGCAGGCGCTGAAGAGAGGCATCAAAAAAGCAAAAACTTGGGCTTGTGTAAACCCCGTTATCTTCAAGTTTATTCAGGAAGGCAGCAGTTTGAGGGCAGAGAGGAAAAAAGGAGGAAAAAAAAAACTAGGGCATCAAAAGTCCCGAAGGCTTTGAGCATACATTTTGCATTTATTAATCACAGCGCGCGCGAAGGAGGCAGAGAGATAGAGAGATGGTGACTTCGCATAAAAATTACGGCTAATAACGGCTAATAACCGCAGCTCACAGGAGTTCATTAAAAAGATAAAGGTGGGAAACGTGTGTAATGCAGATGTACAGTTGATTTTGATCGCGAGGCTTTGATTTTTTGACATTGACTGACAGAAAAAAGTACCTTAGTGACTCAGGCGGAGCTGGAAAGACGAAGTAGAAACAGAAAAAAGCAAAAGCCCGGGAATATTTGCCGAGCTGAAGGAAACGAGAAGGACTATGCTCTTCTTACAGGCTATCCTGAGGAAACGGACACTGAAAGGTACCAGAATTGATTAATTATGATCAAAGGTTTTCTTTCATCACCATCTAATGTTCAATTTAGGCATTGCAGGGCAGTAGCGCGCTCAAAATAACGTGGTTAAAGGCACTGCAGGTGAGCAGGGTAAAAATGAACTAGTATAGTTGATCATACTTCTAAGAGTTATTTAATACATTAAGATTTACAAGTGTTGCTTTTTTTGTATGATGATTTCTAAAATGTCATGTTCAGATAGGTAAAGGACACAGTATTTCTTATATGCACTAATTTGCATATGTTTCTAGCTGAACAATCTGGTTTGGCTTGATGAATTCAGCTTCAAAATTCTTGTTTCATTTTTTATATTAGAGTCAATGATTTTTACAGAAGGTGATTTTGTGTCTCTTTTTATCACTACATAATTCACAAAATACTGCAAACTGCCAGAATTTATTTATTTATTTATTTTGTAGAGATATCTATCTATCTATCTATCTATCTATCTATCTATCTATCTATCTATCTATCTATCTATCTATCTATCTATCTATCTATCTATCTGTCTGTCTGTCTGTCTGTCTGTCTGTCTGTCTGTCTGTCTAAAACATACAAGTTATATGAATAAAATCACTCTTGAAAACCTACACTGTTAAGAATTTCCTGTAATCTACAGTAACATACTGTAAATCAACTACAGCAAAAATATTGTATTTACATTTATCTTGCTCTATATGTATTTACAGAACTGCATGTATGTCTTTACTGTAAAATATACAGAAAATTTCACAATGCAACTTTAAAATACAGTAACATACTGCATAACTGTCCTACAGTAAAATACAGTTCATATTACAGTCAAATACTGTGTAATTTACAAAAATCTGTAACAGTATACAGAATAAAGGAATAAAGCTGTGAAGGTTGGTGTACAGTTGAAGACAATATTATTAGCTTTCCTGTAAAAATGTAATTATTTTTATAATATTTCCCAAGTGCTGTTCAACAGAGAGAAGACTTTTTTCCAACACATTTTTTAAATGTAATAGTTTTAATAACTAATTTGATTAGTCTTTGTCATGAACACAGTACATATTTTTATTTTACTAGTTATTTTGCAAGATGCTAGTATTCAGCTTAAAGTGCAGTTTAAAAGCTCAATAAGGTTAAGGTTAGGTTAAGTTACAGTTAATTAGGCAAGTCATTATTTGGACAACAGTGGTTCGTTCTGTAGTCAATCAGAAACACAATATTTAATAGGTCTAATAATATTGACCCTAAAATAGAAAAAAAGGTACAACTTTAATTCTTCTTCTTTAATTCTCCTTTAAAACTTCAATTTCTTAACTTGCAGTGCGTTCAAGCTCTTTTGGCCGCCATAGTAATACGCTGCAAATTTGCTGTGTATTGAGGCAAAAGTCATAATTAATGGTTTGTTAATAGCAATAAAGTGTGATCAAAAAAGAAAATACTACAGAAGTCAGCATTCTTCAAAATATCTTCTTTTGTGTTCAGCAGATTAAAGCAGTTCAAACAGGTTTAAATCAAGTGGAGGGAAAGTAAATAATGGGGGGAACTATCCCTTTAAGCAATGAAGTGGACATTTCGGGTCAGTTCACCCAAAAATGAAAATGTCCTCATTATTTGCTCACACTCAAGCGGTTCTAAACCTTTATGAGTCTCGTTCTTCTGTTGAACACAAAAGAAGATATTTTGAAGAACACTCAAAACATTATTTTGCTGGTTGTTCAAAACGAGCTAAATCAACACAATTCTTCAAATTTGTGTTGGGACCACATGAATGAATTGTGTGGAACCCAACATTATTTACAGTGAATGTTGGAAAAAAGCAGCCATTGACATCCATAGTAGGAATTAAAATTCTATGGGACTCAATGTATTTTTCAACATTCTTCAAAATATCTTCTTTTGTGTTCAACAGAAGAAACAAACTCAAACGGGTTTGGATTGTAAAAGGATGAGTAAACGATGACAGCATTTTCAGTTTTGAGTGAACTGTCCCTTTAACCCTCGCGTCCCCTACTTTAGTGTTCCCGGTTAAAATTGAAACCGGTCTGTTTTAACTGCTCTTAAATTAGCACAAAAACTATTTTTCACCACTAGTTTTTTTATTTAACATTCTTTAGCTGTGAACAATGTCTTAAAGTATAGTGTTTAACATGAATTTATAGAATTAGACATAAAATAACTGCGGTGAAAATAGGCACTGAACATGTATTACTAAATGAACATGTAATGTAATAAATAAATTGAAAACCAAAGACCAAACTCAACATGAAGTCGTGTGTGTGTGTTGTTTTTTTGTGTTCAGTTTGAAATGTGAGTGAGTGAGTGAGTTGGGGTGGTGTGTATGGGGATGTTTTCTGTCTGATGGATGAATATAGTCTGGACACCCATTCATTTCCTATGGTGGTCACTTTTGACCGGGAACACTACAGGTGTAACAAGGTTGATTAAAACTCTTTAGATTCAATGAAAGAGGTGACTTTTATATGTTCAGGTGCATAGTGTGGAGGATATCATAAGGCCTTGAGGCAATCAGATGTAAAACACAATATAAATATATGTGTGTTTTAAGTTGTAAATTGGTCAGATATGACCCGAACACGACAGGAAGGTTAAACAGTTTTGGCTCATGTCTTGAGTGTTTTTGTTGATTATGAATTTATGATTATGGCAGTTGAAATTGAGGCATATCTCTGTTTTGGAAAGAGTGGGATTGGATGTATGTTGTGAAACCTTTTTTGTTGTTGTTTTGGGATGTTGTTAGTGTGTGTTTATTGTCACACTGGTGCAGTTGTTGGTCTCACTGATCAAATATTCATGAGATGCTAATGATCACAGCTTTGAAAAGCTCCACGGGTGAGAGGAATCTGCCACCTGTTGGCGAGGAAAACTAACGGATTGGTCCACATGTGTCCTGTTCAGATAAGAGGGTGGTTTTGTTTAGCTTTTTTGTTTTGTTTGATCTCTTTTGTGGGTTTTTGTTTTGTGTTTTGTTCAGTGTCGTTTTGTGTTTTAAATTGTCCTAACAACTTGACTTGTTTTGTTTTGTGTTGAGCATTTAATGTTTTGTTTGCATCATTTTATGTGTCAGCAAAATTTTATTTGATACTTAATGTTGTTTTGTATTCATTTATGCATCTTTAGTTGTGTTTTGTTTATTATGTTTCATTAAAGGAATAACTGACGACGGGTGTCGTTTTGTAAAATGTTTTTGTTTTTGTTTTTGCACATTTTATGTTTAAGTAATGTTTTATTTAATTTAATTTAATTTAATATTATTTTATTTTACATTCACCCAAAACGTCATTATATAACTCTTAAAGTCTTAAACATCACCATAATTTGTCCAAATTTGTTAATATGATTTAATGTTTTGTTTGCATTTAGCCTAATATTTATCTATTTATTTGTTGTGATGTTTTTTTGTTTTGTATGTATTTATGCATCTTTATTTGTGTTTTATTTATTGTATGTTTTGAATAATTGATAATGGAGTTGCCACTTGTTTTAAATGGATATTTTTCGTAGCACATATTTTACGTTTAGTTAACACATTCTTTTACGTTTAATTTGATTTAATTTAATTTTTTGTTTAGTTTAGTGAAACAGATGCCAGTCTTTATCAAAATCTTTGTTTATATTTTCCAAACCTTCATTATATAATTGTCACATGTGTCGCTCACTCACAGACGATTGAGATCTGGAGGCTATCAAAAAACACGTATTTATTTACAAAACACTTACAACTGTAACATGGTACACAGGCATCACATGGAAAGGTTGACAATTCAATACCGGACATAAACGAACTGAATACAGGGCTGTAAATACACAAGACACGATTAAACCTATTACAAACAGGGGTGAGACAACAGGTGGAACTAATAGACATTAACACACTGCAGGAAAAAACAGAACAAACGGGTCACATGACAAACACATGCACATGGAACACGGCACAACGTAACATCACGTGACACAACATAACACTGACACACCAGACATGTAACATAACACAACAAAGACACCAGACTGTGACAGCAATTCAGTCTAGCATTTTGCACAATCCTCCATGAATAATTTTTATTCATTCATTTTCTTTTCGGATTAGTCCCTTTATTAATCAGGGGTCGCCAACGTCTAATGAAATTCCCTTTCAGTAAAAGCTGCCACCTAAAAGGCTTTCGGTGTAATATTTTGATTTATCACCTGCGTTCAGGCGGTTGACAGAGACAACCTGCAAACTGCAAACTGTTTTTTTAAACACAATGTCCCTCATGATTAGTATTGTTTGAGCATCACTTGCAAAGCGTCTTTTTTCTGCACATTGTCAGTTATGGAAGCTCTTATTTGCTGTGGGTAAAAAAAATAAATAAATATATATATATATATGTATATGTATATGTGTATATATATGTATATGTGTATATATATGTATATGTGTATGTATATATATATATATATATATATATATATATTTATATATAAATGTGAATATATATATAGTGGGTACAGAAAGTATTCATATCCCTTCAAGTTTTTCACTCTTTGTTATATTGCAGCCATTTGCTAAAATCATTAGTCACAAGTTCACAAGTTAATTTTTTTCCTTCCTCGTTAATGTACACGCTGCATCCCATATTGACAGAAAAACACAGAATTGTTGACATTTTTGCAGATTTATTAAAAAAGAAAAACTGAAATATCACATGGTCATAAGTATTCAGACCCTTTGACTCAGACTTGTGAGAAATAAAGTCAGAATAGCAATATAGGTAAACTCAGAGTTGTGAGAAATAAAGTTAAAATCTAGACAAAGTCAGAATTTTATTTTATCATTTGTTTTTATTTATTATACATTTACACATCATTCACACATTTACGCATTATTATACATTTATTATACATTTACACATTACTTACACATATATTTATGCATTATTATACATTTA
>CAIGQV010007757.1:4906144-4916887 GCA_903798115.1 Danio jaintianensis | reverse complement strand
GTACATTTATTATACATTTATTTACACATTACTTACACATATATTTACGCATTATTATACATTTATTTACACATTATTTACACATGTATTTACACATTTATTTACACATATATTTATGCAGTATTATAAATTTATTATACATTCATTTACACATACATGTATTACAGTTTCAATTGGATTAATTGTGAAAATTCAATGCCCACGTGTGTTTTGTCGGGAAACTGCTCTCTTCTCGGTCTGTTTTATTGTGCACGTTCCCCTGAAAGCAAGAAAGATACGCCCTGCTTTTATCTTCCACATCCACAAGCTCCACGTCTCACGTTCTCCACACACATTTACTCTTCGTTATGGTGAAGCGTTATAATTTACCCGATAACAGCATCTGCTATTCACACTAAACCGCAAATGTGCTCATGCATTTGTTTTACGAAAGATACTAATGTTTTTTTGCTTGTTAGTTTTTCTAAAAGCAATAACAAACACTCATTTGTGAGTCTGGTGTGCATCCGACTGTTTGTGCTAGAACTGTTGTGGTTACCGTTAATTATAAAATGCATAGCTTTGCACTACTGTAGATATACTGCTGTTTCCCAGTATAAATCTCCTGTCAGGAGGGGTTCATATGGGAATACAGGGCTCTATAGTTATTGGCCATAAGCTACACTTTGTATGCACATATCTCTCCTTTTCATCCAATATGCTGAGGCAGCATCTCTGTTTTTTTATTATTATTCTCATGTTCACTGTTTTCAAATGAAAGCAGTGGCTGATTTGTGGAAATAGCATAAGGATTTGTCATTAAAACCTGCCAGTATGTTTGTTTTCAGTTAGTTTGTTTTTTATTGATTTTCATGTTTGTGAACAAACTCCGTCTTGAGATGCACAAAATGTTTTTAATATCATTTGCATCTGCACAGCAAAAAAATTTATTCCATATTTTGTGGTTCACTGGTGTTTTCTGTTTATTTAAGGTTATGAATTGCATCATGGGATCTTTATCTCTGCTCTGTTGACTTTTGATGTTGAAAATTCAACTCTACAGTTTAACAAAGTGACTTTTATTGACATTTTAGTAGTTACGAACAACATATTGAATATAAGAAATAATGTACACTGTAAAAAATATCCATAAATTAGCAGTTTTCTCTATTTTGTGATTCATGCTTTAAAAAACCTCGTGAAAAAGTACACTTTAGCATTTTGTTTTCTCTTAGTTTGTTTTCTTTTTTTCTCATTTGTTTTCAGATGTTATCTTCATCCTATTGTTTTGTCTTGTCCTGTGTTTATTTAGTCTTTTTTTTTTTGCTTATAACCTGAGCATTTATTTGTGGTTTTACCACATTTGTTTTTTGTTTTAACTTTAAGCACTTTACCCAAGCCCTTTATTTTAGGTTATGTCTGATATTTGTTTTGTCTGGTTACTTTTCTCTTTTATTTTTTACTTCAAAAACATTTCCGCACACTATTATTTTGTTGTATCTTTTTGTTTTGTTGTCTTTTGTTTCTCCTATTTTTGGAACTGTAATGCACTCAAAACCTGCCTGGAGCTACTTTAGCTGTGCGTTTATATGAAAATAAAGGCACAGAAATCAAGCATTCCACAACCCCATACAGTACTATAAATTAAATTGAATTAATGCTGAATTATTAGAAAAAACACAATTCACATTTACAAAATCCAATTTGTAAATTCAAAACACGATTCAAAAATAGACAGCACGTAGTTCAGTGGTTAGCACTGTCGCCTCACAGCAAGAAGGTCACTGGTTCGAGTCCCGGCTGGGCCAGTTGGCATTTCTGTGTGGAGTTTGCATGTTCTTCCCATGTTGGTGTGGGTTTCCTCCGGGTGCTCCGGTTTCCCCCACAGTCCAAAGACATGCGCTATAGGTGAATTGAATAAACTAAATTGGCCGTAGTGTATGAGTGTGTGTGTAAATGCAAGAGTGTATAGGTGTTTCCCAGTGCTGGGTTGCGGCTTGAAGGTCATGCGCTGCATAAAACATATGCCGGAATAGTTGGCGGTTCATTTTGCTGTGGTGACCTCTGAAATAGAGACTAAGTCGAAGGAAAATGAATGAATGATTCAAAAATACACATCCAATTCGTAAATTAAAAAAACGATTCACAAATATGCAAATCTGATGAAAATATTTATGAGTTTTTCTTGTGAATTCACAAATTGTGTGTTTACCAATGTACAAATTGGATTTTGTAATCGTGAATGTGAACTGTGCATGTATGAATTTTATTTTGTAAATGTATTATTTTTGAGACTGATCTTACTCCATATTAGAGTGTTCATCAACCATTCAACAGTCCCATAATATACAATGTTGCAGTGCACGGAGTAGGTTTTGTAAATGTTTGCTAGCATGTAAATAACATAAAGCAGCACTAACCGTTTGTACACAACTTTAGTTTTAATCCCATCAAAGATAAAAACAAACCAGGTAAATACAGTAATTGCCTCGCAGCCTGTACTGCGAATTAACCTGATATGTGCTTTGTCCTATTTGTAAGGATTATTTCATTAATGAATGAATTAGCAATCATGCGTTGCACTTTGGTGGAGGTTTTAAACAGCAGGGTTGCTAACATTAAAGCTCTTTCTTTGATCCTAAAAGCTACAGGCATTTAAAAGCGCTTGTATTGCTGAAAAGGGCTAAATTTGCCTGTTTGACATGCAAAATTTGAGGTATTGATTTGTGTAATGCCTGTAAGGCTTTGAGACTGAGTTTCTGATATATGCTACGGTTCTTCATTAAATCGCTCTTGGGGTGATTAGTATCGAGTGACCTGATTGATGAATTGTTATGCTTTTTGTTGTTTTTTGACGCAATAAGTGCAATGCTTCAAAGTTTTCAGATGTCCATAATTTTAGATGATTTTTAAAAGCCTTGCAGTGGGTTTATGATATCCTCTGCTGAGTTGTGTAACGTTTTCGCTCCAAAGACCGTCACTTCTTCATCAATCATCAATCGCTTGTGGATAAAATCGATTTCTGTGTTAAATGTTGTTTTTTCTTGTTCTGTATCTGTTTATTTTGACTAAGCACTTTATCCTGCCTTGCTCCTTTGTTGTACTTGATTTGTTTTTGTTCTTACTTTGACTTTTTACATTTGTCCCACTCCATTACTTAACTTTTTTTTCTATTGTTTGTTTTGCTTCCTTGTCTTGTTTCTGTCTTATTAGGTTATTTTGTTGTCTGTTGTTTGTCTTTTGTTTACTTTGTCTAAGCACATTTTCCCCCACCATATCATTTGTTTTCAACCCAGGATCATTTTGAAAACGTACCCCTATAT
The DNA here is from genome assembly GCA_903798115.1 of Danio jaintianensis. Classification (NCBI taxonomy): domain Eukaryota; kingdom Metazoa; phylum Chordata; class Actinopteri; order Cypriniformes; family Danionidae; genus Danio; species Danio jaintianensis. The sequence continues at coordinate 4,913,585 of CAIGQV010007757.1, read as the reverse complement.
ACATTTCTGGAGAGTGCCAAATGCATCCCAAAAGGTAAGTTTTTTTTGCAGTTTTGTTTTCGCAAATCCACCAGAGCCAACTGTGTACGCTTTTTCAGATCTCAAATTTCTCTTGTGAGTGCCATTCGCGCCTGCTGTTTCGCGTAAATACACCAGAGTCCACTGTTGACTGACTGACTGACTGACTAACCCACCCTCCTCCTTCCCTAAATCCAACCAATAGTGTTTTAAAAAGCACCTACTGACCAGCGCCCACCCACTTCCCTAAACCTAACCGACAGTGTTTTCAAAGCAATCCAGAAAAGCCCTCACGGCAGCCTGATTTTTACCACGTTTTCAGATTTTACCACATTCTCACCCTGTTATTTACTTGTTTATTGAATTTTTTGGCTTTTATTTTTGTTTTACCTGCTTGGAACCATTCTTCGTCGGACTCGAACCCCGTCATCAAGGTCAACTCCGCTCCATGTTACAAGTCCGCCGATGTACGCGGCGAGCCACTGGACAAACTGGTAATAGTGGAAAAGCCATCCATACGGAGGTAAGCGGTCAGCTGGTAAGGGCGAAAAGGAACAGCGTCATACCGCCCCGTAGCGTTCGTTTTAAAGACGAAATGCAGCCATACGTACTTCTGGCTACATAATTCGCGATCTCCAGAAATGTATATAGGGCTATGTTTTTAGAATGAGCCTATGTTGTTTGTTTTGCTTTCCTGTCTTCTTTTTCTTTGTCTTCACATTTGCCACACATTATTTTGTATGTTGTTTTGTTTGTTTGTTTGTTTTTCTGTCTTGTATTTTTTTACAATAAGGCCAATTTCCGTTTGATTTGTCTACTGATTTGTTGTCTTTTTATTAATTGTTTTTGTATTTTGTTGTTTTTGGTTTTACTCTGTGTGTAAAAATTTAATGACAAAACACTAAGTAAACAAATATTTTTATGTTGCTTTAACTCATTTTAAGAAGTTAATCAGGTTTCAAATAATTTTTTTAAAGTTTAACTTAATATTTTTAGTCGGTTTGATTGATTTAAGTTGAAAAGACTAGAACAGTTCATTTGATTCAACTAAAAAAATTAAAGCAGCAAGATTATTATTTTTTTTTTACAGTGTAGGCACATTTGCCCCACAAAATAATTTAGTTTGATCTTTTCTTTGTTTAGTTGACACTAAAATCAATTCTCCACCAAGTAATTTAATTTTGTTTTATATTTTGTTTTGTTTTGCGTGTTTAGTTGTCTTTGGCACATTTGTCCAAATCCCATTATTTTTATATTTGTTTTGTCTTTTGTTTTTGTGTTATGTTTTTGGTTTTGTCTTGTCTTCTGTTTGTTCTGTGTTTTGTTTGGAATTTGTCCCATCTTTTTTTCATTGTTTTGTCTGCTTGTCATTTGTTATGCATTGGATTCTGAAAAGTTGACTTTTCACCCCACCCTATTATTGCTTTCATGTGTATTGTTTGTTTAATTTTTTTCTTTTACTTATCACATTTGGCATAGTATTTATCAAATACCATAGTATTTGTTTAACTTTTTTGGCTTTGTTTTTGCTTTGAATAAGCACATTTGACACACTTTATTTTATATTTCCTTTTGATTGTTTGTTTTAGTAAGACCAATTCTCCACACATTTATTTCCTTTTGTTTGGTCTTTTGCTGTTTTGTCTGTTTTCTCATGTTTTGTTTTCTTGTTTTTTGTTGTTTTTGTTTTTACTCTTAAGCACATTTGCTAAACAATATAATTTTGATTGATCTTTTGCTAGTTTTTAGACTAAAGCCAATTTTCTGTTATTTATTATGAAGTAATTTAATTATATATAGTTTTCCTTGTTTAGTTGTCTTTAGTTATTTTTGATTAAGCACATTTGTCCAAATCCCAAGTTTATTTTGTTTTTGGTTTTGTTTTGTCTTCTTTTTTTCTGCGTTTTGTTTTGAATTTGACATTGAATTTATCCCACCCTCTTATTTTTTGCCCGTTTCTGGTAATTTGTATTTCCTTTGCTTTCTCTTTTGTTGACTTTTGACTTGTTGACCAGTCTTGCTTTGTGTGTTGTTTATTTTGTTTTTTTGCCTTTTGTTTTGTTTATGTTGTACTTTTATAAAGCACATTTTCCCCACCCTATTATTTTTTGTCTTTGCTTTCTTGCCTTTATTTAATTTCTCTAAGCATGTTTTCCCCACACCATCATTTTGTTTTGTCTTTTGTTTGTTTTTGTCTGTTTTTGTTTTGTTTTTTTTTGCACACTTTAGAATTGTTTTGACTTTTATTTTGTTGAATATGACTACACCGACCCAATTATTTTGTCAATTGTTTTTGTCATTTGTTTTTGTTTTAAGCACATTGCCCAACTTTTTTTTTTGTTTTTTTGGTGTCTCATTTGTTTATTTGTTTTACTTTGACCGAGCACATTGTCCTGTGATATTTGTAAAACAATCAAATTAATATATATATTTGTTTTTTTTTTCCATGTTTTGTTTTCTCTTTTGTTTTTACTTTATGCGTCTATTATTTCTTTATTTCTTTATTTTTTGGTATGTTAATGTCTAAGCAAACATCAAGCCCGAAAGCACCACTGTGGTTTTACTAGAGTGTGTGAATGTGGTTGAAGTGCTCATCTCTCATGTGGCATCTCAGCAGGCTTCATCTCCCAGACTTCACTTGCTCTGATATGAAGCTTAAAAAGGCAGATTTCATGAGTTTGCATCTGAAGTCTTTCGCTCGCCCCATGCGGTCATGACCAAACACTCCAAAAGGAATCGCAAATGTCTGGAAGCAGTGAACATCCTGAAAGTGAGATTAGGATCTTCAAAACGCAAAGTTTAGCTAAGGTTTCGGATACACTGTTCTGAATGTTCTTCTGTTTTCATTAGAGCTGCTGATTAATTCAAACATTTTAATCCCTTTCATCACAATGTTTGCAGATAAATTAATGCAATTAATGTTTGAGATGAGGTAAATGGACAAATTAGGGTGTTAATTACATAATATGTGACCCTGGACCACAAAACTACAGGTATTATGTTGCATGGGTATATTTTTTGGAATAGCCAAATATATACATTGTAATAAGCCGCCTTTCCACTGCACACGACATTCAGACATGACTGTCGGAATACGCCCCCCTTGTGGCAGTCGCACAGAATTTTCAGTTTTGTCGTGCACTATGGTAGAGAAGATGATTCTCGCGGTGTCCGAAATAAAGGAGTGCAAAAACAAGATAATTTATTCTTCATGCGTTCACCATGGTTGAATGAATGAATGAATACTAGAAATTCATAGACCGCTGAAAATTTTGGAGACAGCATTAAAAAAAGAATATTTTTTATTACTCATTTATGAATAGAATTATTATTATTTTTTTTATATAAACTTTTTTCCGATTCAGAAAGTAACGAAAAACTACTAATTCTCATCTCATGCACACGGACCTGCTTAGACAACACTGAAATTCATCCAATCAGCCGGTCGCATAGTTCAAAGTCTAGTCTAGTCGCAGAAGCTTTAACGGATTCGCAGCTCAAATTGGAACCGAATTTTCCGCATATGGAGATGATCGGAACTGCACGCAGCACCCGGACTCTCCATTGGAAATGAATGACTTTTGGTCTGTTGCTTGTCGTTTGTCAATTGTCGTGTGCAGTGGAAAGGCAGCTTTAATCAAAATTATAGTTTTTTTTCTTTTATTCCATAAATCTGTAGAATACTAAATAAAGATCATGATCCATGAAGATATTTATTTAAATTGCTACTGTAAATATTTTAAAATTCAGTTTGTAATAAGTACCATGCATTGCTAAGAAATTAATTTGGACAACTTTAAAAACTATTTTCTCAGTATTTAGATTTTTTTTTTTTAACCCACAAGATTCCAGATTTTCAAATATCGGCCAAATATCATAACAAATCAATGGAAAATCAATGGAAAAAAATGTCATATTCTGAAAATGTACATTTATTACTGGTTTTGTGGTCCAGGGTCACATGTATAAATGCACCAAACATTCATTCACTCATTTTTCTTAGGCTTAGTGCCTTATTTATCAGGGGTCGCCACAGTGGAATGAACCACCAACTATTCCGGCATATGTTTTACACAGCGGATGCCCTTCCAGCCTTCCATACACTCCCACATTTACACACTACAGCCAATTTTGTTAACCCAATTCACTTATACTGCATGTCTTTGGACTGTGGGGGAAACCAAAGCACCCAGAGAAAACCCACACGAACACGGGGAGAACATGTAAACTCCAACTGGCCCAGTCGGGACTCGAACCAGTGACCTTCTTGCTGTGAGGCAACAGTGCTAACCACTGACCCACCGTGCCGCCCCTAATGGACAAAACAATGTAAACAAATGAGATTTGATTACATTCAACTAAACTAAAACCTATAGATTGAAGTGACTAAAAATGCTTGGTTATTTTAACACAAATTTAGATAAATTATGGACAAACACAGCAGTTGGGTTACATTCTTTTATTAACTTTTTAACCTAACTGTTGGGTTTAAACATATTTTACTCAAATTTGTGTTGAAACTAGGGCTGGGTCGATAAATTGGTATCGGTATTTATTGACCGAACACCATTGTCAATAACGATAAAAAAAAAGTTCTGTATGAAGTTTCGGTATGAAGCGCTATAGTTTTATTAAAATGTGTCTGCTGAGCTCGCGCCTTGCAAGGAATGTCAATAACTTATGGTTATTTCCAATCAAGGCGCGCGCAAATAAGGAGTGGCTTTTTGGTTTCTTTTCTTGTGCATCCCAGCCACTAGCACCCCATCTCAAAGATTTTTTTAGCATGGGGTAATGTTGTCATTCAACTTCACAATTTGTAATGTGTGTTTGAATAATGATGCTTGGTTCCTTTACTTGAAAGCTCAGATTTGATTATCATAATTTGTTTTGTTTACAGAGTTTGAGGTTTACTGTATCATTATTATTGACAGTTTGCTTTGATTGTTCAGTGTTTACACTTTACCATTGCACACACTTTGTAACAGTTCTCTCGTTAACTTATGTTTATTTTATTATAAGACACAAGAGACAAGATATTTTTGTTTAATTTTTTGTTTTGTTTTTGACTATTAAAACTATTTGCCTTAGTAATGTTTGTAGATTAAAATAAAGTGGTTAAATAAATAAAAAATCCTAATATTGCTAAATGGATTGTAAAAAAATATTCAATAATTATCGATACTGAATGATATGAAATATCATTCATCAATATCATCAATATATATATTTATTTATTTATTTATTTATTTATTTATTTATTTATTTATTTATTTATTTTTTGCTCTATCACCCAGCCCTAGTGGAAACAATCTTTTTTTAAAGTGTAATATGGATTAAAATTCTTACTGCTAGTTTCTTTGGTAGTCAGAGTTTGCAGCAGGAACCGAAAGTACTTCAGGTGTGATGCCAAAAAATTTTTTTTGACATAATAAATACAGCCGGGAAAAGAACTGAACAAGTGTGAAAATGCTGCTCTGTCGTGTCACACCTGAAGTGAACTTAGCATTCGAGAGACTAAAATACCTGCTGTAGTAGTAAACTCTCATGAGTAAAAAAAAAAAAAGATAAAATAACAAAAATCAACTCACATTATAGGGGAAATCAATTTCATGATGTTTCATTTTGGTTCTGAAATTGAAGGTGAGAGTTTGAGTCAGCTATCTGAACAATGTACAATCAGTTCACACATCATTAACTGATAATAATTCTGCTTATTCCTTTTGGCTACAGAGTTAAATCATGTAATTAACATCTGTTATATATAGCAGTTCTGTACTAATTAATTTTTGCCCTGTTCCGCAGGAGATTAATTAAAATTGTATTGGGGATCCTGCTTGCATGCTGGAAGAGTTAACGTGCGAAGCTTTTATGAACTCCAAGAGTTTCAGGAAGCAAATGTGAGATTTGTGAAAATACAACGATTATATGCAATAATTATGCAAGACATTGAGTTTATCTTGTTTCTAACTTTAAACACAATAGACAATAGACGTGTTAAACTCGACTGAAGAGACGAGTTAATCTTAAAGGTAAATTGAACTTAGATCAATTAAAAATAAATTAAACTACTTCTGAGATGAGTTAGGGAAAAGTTAAACAGCTTCTTAGGATTGTTAGAAAGTTAACCTAAATATCTTATGCAAGTTGAAGACAACTTAAAAAAACAACGTCCATAAGTTAACATAAGTTAAACTCAAATTCTTGGATGAGTTACAAATAAGTGAAGGTATCGATAAGTTAGAGTTAAGTTAGAAATTAGTTACAGTAGACTAGTACAGCTACTAATTAACATTTTTTAGAGAAATTAGAGTCAAGTTAATTCCAACTGTACACTGTAAAAAATGTGAGGTTCCACACAATCGATTTGTGTTGAGACAACATGGAGAAATTAAGTTAACTTATTAGTTTTTACAAATTTAAGTAGATTGATAATGAAATAATTAAGTTGTCCCCAAAAACACCTCAAGAATTGTGTTTTTTTTCAAACTCATTTTAAATTACTAGTTTGAAAAAGATCAAATGTCATTTTTTGTGTGTGTAATTAAACCCAAGTGTAATTGAACTTTGGATAAGTTCAAGATCAGTTAAACACAACTTGGGTAAGTTAGACATAAGTTAAACTCAGCTTTTTAAAAATAATTTTAATTCTGCATTATTTAAAGTATAGATGAGTTAAACAACGGATAAGTTGAGAGATGAAGATAAAGTTTAGATAAAACAGAAAAGAATTCAACTCTCCTTTAAAAGTTACAGACAACTCAAATTAAAACCAACTTAGATAAGCCCAACTTGAACTGAGTCACAGTTCTAACATTCATTTTCAAACTAAGTTATGTGTATTTATTTTTAAGATCTGAGGTATATCTGCTGCTGCTTTCATTATGGCATTACATGTCATGTAAAATTATACTCAAATTCACATTATTAACACTGAATAAAGCACATAACCAGTACCTGAAGTGATTATTGTCATAGTAGTTTCATGCTGTTGTTTAGCTGCAAGAAATAGGCCTAAAAACTGTTTCTAAACTAGAAATCTACAGGTGATGCTTATGATAAAACGTCATGTGTAGTTAAGGAGTAGGCTCGATGGTCAGGCACAATCCTTTTGGTATTGCATGCAGTTATCAGAGGGACCAGGTGAAAAAGTGTATTGAATTTGGACTACAATACCTAGTTCAACCACTGGGTGTCAGCCTTACATACCGCATCTTTAATATTCACTCAATATCCAAATATTGTCGACTTACTGTGCCACATAACTGCCGTTGTGGTGAAAAATTGAGAATCGGGCCGCACCCCAAAGGATCCAAGGGATCGTCTGTGGTGAATGCCTGATCAAAAGCTGTTATTGTGATACCTTGTTGTGTGGCTAATGTTGGACTTCAAAGGGTCCAGAGCATGTTCAAAAATGGGTTCGGAG
>CAIGQV010007757.1:4872227-4898898 GCA_903798115.1 Danio jaintianensis | reverse complement strand
TTTTTTTTTACCTGGGTGGCAGCTCTACGCTTCCGTAGAGGACAACTTTTTGATAACAGTTTCAAATACAATGTTTATAGCAAGCAGTCATTTGCCAGACTAGCTTAGCATACTACTAGCGTACAGTAGCACTCAAGCTTGGCCTGTACTGTATGAAACCTCCATTATGGTTTCATTGGGACGCTAAAAGATTGATGTGTCCTTTTTTCAAATCATTTTTAGTGTACTCTTGAGGCATCATGGGAATGTGATTGTAACTTTATGACAGAAGTAGCCTGAAATATTTAGACGTTTACCAACCTGCGGCTGGAACATAAACTGAGAACTGAAACATTCACATTCTGATCGGCTCTGAATGTTCTCCGTGGAGCGCGTTTAAGCGCGGTGCAATTTAGATTTGGTATTAAAGTTTAAGTCACCATTTCAGAACACATTATTTGTATATAGACAGAGAATATGAGTCACATTCTGATCACTTCAAATTGGAGATTTTAAAGTAATTTTGAAGTACATGGATCTATACCCCAAACAACTCGCATTCAAAAAAAATACTATAGTAATTTTTTGTAAAAACTATAGTGTTTTTGAACCATACTATAGTAAAGTAGTTAATTAATCTGTTGTAGTAATTCTATATTACAATACACCACAGTTTACTCTAGTAAAAACTTGAAGTATACTACAGTATTTGTTACAATTGATTAGTTCACTATAGTTAATACTATAGTATCCTGTTGCATTTATTAACAAAGAGTTGTAAACACTATAATATATACAATATGATACACTTTACTATAGTATGTTTCAAGAACACTGTTGTAGCTATTTACTATAAATTACTATAGCATTTTCACTTATTTATTTTCATGTTATGGATAGTAAATCCATAACATGGATAGGTCCAGATGGCATTTGCCATCTTTTGCCACCGATCCAGATGGCATTTGCGGAAGAACACTTAAACACTGTGCAGAGCAACTCAGTGTTGTGTTCCATTCATTGTTTCAGGCTTCCCTGAATCAAGCTGTAGTTCCTCACTTATGGAAAACATCTAACGTAATACCTAGTCCAAAGAGAGAGAAATCTAATTCCTTTAATGATTTTCGGCCCATTGCTTTAACGTCTTTAGTTATGAAAGGCTTAGAGAGGGAGGTTAAGTCACAACTGCTGACAGAAACTGATCATAAGTTGGACTCTTTGCAGTTTGCATATCGCACTAAAAGAGGTGTGGATGATGCAAAGCTTTTCCTTCTAAATACCGTACATCAACACTTAGAGAGTGGAGGCGCTTTTGCAAGAATGCTGTTTGTGGACTTTTCTTCTGCATATAATACTGTGAATCCTTTTATTTTAGCAAAGAAACTTGTAGGTGAATTTGCCGAAAAGAATTGTAGGTGAGTCATGGTTTGGTTTTATGGATTTTAGACTTTTTGACATGCAGAGAGTCATGTTGAATGGAGTGCTTTCAGACATGCTTTTTACATCAATAGGATCTCCACAGGGTTGCGTACTGTCCTCAATTCTTTTTATATCGTACGCAAATGAATGTCGCAGCACTAAGGACAATTGCCATATAGTCAAATATGCTGATGACAGTTTTTTTTTTTTATCCTTGTTAACAAATACAGATTGTAATGACAGCGATAATCATAATGAGTTTTTTTAAAGTGGTGCAAAGAAGCTGAACTACAACTGAACATCACAAAAACGAAAGAGATGGCAATTGATTTTAGAAAAAATCAGAGGTGAACCGGTGTATTTTAATGGGAAACAAGTTGAAAAGGTACAGGAATATAAGTACCTTGGCACATTCTTTAATACCACATTAAAGTTCCAGCAGAACTCAGAAGCTGTTGCTAAGAAAGTGCATCAGAGAATGTATGTTCTTAGGAAACTGAACTCTTTTTGTGTAGAAACAAATATACTGAGAACTTTTTATACTACCTATTGAGAGTATATTAAGCTTTTCCTTTTTATGCTGGTTCTCCTCACTTTCCGTTAGAGACAAAAATCGCCTTCAAAACTTAGTCAAGACTTGCTCCAAGATTATTGGTTTGCCTCTGCGGAGTCTAGCAGAGTTATACGAACAGCAAATGCTAAGAAAAACTCAAAGTGTGATAGGAGATTCCCATCCTCTGAAGCCCTTTTTTGTTCTGTTGCCCTCTGGAAGAAGGTTTAGAAGCATCAAATGCTCTTCTAACAGATATAAATTCACCTTTGTTCCTGAGGCAAAAAGGCTTTACAACCTTACATTTTAGCAAGTTTTAAATTTGTAATATATGGGTCCTTCCTATGTTTTTTTAGTACTATTTGTGAAGTTATTATGAAGCATGCTGGATTGTGTTTTTTAATATTGTTTGTAAGTGATTTGTCTCTTTATGTGTTTGTTGTATCATGAAAAGCTACTGCCCTAATTTAATTGCCCCTGGTGGGATTAATAAAGTTGTTAAACTTAATAAATGCTAGTCGATATTCATTAATTCATTCATTCATTCATTCATTGAGTAAAAGTACGTTCTATGAATATGAGTAGTATGAATTGAACTTGGACGTACTACATCCGCCATTTTGTCATCATCACGTGACCTACCCGCGACAGTTGCGTCGCTTCACTCCCATTCATGAATTCTCTCGTGGTGCATCAAGGGATAGCGTAGCGTCCATCGGATACGCACTTCAGAATCTCGCCAGAAGTAGTAGGTCATCTGGGTACTTCTCGCATACTGTTTTCAGACTACTTTAGCGTACTATATAGTATGGAAGTATGTGATTTCGGACGCAGCCTAGGACTACGGCAGCCATTTAGATTTTTACAGCACAATTGTAATTGTTCATTTACAGTGCACTTGTACATTTTATAGTGTTACTGGCAACCAAAATTGCCAGTAATGTTGCAAATTTTACAGCAATTTTTACAGTGCATGTTGTTTTTGTTCGCTTTTGGGAATCTTTTCTGGACTCTGAGACTGAACCAAATGGAGTGAAAGCAAGTTTATCAGCCACTGGTGTCGGAGGGGATGTTTGGAGACGGGAAAGTGAGGCAAAAAGCTGATTCAGAGTTGCTTTGGGAGTCGAGTGAAGAGGACGAAGGCTTTGAATAGTTTCTTGCTGGAGCTGCTTGGTGTCACTGTTGCTTTCTGTCTGACAGAAGTCCTGGGGGAGACCTGCTGTAAAAGTGGAGAGACAAATAATGTCCACTCTCTCTTTTTTATAGGTTGTTTTCAGTCACTGAATTGATCAGAACTGTCCCTGGATTCGTTTTATAGCGCTTTATATATTTAAGTGCCCCTACTATGGTGTTTTAACCCTTTGGCTGGTGCTGAGCGAGAGAAATCACAGCACTTTTTCCAACAAATAACATTTATTTTCTATTTTAGACATTTAAATTCACATACAAATACAAGTCAGAATTATTAACCCTCCTGAATTATTAGTCCCCTGTATATTTTTTCCCCCAATTTCTGTTTAACGGCAAGTTTCAAAACCAATTTCTAAACATAATAGTTTAAATAAGTAATTGCTAATAACTGATTTCTTTTATCTTTGCCATGATGACAGTGCATCATATTTTACTAGATATTTTTCAAGATACTAGTTTTCAGCTTAAAGTGACATTTAAAAAGTTAACTAGGTTAGCTAGGTGAGTTAAGGTAATTAGGTCATTGTATAACAGTGGTTTGTTCTGTAGACAATCGAAAACATATATATAGCTTAAGGGGGCTAATAATATTGACCTTTAAAGGGTTTTAAAACAATTAAAAACTGCTTTTATTCTAGCTGAAATAAAACAAATAAGACTTTTTTTCTAGAAGAAAAATATTATCGGAAATACTGTGAAAATTTCTTTGCTCCATTACATATCACTTAATATAAATATTTTAGGACTAATAATTTTGATGTCAACTGTAAATACTAGGTAAACTTTTTATTTATGGTTTGTAAATGACATGCTGATGTATATGGAGACGCCAATTATATAAATTTTTTAACATGAATGGACAATGCGCTTTATTTACATTAAATACACACTGTTTAGGTTACTAGAACATTTACTCTATTCTTCTCCCAGTTAAACAGCCACTCACTTATATGTATTTCAGGGGAAGTTGATGAATTAAAACGTTGTAAATCTAGCAGCTCTAATCTCTCCAATGCAGCACAGCCTATCATCACCTACCATAGATCCAATAATATGATCATTATTAAGCTGTTTAAATGACAAAATACATGTTCTCACTCATATTTGAGAATCGGATTATCAGATATTTCACAATATAATTATGCAGTTTGTCAATATTTGCAGAAAAAGTAAAAAGATGTAATGTATGAGTTTTATTTCTTTACATTTACAGTCCTGCATTTGTAGCATTTATGAAGCTAAAATACTGTGTATAGGGTTGCACATACTGTAGAGAATGCTTTTTACTTTGGTCTTTCACAGTACTGCTTTTACACTTTCTTTACTGTTAAAGTGTCAGAGAAACAACTGAACATTGCTGTTGCATCTTTTGCAGCATCTTGCACTAGACATGCCTCAGGGCTTGACTTGGAAGTTGAATGAAAAAATAGTTTGTTTTCATTCCGCTGCACTGCATTTGCATTTTTACACCTTCACTCTATTTTCAACCCTGTAATTCATTCATTCAATCAATCAACCATTCATTCATGCATATATCATTCATTCATTCATTTAATAATTTATTCATTCATATATAATTCATGCATTCATAAATTATTCATTCCTTCATATATCATTCATTCATGTCATTCATTCATATGTCATTCATGGATCATTCATTCATATATTATTAGTTAATTAATTCATATATAATTCTCTTGTTCGTTCATTTATTAAATATTAATTAATCCATTCTTTCATTAATCATTTATTCATATATCATTAATTCATTCTTTAATTCATTCATTCATTCATAAATTATTCATTCATTCATATATCATTCATTCATATGTCATTCATTCACGTATCATTCATTTATCAATTATTCATTCATTCATATATTATTAATTAATTCATACATAATTCATTCATTTGTTCGTTCATTCATATATTAATTCATTCATTCATTAATGCACCATTAATTCATTCATATATTGTTCATTCATTTATTCATTCATTCATATATTGTTCATTCATTTATTCATTCATTCATATATTGTTCGTTCATTTATTCATTCATAATTAATTAATACATTCTTTCATTTATCATTCATTCATGTATCATTCATTCATTCATTTATTAAATAATATAATTCATAAATTATTCATTAATTCATATATCATTAATTAATGCATTATACATTCATTCATTCATTTATTAAAAAAAATACAGTGTGCTATTACTAGAACCCATTATCAATTAAATTTATAACTATGGAAATCCACCCGGAGGAAACCCACGCTAACACGAAGAGAACATGTAAACTCCACACAGAAACACCAACTGACCCAGTCAGGACTCGAACCAGTGACCTTCTTGCTGTGCTAACCACTGAGCCACCATGCCACCAATGTTAACCATTTTACCATATAGAATTTTAAGAACAATTTTACCATATAGAACAGTAAAAAAATACATTATATTTCTGTTAAAAGATCTATACTTTTCTTACAGTGTACAGACAGAGTGCACATAATTACTGCACATTTTACAACATACCTTTTGAGCAACTTAAAAGAAATAACCAATAAATCTGCTTTTTTTTCTAAAAAGAACTAAAGATTTTTAAAGAAAATTATCCTGTCAATAAAAGAAATGCGTCTTTCTTGTTCAGACAGAGCATTTTTGGCCATCTTGTACATGAATTCCACTCATTGAGCTCACAGATTTACATCCGTGTGAAGCAAATCAAAGGAGAAAGCAGAAATCTGTAGGGGAGGAGGAACCATGTGTGTGTGTGAGTGAGACACACACACACCGAGAGAGCAAACGGGGGTCTTCTGTTGCTGGCAGAGCTGCGGTTTTGTGTGTGTGTGTTGAATCAAACACGCCAACATGCTCTGTGGGCTCCGGAGGGAAGTCAGGACCAGTTTTGGTGAGATTTGCTCATTTTTTTCTTTGCCTTCAGGATTGATTTGAGTCTTTACAGTAGAGATGAGTGTGACTGAGGAGCATTGAGGAACCTGACAAATGCGAGGTGAAGTTAGTCTTAGTAAGTTTGCTTTTCCAAACAGCCGGGTTTAATGTGGTTTTGGACTCGCTTATGGAGTTTGGAATACAAATCTGGCTAATGGCTGTTTGTTTTATAACAGGTGGTGAAAGAGATGTATATAAGCTCAATGTACAATATATGTATGCTGTGTTCTTGCAGATGTTGATATATATGTGATAATTTTGGCATAAAATTACATTCACAAGTTTTTATGTTTTAATTGATTAATACTATAATAATGTTCATTATTATTGTTTTATTTAATAATTTTTTAAATGGCAAATTTGTATGTTTTTATGTATTAGTGGTAAATGTATTAAAATGTAAATAATTATAATATAATATAATATAATATAATATAATATAACTGTTAGTGTAATGTGATGAAATGCTACTTTAATGTGATGACTTGTATTGTGTAGATGAATAATGCAATATTGAATTAATTGTTTTAAAACATTTACAGATCGTGTCGTAGCAGATAGTATTTGTTGTAGTTTATGTCTTTAAGCAGATCGTAATAAAATATGAATGTAATAATTTTTTACATGTACATTTGTAGAAAGTATTTTTTGTAATTGTTGTCTTTATGCAGATTTCAATAAAAAAATTACAATTATTATTTAGAAACAGATCATATCACTGTAGAAGATATAATATATGCATAATATATGCATATTTTAATTAATAATAATAATAATAATAACAATAAAAATAATATTATTATATTGTATATTATTATTATTATTATTATTATAAGTAGTAGTAGTAGTAGTAGTAGTAGTAGTAGTAATATTGAATGTAAAAATAATATCATGGCCATATTTTTTGTGAGTTATGCCTTTATTGCATAAATTAATAGAAATATTAAAGTAAATTTGATATAATATATTTGTATATGGTAATTTGAAATTATTTTATCTAAAAAAATACTACTATGTAAAATATAAAAAATATTAATCATTTTAAAATATTGAAAATAATAATAATAATAATAATACTATTATTATTTTTATTATTATAGGGATAATGTTAAAAAAAATAATAATATTATTAATAATATTATTTTAATTTTTACTATTATTATTATTATTATTATAAGCAGTGAAAATGGAGGGTAATTGATGTGGAAATAATTCAACACAAACATAACATATATTTATGGAAAAAATATAGTTTCTTCCTATTTTACTTCACATATTTGACAGATAATTATTCAGCACGTTGTCTTTGAAGTACCCTGGGATGTAATTCCCCTGCTGTGTGAATACAGTAATAATTCACTACCACCACCACTGTACCACATTATCAAAGCTCTTTATATGACAGAACAGTAATGTGAACAAATATTCCCCTTTCTTAATGTATGTTCAATGAAGACTCTTAAACCTCAAACATATAAAGCTCTCAGACTCCACCTTTTTACATGAGAATTGCTGTTTCATGCTTTCAAAATCGCCACACAATAACATGTATGCAGATTCCCACTGGGACCTTTTTTGATGCTGCTCATGAATGCCACAGTATTTGGAGATGCGAAGCATATTTATGGGCTCTGCTGAGCGAGTCGGGGGACGTTGATCTAATGAAGAAGAGCAGAGGAAAGCGTCACGCAACACAGCTCAGTCTAATGTCCTCCCAGCGGGAGCCACACGCAAACACTGTGTGTCTGTGTTAGTAATGACGCTGAAACACTGCTTGAGATTGAGAGATCTTATCGGCCCTGAGCAGGCTGCGTTTTTCTTCTTACCTGAGCTGAGTTTTCTGTGTGACAAGACTGTAAAACCTTTCAATGCAGTTTGTCTCTTTGGTCGTGTCACACTTGAGTGTTATTCTTTCTTTGAGTGTCAAGTTTCTCATTTTGGGGATGAATATGTGAGCCTGTATTCGTAAACAGTATTTTAGTATATTTCATACTTTCGTTGCAGGTTTCAGATGACAAATCCACTAGAGGGCGCCGTCTACATTTTTGAAAATCTGAAATATGTTACTTGGGGTACGTTTTGTTGTAAGTTTCAGATGTCAAATGCACAAGAGGGCACTGTCTGCGTTTTGGCGAATGTCAATTATGTTACTTGGGGTATGTTTCTTTGCACGTTTCAGATTAGAGATACACTAGAGGGCGCTGTCTACAATTTAGCAAATCTGAAATATGGTACCGTTTTCATTTTTGCGAAACTAAGGTGTTACTTGGGTTACATTACATTGCACATTTCAGTTGACAAATCCACTAGAGGGCAGTGTCTACATTTTTGAAAATCTGAATGATGTTACGTGGAGTACGTTTCGTTGTACGTGTCAGATGAAAAATCCACTAGAGGGCGCTGTTTAAATGATTGCAAATCTGAAATGCGTTACTTGGAGTACATTACATTGCACATTTCAGATGAAAAATCCCCTAGTGGGCGCTTTCTACATTCTTGAAAATCTGAATGATGTTACGTGGAGTACGTTTCATTGTACGTGTCATATGAAAAATCCGCTACAGTGCGCTGTTTAAATGATTGCAAATCTGAAATGCTTTACTTAGGGTACATTACATTGCACATTTCAGATGAACAATCCACTAGAGGGCGCTGTCTACATATTTAAAAATCTGAAATATGTTACATAGGACAAGTTTTTTTTTGTAGGTTTCAGATGACAATCCTAAAATACGTTGCTTGGGATATATTTTATTGCATGATTTGTACAGATCAGCTAGCGAACCACTGACCTAAACCCAATCAATAGTGTTTTCAAAAGCAAACGTAAGAGAAAAGTGCACTGCGACCATGTAGTTTACCTTGATTTTACATTGCTTTTATCTCTTGAGGAACTGTGCTTAACCCGACCCGAACCCGAGTGTAAACAAACATTATGTAGTTAGTGTGAAAAGAAACAAAAATGCATGTCATGCTTGGTTGCACCGCTGATACATTACTGCAGATGCGCCTGTGCTTTATTTCAAACAGAGGAAGTCATTTGCCAGTATTTGGGGAGGGTATACATCCGTGCACAGCACTCTCATGAACATGAATGTGCGCAATATACTGACACTGAGGAAAATAAGCTGTTGAATAAAGTTATTTTTGTTTTGTGTGCACAAAAGTATTTTCAAAAGTAGCTTGATAATTAATTCTGATTGAACGTTGCATCTTGACTCTTAAAAGCGTTCTCTACATGCAAAGGTTCAAACACTTGTCGCAATTCCCCATGAACATTTGAGAACTCGTTCTACGTGCTACTTAGGAGTCGTTGCTGAAAAATAACCTTATATAGGCTTGTTTTCTGAACGTTTAACCTGATTTGCAAGACAAGACAATATAAGGCACCTACAGATTGTGGCACTGACAAAATGGCTAAATAAAACAAATAACAACAACAACAACAAAACATTTCTTTCCCAAGAAATGCCCAATACATGGAGGGTTTTCGTAGATGCCAGCAAGTCATTGACAATTATTTTTTTTCATTTTTTTAGTTTAGTCATTAAAAAGTTTATCTTTCTTTCTTGCTGCTTTCAATTGTTTAATTTATAAATTCATAAAAAAAAAATACAATACAAATACAATAAAGTAAAAGCAAAACATTTAATTATAATCACACTTCACTTGAATAAATTTAAAGGTGTAATGTGAAAATTGTCCTGCATGTGTGGTCATAGATCACATATAGCTTTACTGATTACTCCAGATAGCTCGTACATCTACAATGATTTTTAAGTGCTACTTAAAGCCTCATTCAGACTACATGATTGTTATTGTCTGTTACGACAGTCAGTTACGCCAGATTATGTTCAGAAAAACACTCGATAGACAATTACAAAGACATCTGCAATGTATGTGGCTTCTTGATGGCAGAATATGCATTTTAGACGTCATGCAATGATTGATTGCGAAGCAGCGGGTAGTCTGGCATATTTAGTATTAGTATATACATTTTATTCAAGTGAAGGTTTTTTTTCCTTCACTTTCGTCAACTGGTGAAGATTGTTCCTCACCACTGTCGCCACTGGCTTGCTTGGTTTGGGACTGGTGGAGCTGCGCATCGCATGGATTTGCTCTTCAGTGTTTGGACTTTCAGCAGTGAAATTAAACCACACTGACCTGAACTAAACTGAACTCTGAGAACTGGACTGACACCGTTTAAATTTTCTAGAACTTCTATGTTAAGCTGCTTTGATACAATCTGCATTGTAAAAGTGCTATAGAAATAAAGATGAATTGAATTATGCAAATTTGTATCAATAAAATCTTGTGACATAAATACCAAATATGCCAGACTACCTGCTGCTTCTCGATCAATCATTGCATGACGTCTACAATGTGCATTCTGTCATCAAAAAGCCCCCATACATTACAGATGTCTTTGTAACTGTCTATCGAGTGTTTCTCCATTTAATTATCGAGTGTGTTTTCTTAACGCAAACAGTAGATTAACTTCCACGATGTGATGGAACCTGTCGCGGACGACAAAAATCCAACATTTTCTTGATTTAGAGATAAACATTCTAGATTTTCTGCAGTGACATTGTCAAGCACCAGGCATCAGTTGTCGTGCACTATGACACACTACACGAGAATAAACGATTGAATCTTGCACCCCAATGCCCATTTGTCATTTTACAAATCAACACGACACCCTACTTCAAGAAAATCATGCCAAAATCAGAAACAAAATCCAACGCTATCTCTCATCAATTCGTAACTTTTTGATTTAGTGGCTAATTTGAATGAATTTGTACAATTTCATTCATACAATTTAATACGAATTGCTTATCCCCCAATGATGGTTGGGTTTAGGGGTGGGGTTTGGTGCCACACCTCCTTTTAAAAATCGCACATTTTCATATGACTGAACTCGTATGAATTATCCACTAAACTGACAAAACGTAAAATACATACTTTTCCTCGTTAGATCAGACTGGTGTAATCTGAATGAAGCTTAAGTTACGATACATTTTGGGAAACAAAAACTATAACATTAAGGTCAGTTGTCAGATCATTTTTACGATTGACTTATGCTTACGATGCATTTGGTGCTACGCAGACCTGCTTTGTGAAAAACTAAACAACTGTTCTAGCTTTTTTTCTGATGGAACTTAAAGTACACATGAAATCGAAGTATTACCATATTGATTTTGTTAGCTCACATTGTTAGTTTTGCGCTGAACAATTCGTCTGTGCATGTCATTAAGAAATAAAAATAGTTTGCCCTTGTAATCAAAAATTAAAATCTGAAAATGCACTTCTTGTTTGTTTTCAGTTAAATTCTTAGATTACATCTATCTGAGGTATTGGGTGTGGCTAACATACTTAACCACGCCCCTCCAACAGCGCTACGACAGCAAACAGAAATGGTGATGAGGAGGTGTCTGTTAGGTTGTAATAGCTTTCCTGAAACCCCTTTCCCGATTTTCTGAATGAAATGCCTACTGTTACAACCTCTTTGATGTTAGTCTAGGGTAAAAGGAATAACATTTAAAGGTTTGGCAATATTACCATGTGATGGTGGAATCAAAGGACATGGACATCGGAAATGCCAACAAAAGTGATTTAATGTACAAAAGTGAAAACCATACAAATGCCCAAATATATATATATATATATACAAAAAAAGAAATATTTACAATAATGAAAAAATGTAATAAAGTAGCAAGCTCTAAAAGAAAGTACCAAACAAAAATATTAGTTCAACTCAAGAGTAAGGGGACGATAGTGAAGCCAAACAAAAAAAAAGAAATATAAAAAATCAATTCTAACTCAAGAATAACCCCTTACCTCGCTAGAAAGCATATTGAAATAAAAGAAAAGAAAAGTCTTCAGCGCCGCGAGCCGTATTCTTCCCTATTCTCAACTGTCGATTAAATAAAAACAAAAGATGGCGTTCACCTCTTATCTGGTGTCTCTAACAATAAATTACCTACGTGTTTGCAAGATGGAAGTCGTACGACATCTTTCCTATCCACCTTACTCTCTGAGAAATGAGTGAACTTGATGAGCGGCAGCTCAATATGACTTCGGAAAAAGCTGGGCCATCAAAGTAACAAACAAATTAAACGAAACAATTTATCAAAAGTCACACATATGTCTCAAAAGTGTGCAAAAGGGTGCAAAATAATTTTACCCAAATGAAAGTTAAACTCAAGAACATCGAAAATCAAAATCCTGTCAGCAAAAATACACAAAAACGAGATCAAAGGAAAATTTTCTACATCCAATCAGTAAAAAAAAACAAGCCACGCCCACTGTTTCCTCATTTCGTCTTCCGTTTCACAAGGAACTGCGTCACAATACAAAAAAAAAAAAAAAGTTTGCAACTTCCAGTTCATGCGGACTTTAAATCTTCATCTTGTATAGTACTCACATTTTACTGTTAAATTCTTAGAATTCGGTTTCCATTTTGCCAAGCGACCAATCTTTTCTCAAACCCAAACAGCCCAGGGTTTGATTGAACTCAATAACACACTGCATATCAATGGTATCTGCAATCACATAATCCATTTTTAATCGTCTCGGTCCACTCGAACAAACCAATTACGCCACCAGAACTCTTTCTCCAGCGCCCACACAATAGTTTGACACGATTTATAATGCGGAGGATCACGGCGTCCTCCTTCGCAGTCGTTCTCTGACTAATTTCCCATTTACATCAGTGGCATTTGGAAAGCGCTCATTACACTAATTGTGCCTTGTTTGTCCAGATGCTGCTTTTGCTTGTTGTGTCGAGTTATTCAGGGGGAAGCGAGTTACGGCGATTTGAAGGTGGACTTAGGTGTAATTATATGTTTTGTGAAGTATAGCTCTTTAAATAATAACGGGTGTAATCATGGCATGTTCAAATTGCTTCTCAACTGTAGCAAGTAATAATAAGTTTGATGGGAAAGATGAAGCGGGTGTTAAGCATGCGCTGAATTAGGCCGCTTTGTCTCATTCGGCACTTGAGGGAAATTGAGATATAATTCTGCGCTTAATTAATAGCCTTTAAAACTGCCGGTGAATATGAAACAAGCTTTGTGGTAGGGATACGGTGGGTTATAAAAGCGCTATAACTTTGAGGAATTAATACATCTGTCACCCTCAGGCTTTTTCTGGGTAAATCAAGGTCATTGGAGTTTCAACTAATTTTATTCTTATTAATTTAACTTGGGTAAATAGTGTATGGTGTTGTTTTTCTCATTTTGTTTTATTTGTAAATAATAAGGGGTTTCCAGAAAGGTTCAGAAAAAAAAGAACATGTATGATATGATTTGTTATGTTATCATTTAAGCGGATGCTGATGTTTATTATTATTATTATTATTATTATTATTTATTTATTCTGATAAATAATATCAACAACAACATAAATAAATAAATAATACTTTTTATAATAATAATAATAATAATATTGCTGATATTAATATTATTATATTGTTATTATTAATTTGTATTAATATAATTGTTATGTTTTTATAATGGTGACTATTAATATTATTGTTATTATTATTTATTTATTCTCATAAAAAATATCACCAATAACAACAACAACATAAATAAATAATAATAATATTGCTGATATTATTATTCTGTTGTTATTATTAATTTGTATTAATATAATTGTTATATATAGATTTTTATGATGACTATTAATACTATTATTATTATTTATTTATTCTGATAAATAATATCAGCAATAACAAAATAAATAAATAAAATAAATAAATAAATAAATAATAAAAACATAATATTGCTGATATTATTTTTCTTTTATTGTAATTATTAATTTGTATTAATATAGTTGTTATATATAGATTTTTATGATGATGACTTTTACTATTACTATTATTATTGTTATTAGTATTATTATTAGTATTATTATTATTACATAAATCCATAAATAACACATAATTCCATATGAACATTAATAATAATAATCATATTAAAATATAAAATTATGATTATTACAATTAATAATAGTTTTATGGTAGTATTGTTGTAAAAAATGTATATTAATAATAATAATTATTATTATATATTTTTTTATTATTATTGTTATAGTATTTGCCATCATTTATGCTGTTTTAATAAAAGTGTTTTAAATTGAAATATAACATTAGCAATAATAATTATAATTTTAATAATAATATTTTAATATGATTGTTATTATTAATAGCAGTCATATGAGTTTTTGTTATATACGCATATTATGTAGATTTTAATGAAAATGTATAATAGTAATAATAATATAGAAATATGTAAACATGATGCTCTAAAACATGTTTATTTTATGCACAATTTATTACTTTTTTGTGATGCAATTATTATTCTCAACAATGATCCAATGCTATTTTGCCAATGAATTCAATGCTAATTTACCTCTAAGATAATTACTCATCATCATCATATACCAAACATCAAGTTATCATTAAATCACTGTCTAACCTATTCCACTTCAATCTTTTCATCTCAGTGTTTTCATTTCCACAAAACACCCAGGAGGAGAACAAGGCGGCCGATATTGGCACCGCAGGGGTTTGCTGGTCATCTAGTATGTCCTGATGACAGGCTGTTAGCCCGTCCGCTTAAATTCACAGTGAATTATGGCCTTGTCTCGTGGGTGCGAATGCATTACATCTCCTGTGGCGAGCGTCAGACAGCCTGAAGGAAAGGTTACGGGTTAACATGTGAAAATTTGTTCCTTGTTAAACTTCCTACACCCCCGTTGTCAGACAAATAGCCCAGCTGTCCGACATCACCTTATAACAGTCCGGGAAGGGTAAAAGGGTTTGTACTTTTTTTTTGGTCAGAGCAATTTAGACTTTTCCCTTTGAGATGTACAGCAGCATTATGTCCTGTCACATCAAACTGGACCCACCGATTGTTAAAATATGAATGAAAATATGACATATTTGAAGATGGCAACATTTCCAATTTGATCACCAGCTAGAGTTAACATCTAGAAAAAAACACTGATAAAGAAAAAAAGCAACGAGATTAGAACAAAACTACTTTTTTTGCCATTATTATAGCCATTTTGTTTTGTTGTCAAAGTTGTCCAGTTTCTAGAGGAAATCTAAACCTGTAAGCTGCAAGTTCGATTGATTCGCTAAGCTAACGACTCACTGATAATGCACACTTAAACATTGGGTAAACCAACTCAAACGGTGTCTGAAGTTAGCATGTTGCTATGCTAACAATGTGATTCTTTATATAGTCCTACCATGTAGTAGCACACACCAAATTTGTAAACAAACAGCTTGATGCCAGCATGTTAAGCTATATGACTCTAAATCTTTTATTGGGCATATATATATATATATATATACTTTTTTTTTTTTTTGTAGTTTGTGGCCTAAAATTACTAATTTAGTGACAGCTTTTCTCAAAACCTATGGGAAATTTTGCATAAATAACTGTGTTTTGTTGTGAAAATACAAAATTCTAACAAATTTGTAATTGTTTTTCTTTTTTGATCTCAAGAATCATTCTACTCACAAAATCTTGGAGGCCCGTCTAACAAGAAGCAAATAAAACAAATAAAAAGCAAAAATACTGGGTAAATTGAATCTGATAGTGTCTAATATAAACATGTTGTTAAGCTTAACAACATGAGTAGTAAGCTTAGCAAATTGTTAAGCTAATGATTTTCAGTACTAATAACCAAACAATCATTTAATAAATATTCATTCATTCATTCATTCATTCATTCATTTTCCTTTGGCTTAGTCCCTTCATTTATCAGGGGTCGCCACAGCGGAATGAACCGCCAACTATTCCATCATATGTTTTACACAGTGGATGCTCTTTCAGCTGCAACCCAGTACTGGGAAACATCCATACACACTCATTCACACACACTCATACATGGCCAATGTCTTTGAACTGTGGGGGAAACCGAAGCACCGGGAGGAAACTTACGCCAACACGGGGAGAACTTGCAAACTCCACACAGAAACGCCAACTGGCCCAGCCACGACTCAAACCAGCGACCTTCTTGCTGTGAAGTGACAGTGCTAACCGCTGAGCTGTCGTGTCGCCCTTAATAAATATTGTAAATATAAATTCCAAAAGTGTTAGCATGTTGCTAAGCTAACAATGAGCCTAGCAAGTTGTAAGTTAATGTTCTTCAGCTCTAATAAGCTATTCTGCAGTGAAGCCACTGGAAGTGTTTGAGTGGCCATATTGGTGTTCCCTACAGTGGCAAAGTTTCCAAATGTTTGAGATGTCTGCCTAAAAAAACAATACATTGATGTCAAAGCTAATTAAAGGCAAGCCAAAAATAATTAGCCTAAAAAGCATAATGGCTATTGTTAACGCTGCCTCTATGGCATTATGCAGGGAAGGAGACCAAAAGCTGCTGTGATTGGCTAAGACTTGCTTCACGTAACCAAATTAGTGTTACGGGTTTTCCAATGGTAAGTAAGCTAATAAAAACATTTTCATCTCACCCATAATAAGTAAATCTCTAGAATAAACCTCTTCCAATGATATTCAACAGGTGATAAAAGCTTCTTTTTCTTCTTGGTTTTTAATTGGCGGTTGGCAAACAACTTTGAGGTGCATTTCCACCACCTACTGGTTAGGAGTGTGGATCAGAAGTGATATTTCTTCCCACGTATTCTTACTTATTTAGATTCTATTATATAACCCAGTCTCCCTAAGAAACATTATTAATGCTTTCAGTCTTTTATCTCCTACTCCCCTATTTAAAATATTATTAAGATCTATATTTACGTTATTACTGTCAATATCTGTGATCATCATATTCCTTTCCCTCAATTATAATGGACATTTCTTTACAATATGCTCTATATTTTCCTCCTCATTACAATGATTTGTGATAAAAGCTGCTTTTTTGTTTGTTTAATAAAGGGGATCACAAGCTAAAATATTGCATGACTGCCACCTACTATTAGCCAAGACCAGTGACATCCTATTTTATGTTTTACCAGATACTCTCCTCAATATTACAGCTTCACGTCCACCCATTTAAAAATTCTAACATAGCTTTGTCTTCCGCATTCGATGACTGTTTTCACTGATGTTGTTGCAGTGTGTTCTGCAAGTTACTGTAATGAATACACTCAGTTCCGCTTTGAAATTTGGCCAAAACAAACATTAGCCTGCTTTCTACCTTTTAAACAGTCAAATGTTCTCTTAGTAGCACACTTTGTAACAAATCTTCACTTTTTTCCCTGCCTCACTGCAATACTAATTAGCACGTTAGCTTTCAAAAAAACATCATATTTGTTTTAGTCCAAAGCACATCCAATGCATATTTAAAAGGAACATCTGTGCACACATGAAAGGACGTGATTGGCAGCTGTGAGGCTTAATGGCGTACTTTAAAATAACCCGGTTTGGGTTAATGTACTAGTAAATATTGGTAAGCGCTATTGCGTTACATTAAACAAATGGCCATTTACAAAAAAAACAGTGGCAAGTCGGGCACTTTCAAAGGCAATTGATCCTTTTACAAAGAGATTTTAGGACTCGTGAACATTATAATGACAACCCCGATGATAAAACCCCCCCAGAAATGATAGAAACCATTTCCATACCACTAAAGCCAATACAAACCATCAGTTTTTAAACATTAAAACTAGTACATTGTAATGGTTTTAGCATGCCACCAAGAGAAGACCAAAATTTCCCAGTAGAAATTCAAGGGATCATTATAGTTTCCATTAAAAACGATATATTTTTCATTATAACCATTAAAATGAAAGCTCTTACAAATTCTGTGATAGTTCCTATTATTTATTTCATATTTATTTCAGTAGAGAAAAAAGCAATATAAAAAAAAATGGCAAAAAAGTGTCCAAAAACACAATTGCAGCCAATCAGCAGCAAGAGATGTGTCTAAAAAAAAAAGGAGAAACGGAGAGAATGAGACTGATTCCTGAAAGACCCCAGTGACAGACGAGTCTCCGCATTGATCCCGTGGGCCAGCCTGAACACCTGCCGGTGACCTACTCACACCTGCAGTTCTCCACGATGGACGTCCAGTGTTCTCCAGCCTCCGGCACTTAGACTGCAGCTCTGCACAGGAAGTTTGGCCACAGGAGAAATGGTCATGCCCAACTGAGCCTGGTTTCTCTTGAGGTTTTTTTTTTCCTTCACTTTTGTCAATAGGTGAAATTTTGTTCCTCGTCACTGTCGCCACTGGCTTGCTTGGTTTGGGACTTGTGGAGCTGCGCATCGATGGATTTGCTGTTCAGTGTTTGGACTTTCAGCAGTGAAATTTAAACCACACTGAACTGAACTAAACTGAACTTCAACTCTGAAAACTGCACTGACACAGTTTCAATTTACTAGAACTTCTATGTTAAGCTGCTTTGACACAATCTGCATTGTAAAAGCGCTATAGAAATAAACATGAATTAAAAAAGGCTACAGAAGTGCTTTCAAAAAGGACCGGAGCCTGTTGGGTTATTGCCGTGCTTGTTTTGGTCATTGTTTGGTCATCATTGTTTGGTGTAGATGCTTCAAATGGTAACAATTAACATAATTAGAAGTAAACTAGAATAACAAAGGAGTCTCTAGCGATTGCTAAACTCAAAATGACCCAACTCAGTCCCAAACATTTACAGTGCCAGTTAAATCAGCCCCAGAACACTGTAAAGTTTCTTCGCCACATTTCTCTGTACCCATTTTGTGTCTCACAGGGCAAACGTAGCAGAGTTCCAGCATGGATTTTTTGAAGACTGGCTTTGATATAAAATGCTAGTTCCTGCTCACCTCCACATGGTTTGAAAGAGCATTAATTTCAGAGGCCTAGACATCAGGGTGTTGAAAGCTCGCTGGTGTGATGTTCCCAAACACACACCCCTCCGCCGGGATGGTTTGGGCTCCTCTGAGCGAGACCTTGGATGATTACCGTGGTTAGCCGTGACAGCGCTTTAAAAGCCTTTTCCAGCGGGTTTAAACATCTGCGTATTGCTGTTTCAGAGTCATGACATATACGGGTGTTGGCAACAAAAATTATAATAATAGCACTGGCTTTTTGAAGGTAGATGCCTTTGAGTAACATGATAATTTTTTTTCTGCTGTTCTACAGTGTAGATATAATGTGAAGGCCCTTTTACATTAACTCTTAAGAGACAACTACATTAGCGTTCACACCAATGTACTCTTCTGTTGTTTTGTCGTAATCTACATTAAAGGCATACATTCATACACAGAATAATAAGGACAGTAACTAAATAATGTTACTCCACTGCAACAGTATTTTTTAAGTATCTGTTCCTTTAGCAGAATAATTTTATTTTACATAGACATATTTGTACCTTAAAGATCTTGCTCTGTCAGAAATAATGGTACAAGAGCTGTCACTGGGGAGGTACTTTTTCAAAAGGTACACATTTGTAACTAAAGGGTCCTTATTAAGACCTCAAGGGTACATATCAGTACCTAAAAAGTACAAAAGTGTACCTCTTAAATTTTGGTACCAATATATACCTTTGAGGTACCAACATGGACCCTTTAAGAACAAATGTGTACCTTTTGAAAAGGTACCGCCACAGTGACAGCTCTCAAACCTTTATTTCTGAGAGTGTGTGAAATTAAAATAAAGTAGTTTTTTTGTTAGTATCAGTATGTTAGTCTTAGGGATATCTAGAATCTCCCACCTAAATGGATCAATGATTTTTTTTTTTTTACATCACCTCATACTTTAGTTCAAACATCAAACATAAAATGTACATTTCAAAGCACTTCAAGGGCCACACTTGCTTGGTCAGAGTGAGTCTCCATTTCTCCATTACACGATTAACTGATTCAGCATCAGTGATTATTCAGGTAGCGACTCACTGATTCAAATGATCCACTCAGAGTAATTTAATGACTCATTGATTCAAATGAATCCAGATAAAGCAAGTCTTCAGTTAACAACTAACTGATTCAAATAATGCACTCAGAGCAAGTTTATTACTCACTGATTCAAAACATCTAGTTAGGGAGAGTCTCCTGTTAACAGTAGTGACTGTACAGTTAAAGACACACTGATTCAATTGATCTGGTCAGAGTGAGTTGCCATTTCTATGATTTACTGATTCAAATGATCCAGGCAGAGTGAGGTTGCGTCCGAAATCACATACTTTAATACTATATAGTATGTTAAAAACAGTATGCGAGCCGAGTAGTGTGTCCCAACTCATAGAATTTGAAAACAGTATGCGAGAAGTACTCAGATAACCTACTACTTCCAGCGAAATTCTGAAGTGTGCATACGATGGACGCTACGCTATCCCATGATGCACCGCAAGAGAATTCATCAATGGGAGAGAAGCGATGGAACTGACGTGGGTAGGTCACGTGATGATGACAAAATGGCGGGTGTAGCATGTTTAATTTATTAAGAGTTTAATTCATACTACTGACATTCATACAGTATAGAACGCACTTTTCTAACGGCCGAGTAGTACATTTAAATTTTAATGCAGTACCTACTGAGTAGTAGGCAATTTCGGAAGCAGTCTGAGCCTTCAGTTAACAACACACTGATTTAAATCATCCAGTCAGAGAAAGTTAGTGATTCACTGATTTGAAACAATCTAGTCAGAATAAAAATCCAGTTAATGATTCACTCATTCAAATCATCTGTTCAGAGAGAGTCTCCAGTCAAGAGCTCACTGATTCTAATCATTATTTAAGTAATTTACATAATTAACTGATTCAGCATAAGTGAATATTCAGTTAGCTACTCACTGATTCAAATGATCCGTTTAAAGTAAGTTAATGACTCACTAATTTAAATCAATCTAAATAAAAAGCAAGTCTCCAGTTAACAACTAACTGATTCAAATAATCCATTCAGAGCAAGTTTATTACTCACTGACTCAAAAGATTTAGTTAGGTTAACGGTCTACAATTAAAGTCACACTGATTCAAATCATCTGGTCAGAGTTAGTCTCTTTTTCTACGATTCACGATCAATTATTCAAATGATACGATTCACGATCACTTATTCAAATGATGCAGGCAGAGTGAGTCTTCAGGTAACAACACACTGATTCAAATCATCCACTCAGAGAAAGTTAATGACTCACTGATTCAAATAATCTAGTCAGAATGAGTGTCGAGTTAACAGCTAACTGATTCAAATGATCTATTGGAATCAAGTTAATGACTGACTGATTCAAATGATCTAGTCAATGTAAATCTCCAGTTAATGATTCACTCCTTCAAATGATCTGTTCAGAGAGAGTGAGAAGGGCTCACTGATTCTAATAATCCAGTCAGAGATTCTCAAATGATCGTGCAAGTTTACAACCCACTGATTCAAATGTTTTGTTCAGTCAACAAATATCCAGTTAACAAAAGATTCACTCAGAGTAAGTTATTTATTCACTGATTCATAGTATCCACTCAGAACGAGTTAACTCAATGATTCAAAAAAATCCAGTGAGTGAATCTCTAGTTAACAGTGAGTCTCTAGTTAACTATTCACTGAATTTACAAACTGATTCAAAACGAGTCAAAGACAGGAGATCCTCTAAGCCTGAGAGCCTGCAAAATATCGGCTAATAATGGCTAATGCAGTAATTGAGCATTTAAAATCAGAATTAAAATCATATATATGTCATGACTATGCTTAATGGACATTTCAGACTATGTGTTCACATCTCCGATGTGTCCACAGCGCCTTTTGCATAAAACAGTTCTGAAACAGTGCTTCGTGTTAGAAAAAAGTTCATCTTAAGGAAAAAAATGCCCCTGTAATGCCTTTTTCCCCATTCCACTGCTCGCATCTTGAATTTTTTATGCAAAAATGAATTATTTTGCATTGTATAGTTGACCTGCGTCATTGATCAGCCACAAATGTGAAGTCATGTAATCGATTGTATGCCAATTTGTTTATACTTGTGTTTCTACTGTTTGCTAGTGTGTTTTTGTTGTCGTTTCTTCTAAAGTTTGAATGGTGACTGTGTGAGAGTGTGTTTCTGCTGTTGGTGTGTGTGGAGCTCATTTCACCTTTGTTGCAGGTTTGTTTGACGGGCAAAGCTGGTGGCTGTGTGGTGCAGATAATGTGGAGTAATTACTGGAGGACATGTGGAGTTTAAACAAAGAGAGGCTCCAGCTCTCAGATTAGAGCTAACGGATCTTCAGCTAAATTAGAGCCATTCATTTCAGCAGTTTGCTTTAAAGAAGAGTCACTAAACACTGCTCTTGCTCAATAGCCTGCATTCACAATAGACTTTGAATACAGCCCTTTCTGCTGTGCCATGATCTGCATATTGTTATAGTAATATTAATGTGGTATTGTGTTGTATAATGTGCATTATTAGTAGAAGTGCTTGCTAATGTGTGCCTCATTAATAGGAGAGATAGAGATGAGCTGCGGTCCTAAATTATACCTCAATCTGCAAATACAGTAATTGTGCTTTTTGTTTTCTAAGCAGACATTTTATTTTTTCACTTGGAAAATGATAAAATTGGACAAAGCAAACTTCAGATTTACATCGGTTACATTACTTTTTATGTTTTTATGCACTGTGTGTTATAATATACACCATTGTGTAATTATTATTATTATTTTAATATTTTCTGTTTATATATGTAGGTGACATGTTGGCTCAGTGATTAGCACTGTCGCCTCACAGCAAGAAGGTCGCTGGTTCAAGTCCCGGCTGGGTCAGTTGGCATTTCTGTGTGGAGTTTGCATGTTATCGGGTGCTCCGGTTTCCCAAAGACATGCGCTATAGGTGAATTGAATAAACTAAAT
The DNA here is from genome assembly GCA_903798115.1 of Danio jaintianensis. NCBI lineage: Eukaryota > Metazoa > Chordata > Actinopteri > Cypriniformes > Danionidae > Danio > Danio jaintianensis. The sequence goes on along the minus strand of CAIGQV010007757.1, from coordinate 4,876,039 downwards.
TGGCCGTAGTGTATATGTGTGAATGAGTGTGTATGGATGTTTCCCAGTACTGGGTTGCAGCTGGAAGGACATCTGCTGTGTAAAACATATTCTGGAAAAGTTGGCGGTTCATTCCAAGTGGTGACCTCTGATAAATAAAGGGACTAAACCGAAGGAAAATTAATGAATGCATGTATATATGTATAAAAATAAATGGCCTAAAACTAACTTTTTTGTCATACCTGGCAATAGTCGGTGACATCAGAAAATTAGCGGGCAAAAATGTTTATTACTAGCTATAAAACATTTCTGCAAATACATGCCCTTATTATTAATACAATGACTAAATACATTTATGGTGGGTTTTTTTTTTTCAATTTTTCCTTGCTTTACTTTCAAGTAAGTAAACAACAACAAACTCTTTTTAGCAAACGGAACCCGCCATTGTTTTATGCTAGATTTACATCAAACGCACTCACTAGCTCTAGTTTACCCGTGGTATGTTTTTCCCCTCGTGGAAGAAATACATGAAGAGCAACTAAAGTTAATCATTCCAAAAAATTACAGCTATGTCTCAAGTAGAACTTATTAGAACCGTATCTAGAAAGATAGTCAATCTCTGCTCAGAACTCCCTTTATTTGATTCACTCTTGTTATTGATGACTGAAAAGCCAATCATAAGGATCTCATCTTCAGAACAAGATCATTTTAATTGCCTACATTAGAAACAGTGACTTTCCTTTAAAAACAAGCTGTCATTCTTACTAGTGTTGTCATGATACTGGAATTCGGTACCAATCGATATTGAAATTTTAAAAACTTCCATTTCCTGCTAACATTTAAGCGCTGTTGAGCGTGTTCTTAAACAGCACTGATTTGCCATTGTGTTCACGCACTCAACAGAAATGACTGTGATTGGCCGTGAAGGTCATCAGTTCACTGAACTCACCGCTGTTTACTGAGTGTAACCACAGATACAGGGACACTGGAGCGTTTCAAAGTCATGTCGATCAGCTGGTTTGTCTATAAGCTGACATACGAGCGATCTGCTGATGAATCGCGGCTTTAAAACGCTCCAGTGTCCCTGTATCTGTGTATAACAGTGGTGAGTTTGGTGAATTAATGACCTTCACAGCAAATCACAGTCATTTCTGTTAAGCACGTGAACACAATGGCAAATCAACTGTGTTTAAGAATGCACTCAAATGTTAGCGGGAAATTAACGTTTTAAAAATCGTGACAACCCTAGTTCTTACGACACTGTTTTGTAATAATTTATCTTTTTTTTTTACCCAAAAACTTCCAATTGCTAGTATACTCGCCAATGCCGATTTGTACTCGCATATGGGGCCTTGCGAGTGTAAAGTGAATGTTTTCCACACTGTTGGTCATATAAAATGTAATGTAGGGCAACATTTGAGGCAGAAAGTCCTCTAGTACTGTATCTGCCAACCAGGAAGGCTTCATGATGATTTTATTTGCCACATGTAATGCCTGTAAACTGTAAAATATGTTTTAGCACTTGTGTATTCAGCTTCAGTTTCCTTCCAGGCCCTTGAGGTGAACCTGGGATTATTTAGATTTTATTTACCTATTTTTCTTTTCATGGTGCATGACAAAAACAGATGAGTCTGCTTTGTGGGTTAGCTAGTCGTCACAGCTAAATCGCTTGCTTTGATAGGTGACTCGTGAAGGTTTCCAAAACCCTTGAGCAAGCGGATTAGACCAATGCCGCTCATCACTGTGAATGCCGATATGCTGGAGTTTTTTTTGCAGGGCTGGTTGCGTTGGTCTTGTGCTAGCGCTGGAAGCTAATCCCACCGTTGAGCCCTGTCAGTGCTAGCTTTCACAAAAACAACAATAAACACTTTAGATTGCTCCCCGCAGACTGGCCTTACATTCTTACAAAGGCATGTACGTTTTTATAGCACTTGTCTGGTCTCATTCTGTCCCTGCTTGGTGGATTGTACAAGGTATTTTATTCTGTTTTGATGTGGTTGGGTAACACAACATGGCACATAAGGGAATTGATGGTTGCAGGAACTTACCTGTTATTATGCTGTATTGCTGTCCTGTTGAGGGTGTGTTTTGATACAGTTTAACAGAAAACATTTAAAGCTGAAAAATATAAGGTTATTCTGTACATTTTGTGATTATTTAACGGGATTTGCTAAGGCTTACGGATTTTCTGACCTGAAGTTTCTGACCTGGGCATTAAACTTTGGCACATAAAACTAGTAACTAATCTGAAAAACTTACTCAAAAATCATAACAGCAGTATAGCAATTTGCTAATCATGCTAATTTTGCTTGAAGTCATTCTAAAATCACTAAAAACAAGAATGTGCTAATATTGCAAAGCCCTCAGAACACTCAAAAATGATCTAACTACTTTATAAAACCTCTCAAAACTCCAAAACATATGTAGCAAACATACAACAATGTGCTAATCATACTACAAACCCCTTAGAACACCCAATCAATGACATTAAATTCACACATGCTATCCTCCCAGAACACATTAGTCTCATAAAACAATGTGCTACAACCTTTTGAACAACTACTAACTTGACTACAAATGCACTTAAGCATATGTCGGTGCAATTTTGTTCCACACACATTTAAAGACTATCCATAAAATCAGTGTTTTGATATAATATTTTAACAAGCTAATCTATACCACTGTAGCCTATCTTGATCACTTGAAAGGTAGACACAGCAATGATTCTGGACTCCATATCAGCTTGTACTATGCAGTGAAACGTAGACAACCACATACAGTATCTACAATCAAGTAATAAGAAAATATCTGCTGCTGGAAGACTCTTATCTCTATACAACAAGCTCTTCTACCTCGCGCAGCGTAACCTCTGTCAGGTGATGCTATCTTGGAGCCATCAGTCCTACTTGCTGCCTGATTCTTAATGCAGCGCAGGTTTCTTTCATGGCAATAAACTTGAGGTTTCTTTCTACAATATTAATAATTTCTATCATTTGATCAACATTATGTCATTTTAAAACCAATTATGACTGACTTGATGTAGTGGAACACAAAAGGAGAAGTTTAGTAGATTGTTCAAGCTGCTTTTTTCCGTGTAATGAAAATGAGCAACTTGCTCTATTTTAAAAATCTTATAAGTTTTATGATACCATACCATATTTGATACCATATATGCCATTATTTACTATCACGTCACTATTTGCATCCTTCTACATTACATTCTCTGCACCTTTAACACTGCACCCCTCATAAAAAATACTATAGTAATTTATAGTAAATACTATAGTGTTTTTGAACCATGCTCGAGTTAAGTGGACTATACTGTATTATAGCATTTACAGCTCATTGTTAACGAAGGCTACAGCAGACTGTATTATTAACTATAGTAAACTCATAAACTGTAATAAATACTGTAGTATACTTTAGTATTCAAGTACTTTACTATAGTATAAAACATTATTTGCTATAAATTACTGCAGCATTTTTGTCATATGGGACCGTTTAGTTTTTTTTTTTTTGTGTAGTTCTCTGCACACTATTGTGTTTTATTTTGTCTGTTTATTTATTTACTTAGTCCATGTTTTTATAGTACTTAAAGGCACTTTTATTTTGTTTGTTTGTTTATTTAATATATCAGGTCCCTCTGCACCGCTTACAGAATGCTGTTTGTTCAATTTCATTTTTCATTTTGTTTTATTTCAGGTTTTGATTTTTGTGTAAACTAAAAGAACACTATGCTATTACACTCATCTATTTATTTATTTATTTATTTATTTATTTGCACAAAATGAATGAATGTTGGAATGAATGAATGAATGAATGAATGTTGGAAT
>CAIGQV010007757.1:4828675-4870223 GCA_903798115.1 Danio jaintianensis | reverse complement strand
TCCATCCATCCATCCATCCATCCCTCCATCCATCCATCCATCCATCCCTCCATCCATCCATCCATCCATCTAATTATCTGTCATCCATCTATCTCTCTGTCTGCATGTCTTTTATCCATCCATCCGTCCGTCCATCCATCCATCCATCCGTCCATCCATCCGTATTTATAACTAATAGAAATATCATCTGTAAATGTGTTCAGTCATTAAGCTGAATGAATAACCCAGATCAGGTGTACTCTAATCAGTATCTTACTATGTTTTATAGCATATGAAAGAACACACTGTCCTTTTACTACAACTAGCATATTATTTCTGAGCCTGGTCTTTTTATTAACATGTTTCTCACCCCACAGATGATGGGCCGTACTCCAAGGGCAACAAGGACTCAACGGGGCCAGAAAACTCACTCACATCCAGAAGACAAAGCATCCCAGGTATGCCCGACTTCTGTTTGTGTCACAAAAAAAACGCTCACACCATCGGGCAAACCAGCCTCGCTTCGCTCCGTCTGCCGCTTTTGATCTCAGCATTGGTCTCTGTGTCTTTGCCCACCGGGGATGTTTGAGCTCTTCTTGCCACATTGGTTTGGATGGCGGTTTGAGATGAGAGCGCTGGGGGTTTGAGGGTGTATTTGCAGCTTTTTATCCAGATGTTTCCTGCGGTTCTGGAGAAGTGCTTGTCTGAATCATTCTGCTGGCTGGCAGCGCTTGCTGATCCCAGACCCTCTTTCTTCTTCAAAAACTAATTGGATTAGCTGAGTCAACTCAAAGTGTGACTTTGGCGAAGTTTTCAGAATGATATGCTAAAGCAGAACGGACATCTTCTAGTGTAATGTTTGTTTTTTTTACGTGTGACTTGTGTTTGTGAACTTTTGCACAGGAATATGTAGAATTATAGAAGAAATGTTGTACATAGTTATGGACAAAATTAAGAGGCCACTTGTAGATCCTGAGATCCATCCATCCATCTTATTATCTGTGATCCATCAATCCTTCCATCCATATTCTTCCATTCATGAAATCCATCCATTCATCCATCTTATTATCTGTCATCCATCCATACATATTATTGTCATCAATTCATCAAATCTGTCTGTCTCTGTCTTTCATCCTTCCATCCATCCATCCATATTATTATGTCATCAATTTATCCATCCATCCATCCATCATCCAAGAAATTGTTGTATATAGATGTGAACAAAATTAAGAGGCCACTTGTAGATCCATCCATCCATCTTATTATCTGTGATCCATCAGTCCTATCCATCCATCCATCTTATTATCTCATCCGTCCATCCGTCCGTACGTCTGTCTCTGTCTTTTATACATCCATCCATATTATTATGTCATCATATTTTTTGCCATAATTAGAGCTTCATGTTCCACAATTGGCACTTTTTTTTTTCTTCTACTCCTCAGTTTAAATCTTGCAATTGAACCTTTTTTTTTGTCCCAAATTCACAGCTTTGTCTCTCATATGTGTAAGTACATAAGCTATCCAACAGTTCTGACTTTTTTTTTTCTTCAATTCTGAGTTTATGTTTTGCAATTCTCCCTTGATTTCTCTAAGTTTTGTGTTTGGCGAATTTATTCTTTCTTTTTCTTTTTTTTCCACAATTACGGTTTTATCAACCGCTTATATGCAATCTCACAAGTTGAGTTTATATCCTTCACTTCAGACTTTCTTCTCAGAATTTCAGCTTTTATCTCTCACAGTCGCAAGTTTATAGGTTATTCTGCAATTCTAACTTTATATCTCACAGTTCAAATCTTTTTTAGGTTATTCCACAATTCTGAGTTTATATCTAACAGTTCAAACTTCTTTTCTCAGTGTGTCTATAGGCTTTTTCACAATTCTGAGGTAATATCTGTGTATATAATTCATTCATTCATTCATTCATTTTCTTTTCGGCTTAGTCCCTTTATTAATCTGGGGTCGCCACAGCTGAATGAACCGCCAACTTATCCAGCATATGTTTTTACGCAGCGGATGCCCTTCCAGCTGCAACCCATCACTGGGAAACATCCATACACACTCATTCACACACACATATACTACGGACAATTTAGCCTACCCAATTCACCTATACCACATGTCTTTGGACTTGTGGGGGAAACCGGAGCACCCGGAGGAAACCCACGCGAACACGGGGAGAACATGCAAACTCCACACAGAAACGCCAACTGACCCAGCCGAGGCTCGAACCAGCGACCTTCTTGCTGTGAGGCGAACGTGCTACCCACTGCGCCACCGTGCAGCCCGTGTATATAATTGTGTTGCCATTTTTTAAATTTCTTAGGCTACGTCTACACTAATCCGGATAAATTTGAAAATGTTTTTGTCTAAAAATCCTCACTATCGTTTTTTAATTCTTTCCGAAAACAAGGTCATCCACACTAAAAACGACTAAAAATGCTTTGGTTCATGTACTGCGGTTTTACCTGCGTCATATCCGCCTGGTGTTTATTTACTTTCCGTCTCTTTGAAACGTCGCAGCAAAATGTCACAACTGTCGTATATTTTTCTATTGAACAACAGCTCCCAGTAAACATTCCATGTCCTTTAAAGAAAGGCAATATGAAGCATGTACAATCTGACATTAATCTTTAATAAAGCTGTCAAACAATGTCGTCCACCAGCTGAATTAGTCACATGACTAAAATGTGTCATAGTTTTTGAAAGCCTCAGTCTCAGTGTGGACAAAAGGTCGAAGAGGAGAGAAAAATATGCATTTTTAAATAAAAAACGTATTAGTGTGGACATGAACGTAGTTTATATCTCACTTATCTGTCATTTTTCTCATAAATGCAATATTGTACAATGACAAAATACTTACATTCATTCATTCCTTCGGCTTAGTCACTTATTTATCAGGGGTCGCCACAGCGGAATGAACCACCAACTATTCCAGCATATGTTTTATGCAGTAGATGCCCTTCCAGCCGCAACCCAGTACTGGGAAACACCCATACACTCTCGCATTCACACATGCACTCATACACAACGGCCAATTTAGTTCATCCAATTCACCTATATTGCATGTCTTTGGACTGTGGGGGAAACCAGAGCACCCGGAGGAAGCTCACACGAACACGGGGAGAACATGCACACTCCACACAGAAACGTCAACTGGCCCAGCCGGGATTAGAACCAGGGACCTTTTTGCTGTGAGGCGACAGTGCCAACCACTGACAAAATTAAAATGCTGGGATGTAAGCTAACAATCGTAAGAAATGACTTTCAATTTTAAGAAGAAAAGTCAGAATTGTGAGAAAAAAGTGCCAGAAAAAAACAAGTTCTCCTAGTACACACAGACTTCATAGAAAATGCTTCCAAAGTTGGCATAATGACAGATTAAGGCGCTTTCAGAGCTGACATTACAGAAATCATTATCACAGTTATGTAAGCTAGAGCTGATTGTGTGCAATTCCTCGGCCCATTACATTTTTTACTTGTGGAAAACATTGGCGCTCCAATCTGTTCCCATTCAAGCCCACACAGTCGCTGGGGTTATTAGATTAGACGCTGAGAGAGATTTCATGACACAGTTGGATTCAAGACGAAAGTGTAGAATTACAATTTCAGCCGCACTACTGGTGCGTGATAGATGTTTTCTTTCATCTGTCTCCGGATTCGGATTTTCTGCTTAAGAATTCATACAGTCACAGCATGAGCCGAAGATCATAGCGTAAGTTAGTTGTGGTGTAACATTTTAAAACAATGTAGAGCGCTCGTAATGTTGAGAATTCATAATGAAAATATCTAATCTTTAGTTAGATGGGGGAAATGCAGTTCATTTGCATATCAAATATCATTTCTGAGGCCATTTGCTGTTTTATTGTCATAATGCTACATTGCTATTTCTCTTGTGTGTGTTTGTCTGTTGTGTTTCTGCCCAGAAGAGTTGCGTGGTGTTACATTGGTTGAGCTGATTAAGAAAGAAGGAAGCACTTTGGGTCTCACAATCTCTGGCGGCACAGACAAGGATGGCAAACCACGCGTATCAAACCTGCGGCCGGGTGGACTAGCGGCTAGGTGAGGACTGGATATGAAGAGAGCAATGAAACCTTACAAATTCATGCTAACAATTCACAAATATTAATGTAAACTTTATCTGCTAATCACGGAATGACAAAGTAATCCCTTCAAATTGCAGGAAAAACAAATGTGCTAATGCTCACTATGTGGCTAATGTGAGCTACATTTCTGAACGCAAGAGTGCAGTGTGTAATAAGATGTCAACTTATTCTTGTTACAAACATAATTTCATTGTTTGTATCAGGTAATACGCAACTATAACAAAACTGACTATATTGAAGTAGGCATTCATGCTAATTTTGCTAATGTGTACTAAAATGTGGACGCAATTTTGACATTTCAAAATACAACAGTGTTTAAAACGACATCTTATTGTTTCATTTTTAGATATATTTAGGTTTACATTTGCTTGCCTTATATGTATCCAAGAAAAAATCTTATGCAGCTAATTTATGCTAATATATACTATTGTGACAACTTTTGTTTTGACATTTTCGAACAATTTGTTGTAAGATGTGTCTTTAAATCACTTACCTTACTCATGTTGTATTGTTACAGAACTCTTTGTTTGCTGTTAGCTAATATTGTTTATGTTAGCTAATATGGGTTATATAGAAAACACAGTAGAAGCGGCTAATGCTAATTCTAGATCACTGTAAAAAAAATCCTTGATGACTTATTTTTATTAGATTAATCAAATTAACTTTTCAATAAAACAGAGTAAAAATCTTAAGCTAAATTTTGTATAACTTAACAGTTTTTTTTAAACCTGATTAACTTATTAAAATAAGGTAAAGTAATCAACAAAAAAACATTTGTTGTCATGAGTTTTTATCGTATATTTTTTTTTACTGTGATGTGTTACAAACAAAAAATGTATAGCACATTATCATTGCAGGTATTTTATGCTAACACTCATTACGTTGTTAAGATTTGTATCTTAAAATATGTTGAAATGAAACTTAAGTACAATTAAAGTGTCTTCAGATGCATCAGAAATTTAAATGGCCGCTAGTTGTTAGCAACCTTTGTTGTGTACGTTTACTTTAGCTAATAAAACAAAACCATACCATAGAAGCAGCTAATTTATGCTAATGCTTGATAATGTAACACTATATGTCGTTACAACTTACAATTTAGTTGTTGTTACTTTAGCATTAGGCTACTTTATTAGCATTAGGCTACTTTAGTGTACTTTACTAATGCTAATTCTATTAAACTGAATTAGTGTAGTTATTAGCTAAATGTATATTTTCAGCAAGATGTATGCATATGTTTGTCAATTTATGTATAGAACATTTTGAACGCGACATTGCTTAAAATGGGGCATGTAGCTACAAGTGCCAACATTATCGTTAAATGTATTCACTTTTGATTAAAGTTATTTCAGCGATGTTTAATACGCGTCAAAGTTTTCCCATCCTGAGTCTTTTCTTCTTTCCTCATGGCTGGTATGAGGATGTTATGGAGCGCGTCTGGGCTGATGACACATTTTGTCAGGCATCATTGTGCTAGCTCATGTACGCCCAGAGCACAAAGGGAATGAATAGCATTCATTTGTCTAATTAGCATCTAAATGAGCATATTTATACTCCCTGTGGGGTGTTCAACAACCGATAAGGAGATCTCACTTTGCTTTTATTTTCTGCTCAAAATATAATTGATTTCTATGGTTTTGACCATTGATGGAAAGCTTATTTCGACCATCTGGCGTTATCTTGGTCATTTCTCTTCATTAATTGTGGAATGCTAACAAAGCTAATTCCATCAAATGGCTGAAAAGCTAATTACAATGCTGAAATAAAAACAATAGGAACCATCATAGAAGAGTCAAATGTTTTCCACTAAAACCACTACAAACCATCAAATTTTACCCATCAAAACCAGTACATTTGAATGGGTTTCAATGTGTTTTGGTGCATATTCCATTAAAATGTATTAGTTTTAACATGCTACTATGCTAGAAAACAAAAAAGAAAACCAATATAATGTCCTTTAAAACCATTGGCCCTATTTTGTATTAAGTGGCCTTAACTACTAAATACTTAAATATTAAATAAATAAACAAATAAGTAAGTACAATGTACTACTGTACATATTACAGTATATTGCACAACATGTGGTTCTATTGAAGTGAAAAAACTGGTATGGTTAGGAAAGGTTTGGGGGTTTGGGTAGGTTAGGAGGGTGGGTTAAGGTGTCAACAGTGTAATTACAAATTTAATTAAAGCTGCAAGCAGCGATGAAAGGGACCTCGCACCCGGGCTCACCGCCGCCCAGTGGCCTTAGGATTACAGAGAACAGTGGACAATAATAATTTAAGCCGATATATATTAAAATACCTGAGAAAATCACAGATTTATGCCAAACTTCCTTCTGTCAGCAAGTGGCGCTATGACTGTGACTCAATATTGGCATGTAGATGTCTTCACGAGAGGAATCTCATCAACCCTGTGAATTTTCAGATCAGATATTGTTTGGCTGTGTTATAAGTACTTCCTTCTCCATGGCGAAGCATTGCAATTTCTCAGTCCGCCACGGACACGCCCTTCGGCAAAAACTCTAGATCTTCACAATTTAGCATCACAAAGGCCTTTGGACTAAACTAATGGAACATGGATTCGATGTGATAAAATTTGTAGGAGGAGTTTGTTACAGTGTAAAACATGTCACTTCCTGTTGCCAGCAGGTGGCGCTATAACTGTATGTTGGCATGTAAATGTGTTCAGGTCAGGACTGTTATCAAACATATGGATTTTGAAGCAGATCAGACAATGTATGCCTGAGTTATAATAACTTCCTGTTTCGTGGCGAAGCGTCAAAGTTTGTGAGGCCGCCACGGACACGCCCTTCAACAAAATCTCTAGATCTCTAGACATCGCCAAGGCCTTTAGATGACAATGCCCAATTTTGGTGTTGATCTGATAAAATCCCTAGGAGGAGTTCGTTCAAGTACAACGCCTGGAAATGGCAAAAATGGCAGTTTGTTTTTTAGGAAGTTAAAAGCATGTTTAGACTCTCAAAAAGGCGATTCATTCCGAAGAAGAAGAAGAAGAAGAAGAAGAAAGAAGAAGAAGAAACAGAAACAGAGCCATTCCAATAGGGCCTACGCACCGTTCTGATGCTCGGTCCCTAATTACAGAAATTAAATACACGTTTGCAGATCATTTTTAAAAAACGAGTGCAATGTAAAATAGTACTCACCATGGAAACTATATTTTCCGACATAATTTGTATTCTTTTTTATTGTATTTTGATTTATTACAATACAAATCCATAGTATTTGATAATTGCATTTAAGGTAGTGAATGAGTGCAATTTTGTCATAATTGGGTCAAGTTTTGATGTGCTTTAGGAGTGATCAACTCAACGTGGGCGACTACATCAAGTCCGTCAATGGTATCAACCTGACCAAGCTGCGTCATGATGAGATCATCAGTCTGTTGAAGAACGTAGGCGAACGCGTCGTGCTGGAAGTGGAGTATGAACTGCCTTCAGCTGGTAGGAAGTTGAGTATTCTGGCTTTTGCCTGTCTCGTGGCATGTCTCTGTCAATTTAACCTGGTCTGAAGCAAACGCAGATTTCGTGAGTTTATATCATCGTGAACATGTTTTTTGAGTCAGTATGTAACCAATTTGGATTGTGTATATATAATTATGCATGGATGCATGAGAGCATGGTCATTTTTAAATGTAAAAATATATAGATATTTAGAGACATCTGCAATTGGGGTTGTTGGTTCTTTCGAAAAAAGTCATTTGGGATGTTGGATCTTTAGAAAAGTTATGGCCTGATGAAATTTATTAATTTATAGTTACTATCCCAACTAGGGCTGGGTGATTAATCAAAGGCGAATTTCATTTCAGTAAAGCTGGTTCTAGTAAACCTCTAGCATGTGCATTCAGATGGAGCAGCAGAGTCCTAGTACATGGATAAGCTATGCAAAAATAGATATTTTTTTAATCAAATTGGTTTAATCAAATGATAATGACATTAGATAATCGTTCTGTGATAATGACAGATCACTTCCCAGTAAACTATGGCTCTGTGTAGTAAAGTCTGCACATGAAGATACCACAATACTTGAGTCGAGTGTTTGAAATAAATTCTTCTGTAAGAAGATTCTGTAGTTATGTCACGGCGGATCAATGAAATCAGATAAATCTTTTGTTTATTCAGCAACTGCTATGGGGATTTCCTGGGTTTCTGCTTATGTATTTGGAGTTTTTGTGAGTGATGGCATATATGCGCGTGACATTTGTAGTTTTGCTCAATTGCAATTGTAATTTCCTTTCGAGTAATTGCTCAGCCTTAGTCACAACCCAATCTTGTGCCATTGTTGCTGATTCAGGCTGGTTGTGATAGAGAGCATTGTCTAGAAAACTTTAAAGAGCCAATAGAATGGTTTTGACCAACACAATGCCATGATGTTAGTGATTGATGGGGGTACACTTCCTGTACTACAGTCATGGCCAAAGGTTTTGAGAATGACATAAATATTGGAAATTGGAAAAGTTGCTGTTTAAGTTTTTATAATAGCAATTTGCAAATACTCCAGAATGTTATGAAGAGTGATCATATGAATTGCATAGTCCTTCTTTGCCATGAAAATTAACTTAATCCTGAAAAAAACTTTCCTTTGCATTTCATTGCTGTCATTAAAGGACCTGCTGAGATCATTTCAGTAATCGTCTTGTTAACTCAGGTGAGAATGTTGACCAGCACAAGGCTGGAGATCATTATGTCAGGCTGATTGGGTTAGAATGGCAGACTTGACATGTTAAAAAGAGGGTGATGCTTGAAATCATTGTTCTTCCATTGTTAACCATGGTGACCTGCACAGAAACGCGTGCAGCCATCATTGCGTTGCATAAAAATGGCTTCACAGGCAAGGATATAGTGGCTACTAAGATTGCACCTAAATCAACAATTTATAGGATCATCAAAACCTTCAAGGAAAGAGGTTCAATTCTTGTTAAGAAGGCTTCAGGTCGTCCACGAAAGCCCAGCAAGCGCCAGGATCGTCTCCTAAAGAGGATTCAGCTACGGGATCGGAGTGCCACCAGTGCAGAGCTTTCTCAGGAATGACAGAAGGCAGCTGTGAGCGCATCTGCATGCACAGTGAGGCGAAGACTTTTGGAAGATGGCCTGGTGTCAAGAAGGGCAGCAAAGAAGCCACTTCTCTCCAAAAAAAACATCAGAGACAGATTGATCTTGTGCAAAAAGTATGGCGAATGGACTGCTGAGGACTGGGGCAAAGTCATATTCTCTGATGAAGCCCCTTTCCAATTGTTTGGGGCCTCTGGAAAAAGGCTTGTCCGGAGAAGAAAAGGTGAGCGCTACCATCAGTCCTGTGCCATGCCAACAGTAAAGCATCCTGAGACCATTCATGTGTGGGGTTGCTTCTCATCCAAGGGAGTGGGCTCACTCACAATTTTGCCCAAAAACACACCCATGAATAAAGAATGGTACCAAAACACCCTCCAACAGCAACTTCTTCCAACAATCCAACAACAGTTTGGTGAAGAACAATGCATTTTCCAGCAGGATGGAGCACCGTGCCATAAGGCAAAAGTGATATCTAAGTGGCTCGGGGACCAAAACGTTGAAATTTTGGGTCCATGGCCTGGAAACTCCCCAGATCTTAATCCCATTAAGAACTTGTGGTCAATCCTCAAGAGGCGGGGGGACAAACAAAAACCCACTAATTCTGACAAACTCCAAGAAGTGATTATGAAAGAATGTGTTGCTATCAGTCAGGATTTGGCCCAGAAGTTGATTGAGGGCATGCCCAGTCGAATTGCAGAGGTCCTGAAAAAGAAGGGCCAACACTGCAAATACTGACTCTTTGCATAAATGTCATGTAATTGTCGATAAAAGCCTTTGAAACGTATGAAGTGCTTGTAATTATATTTCAGTACATCACAGAAACAACTGAAACAAAGATCTAAAAGCAGTTTAGCAGCAAACTTTGTGAAATCTAATATTTGTGTCATTCTCAAAACTTTTGGCCACGACTGTACACCGTAACTTTATACCTAACTGCTGTGGTAGTAGTAGATAGTCAAATCTTTCTACCGAAACCCTTGTAACTTTGCCCCTTCTTTTGTTTGAACCAATTATTTTCAATCATATTACTTTGGTATAATGAATAATTAAAATGTTCCTTGTGTTAAATCGATAGTTTCGAGGCAATTCCTACAAACATGACCTGAAAACGTGACCTGATGATGTGTTGATGACCTGTTGTAGGTCGAAACGTTGTCCACACCAGTGGTACAAAACACTGATTTTGTGGTCACATATCTGCATTTTAAGTTGATTATTTGGCAAGTCATTTCTAGTTATCAGATGACCCCTGAGCATTATCAAAATAAAGAATAGAAAAAACAATACTGGTCGACCTCTAGTTAATATATCGACACTAAAACCCATCTGGAAACTGTGGTTCTAAAGGCTTGATGTGATTGTCTCTGAATGGCTCAGGTTGGCATGTGTGGTGATATATTGTGACCGTTAGCCAGTCCAGCTTGTGCATGACAGATAAATTGTCTGTTTTATAAGCTCAGTATTTCTGGCTGACCTTCTGCTGAACGTCACTTTGCATCTGGGTTTATTTATCTGATTGTCCACTTCATCTGGCTGCTCGCCCAGTAAAAGGTGCTGATTTAGAGATGCTGTTGCCTCTCTTGTGTCTCTGTTTTCACTCTTAGCGCCAGACAGTACCTCAGGTGTTATTTCCAAGACAATCGAGATCTGTTTGCAGAAAGAGGGCAACAGCTTTGGCTTTGTAATGCGAGGTGGGTCGTGGTTTTACTGGGTTTGCTGCAACTCTTTATATTATTTTAATAGAGTTTCATATTTAACAGTAGGTTACAGGTGTTTGTGTGTCATAATACAGGTGGAGCCCATGAGGACTGGCACAAATCTCGTCCTTTGGTGGTCACACATGTACGACCAGGTGGTCCTGCCGACAGGTAACGCACAACCCAAAATGAGATTTTTCAATGCAATTTAAATAGAGACAAAAATGTGTTAGTTTTGACACACATAACAAAAACATATGTGTAGTTTGTGGACATGTTTGCATTAAAAATACAAAATTGATCTATGAGGTTCTACAGTATAAAAACATGAAATTACTAGATCCATTTTACTCAACAAAAACAAAGACCCTAGAATACACAAGATATGTCACTCATATAGTATTGAATGAGGAAAAATGTAACGGTCAATATGGGCGCTCTAGCAAAACCCCCACCATCAATTAAAGGAGCCAATCATCGATCGCTATAGACTCGGTCTAGAGCTCCATTGCTATGGGGTTGGCAAATGTGCTGAAATCTCAGTAAATATTTGACTCACAGATATGAGAAATATATCTACATAAAGCTTGAAATCGCCACTCTTACACAAACCAACTACACTTGAAAACAAATGTTCTCTGGTTTTGTCATTTGTACTGTATGCCATTTGCCAACCTAAAAAAGCTTAGTAGGCTAACTGATTAGCATCCTAGTTGTAGGAAATACAGAACAGAATGTTAGCTTAGTAACTG
Source organism: Danio jaintianensis (assembly GCA_903798115.1). NCBI lineage: Eukaryota > Metazoa > Chordata > Actinopteri > Cypriniformes > Danionidae > Danio > Danio jaintianensis. Next base: position 4,858,624 of record CAIGQV010007757.1, on the reverse strand, counting down.
ATTAGAGTGTTCTCAGTAAATGCATCCTTAGTAGGCTAATTGATTAGCATGTCAATTGTAGGGATTTAGAAAAGAATGTAAGCTTAGCATGGTAGCATATTAGAAGGCTAACAGTTAAAAGAATGCAGGGCAGACTGTTAACTTAGTAGATTAATTGATTAAGGAATGCTGGACAGAATGTTAGCATTGGTAGCATGGAACTGTATATAATGCAGGACATAATGTTAGCCTAGTTGTTTAGGATGGCAACTGTAGCAGTCAACATTGTCAGTTTACTTGGTTAATAAATATGCTAGTTGTAGAGAATGGAGGACAGAATGTTAGCTTAGTATGTTAACTGGTTATGCTAACTAAATGTTTAACATGTAAACTTTAGCGAATACTAGACAGAATGCTAGCTTATATGCTAATTGGTTAGTTTGCCAATTAGGATGTTAGTGAAACTTGCACTGAATAAGCTAACGTACCTGTAGTATACCAGATGTAAAGAAATTCAGGACAGAATGTTAGCATAGTAGGCTAATTATTTAACATCCTAGTTTTAGGCAATGCAGGATGTTAACTTTTTAGGTTGACTAGTTAGCTTGACAGCTAAAGAATAAAAGGCAGAAACACTTTGAAGAAAAATATAGAACTTGATCATTAATTAGTTGCTTCTTGGGATGACATGTACAGTTTATTAACTGTTAATTGACACATTTTCAAGGGCAATATTGTCGGATTTATGTAGAAATCCCATTTAACATATGATTTATTTAATATGTAATAGTCTCCAATAATAGTCACCAAGATTGACACCTATTAGGGATTAGTGATTGCCAGGTCATGTAATCTCAAAATAGCACCAACCATAAGAGGCTAAACCCACAAAAAAAAAGAATAAAGTGTTTTTTTTACAGGTATCATTCATGTTTTAGTGAACTCTAGATTTAATATACAACCTGGATAAGCAACACGTTCCTTTCTACAATCATCTTCCATGTTTGTAGTACACTCTTTACACTTCAGCAAAAAACGGAAAGTAGGACAGGGATTTCTTTCCCAGCTTAGATGGCCAGTCATTATTCTTAGTTTGAGGATTTTCCATGCCTCTCTTAGTACCAGCCGCTTTTCCCTGCTATCAGCATCGCACATTCTGCCAAAAGAGAGAAAGAAATAAACACACTGTACGGTATGTGTTTAGAGAGAGAACGTCTTCAATAGGCTGCTTTTGATGCCGAAGACAAAGACTGCCTTGATTGACGTGTGGAAATTGTATTCATTGTCTCTCCTGAAGGCCCCCAGACGTTTCATGAAGAAAATATTGTGCTCTCAAACAGGTCCTCTCACATTAATCATTACTATGGGACAACGAGAGAAGCTTAAACAAGTAGGCTGTGTTGCAAAACCTAGTGAGCTGACTACCTAGGCAGCATTAACCGTACATTACTGTATTGATTTTAACAAAGTTTATTCCTCTTTTTATCTGCTAACCAAGGCTACATTTATTTTTACTAAATATACTAAAAATATATATTTGCTGTTTGTTCTAACTGAATAGTTTTATGTTCAATCAACTTCATTCAATAATTTTCTTTTCGGCTTAGTCCCTTTATTAATCTGGGGTCGCCACAGCGGAATGAACCGCCAACTTATCCAGCATATGTTTTACGCAGCGGATGCCCTTCCAGCTGCAACCCATCACTGGGAAACATCCATACACACTCATTCACACACATACACTACGGACAATTTAGCCTACCCAATTCACCTATACCACATGTTTTTGGACTTGTGGGGGAAACCGGAGCACTCGGAGGAAACCCACGTGAACACGGGGAGAACATGCAAACTCCACACAGAAACGCCAACTGACCCAGCCGAGGCTCGAACCAGCGACCTTCTTGCTGTGAGGCAAACGTGCTACCCACTGCGCCACCGTGACGCCCGTTCAATCAACTTAAAATTGTAAAAACCTTTAAGTTAACTTAATCGATTTGTGTTGGGATGACATGAAGGCTTTGTGTGGAACCTAGGATTTTTTACATACTTATATTTTTTTAAATACTGTACACTGTAAAAGAGTCATTAGTTGACTGTAATTTAAGAAAGTGAGCAAACGTGTTGCTTGTGAAGTAATTTGTTGACTTTACTTAAAATAACTATTTTAGTGTTTAGTGGCACATGATTCTTGGGAAATCATTCTAATGTGATGTGACTTGTCCTTATGTGTTATTGTGCAGAGAAGGGACTTTAAAATCTGGTGACCGAATCTTAAGCGTGGATGGTGTGGTTTTACACAGCGCCACTCACAGCGATGCCCTTGTTGTACTGACCCAGTGTGGACAAGAAGCCCTTTTCCAGATCGAGTATGATGTCTCCATCATGGGTGAGTTACTTCAGTCGTGCTTGTTTTATTTGCTGACAGGATGAAGATTCCACATGTTCCAGTGAACTAACATTAGTTTTGTGTACACTCAAAAAAGATGCTTGGTTGTTGTAACCCAATGTTGAGTCAAAGATGGACAAATCCAATGTTGGGTAAATTTTTTCAATTAAATTTAAATTACATTTTTAACCCAGCTGTTGGGTTTGTCCACATTTGACCAAATTCTGGATTAGAACAACCCAGCATTTCTTTTGTGTACTGCTAATTGGCAAATATGACTCCATGAAGAACCTTTACATCTATGGAAGCTTTGAATTCCAAAAAAAAAGGTTCTAAAAAAGTTGTTTTTGGGTATTAATGTTCTTTTAGGAACTGATTAATTGGGGAACAAAAAAATATGGTTCTTCAATGGCATCAATTTAAAGAGCAGGTCACATGGTATTTTTATGTCCCCTACAACATGCTTAAATGCATCTAAGATCAGAAAAAGTTGTAAGTCTCTACAATATGCATTTAATATTAGATCTGTTTGTATCAATTCAGGTATTAAGGTCTGTAAGCCAACTCTGCTCTGATTGGTCAGCTTGCCACGTCTGTTTTGATTGGTCTTTTCATATGTACTCCATATTTGAAACAAAATACCCATTTTATAGTGTCCGCGTGTTGCGGGTAGGCAGGGATTATGCAAATATGTTCATTCATTCATTCACTTTCCTTCGGCTTAGTCTCTATTTCAGAGACTAACTGAAATTCCACAGTGGAATGAACCACCAACTACTCCAGCATATGTTTTACAAAGCAGATGCCCTTCCCGCCGCAACCCAGTACTGGGAAACACCCATACACACTCACATTCATACACGCACTCATACACTAAGGCATATTTAGTTCATCCAATTCACCTATAGTGCATGTTTTTGGACTGTGGGGGAAACCGGAGCTACCGGAGGAAACCCATGCGACAATGGGGAGAACATGCAAACTCCACACACAAATGCCTCCTGGTCCATCCGGGACTCGAACCAGCGAGCTTCTTTCTGTGAGGCGATAGTGCTAACCACTGAGCTACTGTGCCGCCCATTGCAAATATGTTAATGTACAGATATAATAATATACTTTGATCATGTTTACATAAATTATGTAATCGTATTATCATCTAAAATATAACGACTCAAAAATATAATGACTCGAAAACATGATGACTCTTTCTTTTGAGAGACAATATCCTTATATATTATGCGCTTTTTTGATTAACAACTTTGCAGACTGTTTGAACATTGAAGGACAGCTACATTACAAACTACAAATTAAGTATTTTCTCGAAAACCCATATGATCTGCCCTTTCCCTGACTTTTTGGAGGGAAATAATGCATTTAGATAGATCTTGTCCTTTTGCAGACATTTCCCAGAAGCACAGTGATCCATTTATCTGTCTCCACAATTTCATCTGGATGAACAGCAGGTTGTTGACCTGCAAGAGTGAAGAAAAGCCCTTGTGCGTTTACCAATGCTGCAAAGGCTAATTTAAAGTAGACACAATTAGCATAACGCCCACTGTTGTTCTCCTTGTAGAGTCAAAGGGTCGCATCCTAGATAATGGAAGTCTAACACTTTCACAGCTCCATCCCAAAAATACTCTTTATTGAATCTATAGACCTCAGTGTACTTCAAGTGGGATCTGAAAATGAACTGTTGTGACATCATTACAAACAAAATCAGGCCAAAACGAAGTTAAACTTAGGAGTTCAAAACAGCTTGCTCAAGCAAACTTTCTGGAAAAGTTTTCTCCTGCTGGTAAACTCACAACGGTGTGTGGGGATGATGTAATACGCAGGTGTGCTTCTGATACTCCTTCCTCTTTCAACTTGTTTATTTGCCAATAAATTATAGGTACAATTTAGCCATAATTAGCATAATGCTCAAATTTATTCTCCTTGTAGAGTTAAAGGGGTCTTGTCCCAAAAAGAATAGGTCTGAAATAAACTTTCACTGTTCAGAACGTCCTTACCAATCTAAAAAGACTATCCAAGGGCTTCAGTATATCTGGACTTAAAGGGATAGTTCACCCAGAAATGAAAATTTCCTCACCATTTACTCACACTCAAGTGGTTCTGAACTTTTATAAATTTCTTTCTTCTGTATTCTTCAGAATGCCTTCCTTTGTGTTCAACAGAAGAAATAAACTCAAACAGATTTGGGAGCAAATGGAGGATGAGTAAATGATGATAAATTTCCATTTCGGAACAACTATCGCTTTAAGTGAAAACAAACTAGTGTGATGTAATTTTGAACAAATTCAGGACAAATTGAGCAACAGTTGAAATAACACACACAGTTTTTTCCTTATTGAGTTAAACCGGTTGTTTCTTACAAAAATTGAGGGAACCTCCTTCCCAGTTCGAAAAGACATAGATGTACACTGAGTCAAAAGCTTGATTCTTTAAGCAATACTGGAAAACATCATGACTTCATTTTGATCAATATCTGGTCAATGTTTGATCAGTGTTTCCATCCAACTATTTCTATGTGGATTTTGTAATATTGTATAACACATGCTTAATGAGAATGCCAAGATGCGGGCATAATTTTTGTAATCAAGTAGAATTAACTTTTGATCCGATAAGAAGAAATGTGCATAAACTATGATGGAAACGCATTTACAGAATAAATTTCAGCATGCGCATCAAAAATGTCATGGGATTTCATTTTAACAGATCATGTAAAAGCAAAAATTGACAAAATAGGACAGCATTAATGGAGAAACCAGAGGATCAACCACATTGTAAAACATCTGAAATGTTGTTAGGTTCATTTTAAAATCCCTCAGCCAAAGTCTGTCATCAAAGTGGTTCAGCATTACCTCCAGAACTGTCTTAAGCATCTGCGTTCCCAAAGAGTATCTCATGGCTTTAAGAGCCACATTGTTCATTGCATTTTTTCTTCATCTTTTGAGGTGCATGTAATTTATTATATCAAAAAAAAGGCCCACATTAGCTTCTCCTACCACAGCAAATCCATTTTTTCTTTTTGATATTTGATGCCAATTTATCAGAAAGTGACGATTTTGTTCTCTTGGACTCACTGAATGGAAACGTTGCTTTATTCGCAAAGGTTTTATGCGATATTCCAGTTTTGCTCATAATTATAATGAGCGTCTTTTGATAGAAACATTTCTACTGGCACTGTTTTTGTAAATTCTTGGGACATTTTTGTCTTGGGATGTTCACTCACAATAAGTTACCACCAAAGAATGACAAATATTTATTTACCCCTAAACCAAGAACACTTTGTTGTGATTAGCCACAATTATAGTAAAAGGGTTAAATGATGGTGAATGAAGATTTGATGTAAACGCTGGAAATCCCAAGAAGCTCTGTTGGATCTCAAGGCTCTGATAAACAGTAGTTCAAGCTAAAGTGATAAATGAACTGGTGTGATGCCATTTTGAACAAAATCGTTTCAAAACTAGGTTTGTTTGAAGTTCATTCCGAGAGTTTGGAACTACTTGCCAAATTTAATCTTCAGAAAAGGTTTTCTCTTTTTGGTAAACACTTTCGATCTATCATTGGTCAGTACTTATGATGCAAGGAGTAGGTGTGGCTATGAGGCTCCACCTTCTTTCACATGAAAATCTTCCTGGTTCATTTTCTCAGTCCAGTTCATTGACTTTAAATTCAAGCACAAACAAACTGGAGAGCTTTAAAAGTATCTTAAACTTCTATTTATCCCTAAATGGAAAGAAAGAGCTGTTGTGTGTATATCTGAGCCTTAATCTGCAACATTGATCCATTCCGAAATCACAGTTAAACCACAGTGCAATTCTTGTCTGTTGTTATCGGCTGGCCTCCAGACTCTGTGACAAACGCTTCAGGTCCTCTGCTGGTGGAGATTGCCAAAGCGCCCGGAGCGAGTCTGGGAATCACTCTGACCACTGCCCTGCACAGGAACAAACAGGCCATCGTCATCGACAAGATCAAACCTGGCAGTGTCGTGGACAGGTACACACTCAAAAGGCCTCATTCAACAAACACAAGCAGAGCAAGTCACTGGAAACTTTTGTGGGTGTCTTTGTGTAAATTGAATATTTAAAGGTCCCGTGAAGTGCTTTGAAATGTGCAGTTTTTTTTCGATGTTTGACGTAATCTCGACTGATACATGAAGAGAGAATGAGACATAGTGTAACTCCTCCTCTTTTTAAAAACAGCCAATAGCATTTTGCTTTATCACCGCTCTACCAGTGAGAGTGGTTGAGCTCAAGCGTATCAAATGTGAAGCGTCTTGAAAGGGGCAGGGCATGTCAGATACTAGAGACTATTTGATTGGTCAAGATTTGATGACAAACTGAAGTCTGAGGTGACATGAATAAAACCGTTGATCCATTTAGGCGGAAGTGACAAGCTTGACATGTTTATATCAGTTTTATATCTCATAAATGCAATCAGTTGTCTCAATTATGCTTGCCTTGTTTACTGTTGGTTGCTAGGTTACCAATACTACAGTCAGCTGCTCTAATAACATGATTGAAACCCAATTAATTCACATTTGGGATTTGTTCTTTGTTTGCATTGGGAACTTTGAAAATATTTGCTTCATGTTATGATATAAATAATAGAAAACTACATTAATGGCAGGAAGTATCGTGCGGTTAATTATGCAAAATTCTGTAAATGTCAGGAAAACATTGTTTTGTAAATGATGTAAAATTGAGTCATTGGCAGGGAACCATGTTATAAATGACAAAAAATAACTTGTTCATGGCAAGGAAGCTATGCTGTAAAGGATGTGAAATTGATTTATTGACAGGGAAAGCTCTGTGTTGTAAATAACGGAAATTTGTGTCAATGCTGTGCAAGCGTGTCATAAATGATGGAATACTTAATTGATGGCAAGAAATCATGGACCTCATTCATGAAACAAACAGAATGAATTGTTGTTCAAATGGTTTGTAAAGCTGTTCTGATGATAATTCAGATTCTTGAAAGTCTTTGTATTTTCCACATGGTAGTTGGTGAATATGCTAGTTGGTAGTTTGATAAGTAATGTACACCTATCATGTGTAAATGCTGCAAAAATTTCAAGAGAATTTTTATCTCTATTTTTGGAAAACTGATTTCAGATTTTCTGGGAGTCCAGAACATACCACTGTGTTCCTGGACACGTAATTTATAAATTGCAATTTACATGCGGAGATAATGCTAATTGTGAATATTTATGAATCATTTTAAATCATTAACATACACGTTTATAAATCAAATCTGATCTTTACTAAGTGTTCAGAGGAGCATTTTCAGAAAGGTCTGTGTTATGCAGAAATGATTTTATGAATATTTATGAATGTTTCATGAATGAAAGTTGAAAAGAATGGATTATTTGACCCAAAAAGGAAAAAATATTCTGTTATAAACTACTCACACTCATGTTGTTCCCCTGAGACCTTCATTCATTCTCAAAACAAAAACTAAGATTTTTTTAGATGAAAATCTGAGAGCTCCCTCATCCTCCATATACAGCAACTCTCCTGAGACATTCAAAGTCCAGAAAAGGAACCAAACATATTGTCGAAACATTCCAGCGTGACTCTAGTGGTTTGACTAAAATCATACGAAGCTCCAAGAACACTTTTGTTCACCAAACCCCCCTCCCCCCCCCCCCCCCCCTAAATAGGATGTTTTTCACCTATGTCTTATATTCCGTTTCAGGTCAGGATGCGTGTTTACTATGGGCAATTTGAAATATTGAAATTAGAGTCAGCAGCACAACATGCATGCATCGTATTGCCCGTAGTAAACTCGCACCCTGATCTGGCATGAGAGACATAGGCAAACCAAGTTGTTTTTACATTGATTTATTTATTTTTTGGTGCAAAAATGTGTTCTTGCAGCTTTATATAATTACAGTTGAACCATTGAAGTCACATGCAATGTTTTCATTTCTTTTCTGGACTTTGAATGACCATTGCTGTCTATAGAGGCTCAGAGAGTGCCTGGATTTCATCTAAAATATCTTAATTTGTTTTCTGAAGATGAACGAAGGTCTCAGGGTTGAGTAATTAATAACAGAATTTTTATTTTTGGGTGAACTAACCCTTAGTATGGTCATTTTAGTCAGATTTGCGGTTGTGTTTAACGTGTCCCACATTTATGACAGTTCTAGCAGTTGTCTGTTTGCGTCTCAGGTCAGGAGCGTTACATGTTGGTGATCATATCCTGTCTATAGACGGCACCAGCACTGAGCACTGCTCGCTTCTGGAGGCAACGCAGCTGCTGGCTAGCACATCTGATCAGACCAAACTGGAGATCCTGCCCGCACACCAAACACGCCTGCCCGGAAAACCCCAGGACACCGGTGAGACTTGGCACAGTCTGCAGACGAGTGCAGCTTTCCAGAATACGCATTAGGTCTAATCTGAGACCTCTTCAATTGTAAATGTAATACAGTACATTGAAAGTCATACTGTACATGAATCATACTGTACAAGAATTCTATGATCAATGTTTCCGTTTTCTTAATTTTGAGTTCTTTTTTTCTCAATGCGGGGGATGAAGTTATTATTCATTCATTCATTCATTCATTCATTTTCTTTTCGGCTTAGTACCTTTATTAATCTGGGGTCGCCACAGTGGAATGAACCGCCAACTTATTCAGCATATGTTTTACGCAGCGGATGCCCTTCCAGCTGCAACCCATCACTGGGAAACCCATACACTCCCATTCACATACATACAATATGGACAATTTAGCTTACCCAATTCACCTATACCGCATGTCTTTGGACTGTGGTGGAAACCGGAGCACCCGGAGGAAACCCACGCGAACACGGGGAGAACATGCAAACTCCACACAGAAATGCCATCTGACCCAGCCGAGGCTCGAACCAGCGACCTTCTTGCTGTGAGGCGACAGGGCTACCCACTGCGCCACCGTGCAGCCAAAATTATTATTATTGTTATTATATATTTATAACCTTTTGGGGTTATGAGTGGTTGTTTTGGTGTTTTATGTGGTTCCTATGATATTTTAAGTGGTTGCTAGTGTGTTCTGGTTATACTTCACTGTTGCTATTCTGTTATGTGTGGTTGCAGGGCAGTTGCTGTAGTGATCTGGGTGTAACTAAGGTGTTGTTGGTTGTTACTAATGCTTGTATGGGTGGTAGTTATATAATTGCTAGAGTGTTCTAGGTACAGTAGTTGCTATGGTACTCTGGGTGATTGTTAATTTTTTTAATGAATCGTTGCTGTGTTATTGTTATTTGTCGCTTAAAGGGCTGTTCTAGTGTATTTTGGATTGTTGCTTGGTGGTTGCTCGGGTGTTGCTTGATGGTTTCTAAGAGCAGTTGCTAGGATTTTCTAGATAGTTGCTAGACATTTACTAGTGATTGGCAATTTACATATATTAGTACTGTGGTTGACGACACGGTGGTGCATTAGGTAGCGCTGTCGCCTCACAGCAAGAAGGTCTCTGGTTCGAGTCCCAGCTGGGTCAGTTGGCATTTCTGTGTGGAGTTTGCATGTTCTCCCCGTGATCGCGTGGGTTTCCTCCGGGTGCTCCGGTTTCCCCCACAGTCCAAAGACATGTGCTGTAGGTGAATTGGGTAAGCTAAATTGTCCGTAGTGTATCTGTGTATGTCCTGGTCCTCCAGGTTGGGGGTTGAGCGTTGTGCTAACGACCCACCTCATAAAAACTAGATTTTACGAAACACCAATCTGGTGCGGCTAAATATCAACTTCGATATAAATGGCCCTGGGAGTAAGTAAGTAAGTAAGTACTGTGGTTGGTGGCTAGCATTTTCTAAGTGGTTGTTTTATAGTACTAGGTTTTTTTTTTACTAGGGAGTGCCAGGAGGTTGTTTGTTTGGTAAGTCTAGGGTGTTCTGGGTGGTTGCTAGGATGTTAAGGTAGTTGCTAGGCAGTTGCTTTAGTGTTCTGGGTGGTTGCTAGGGTGTTGCTAGGATGTTCTAGACAGTTACTAGGCATTTACTAGTGGTTGGTTATTTACATTTACTATTACTGTGGTTGGTTGCTAGATGGGTCCAAGTGGTTGTTATACAGGGTGTTCTAGAGTGACTGGGATGCTCTGGATGTTTTTTGTTGCCTGCAGGGTTCTGGGTGGCTGCTATGGTGATCTAATTAGTTGGTAGGCAGTTGTAGGGTGCTCTGGGTGGTTGTGAAGGTGTTGTCAATTAGTTGCTAGGGTGTTATGGATGGTTGCTAGGTGGTCCAAAGGCAATTAAAAATACTTTGGTGAGTGCTAGGCAGCTGGTGTTGAATGGGTGGTTAATATGCAATTGTTTGTGTTCTAGGTGGTTGTCGTGTGGTTGCTAAGATGTTCTAGGTGTTTGCTAGTTTTTTTGGGGGGTGGTTGCTAGAGTGGTATGAATGGTTGCTAGGGTGTTATGGGTGGTTGCCATGTGGTTGCTAAGGTGCTATAAATAGTTGCATTGTCATTGCTAATGTGTTTGGTGTGATTATTGAACAGGTATTTTGGCAGGTTGCACAGTTGTTGCTAAGGTTTTAGGGTGTTCTGGGTGGTTGCAAAGGGCGATCGATAAGTCTTTCTAAAGGTCTGACTGAAGTTTGGTAGCTATAGCATGAACGTCTGAGAAAAAGTTGTTTAAATATTTAAATATTGTTTAAATTTCTTTCTCAGGCCAACATAACCCAATCCAGAAAGTCATATGTTTATACACTCAATAGTAATACCCCATTGATTTGATTCCCTGAGAGGCAAAATGGTCCAGTACTTCATGCAGACTATAACAGTGTATACGAATTTACAGACTTTTAGCTCAATCTGGTAGGCACTGTTCATCTCCTGCATTCGCATATAAACAAGGATGTAAATAAATAATCAGAGTTTTTGTCCGGCACTTCTTTGGTTTATTATTGGGCTGTGGTCTGTTGGCTTCATAGGGTGAGCAGGTCTTCGTCATTAAATCTGTCCTGCGCTCAGAAGCTTGAGGGGCGACATCAAGCAGAATGAGGATCTAATTAAACAAGAGGACAAAGCAACATCAGCATCCATGTTGTCTCGTCCTAATTTGAAGATACATGTGAAGTTTATATTTCTATAATTAGCAAGATTAGGATGACCTCTTTTGGAATAAATATTACTATTATTATTAATGTTATTACTATTACTATTATTATTCATATTATTATTAATATTAATATTGTTATTAATATTAATACTATTATTATTATTATTGTTATTATTATTATTAATATTAATAATATTATTGTTATCATTATTATTATTGTTATTATTATTGTTATTATTATTATTATTGTTATTATTATTGTTGTTGTTGTTATTATTATTATTTATTTTAGACCTTTGTCTAAACATCAAATGCTTGTTTTTAAATATATTTTAAAAACTATATATATTTTTTATATATATATATTTTTTACTTTTACACCTTGATGATAAATCTTCAAATACTTGTTTTAAAACTTTGACTTTGAAGTTCTTGCTTTTCCTGTCTCTTCAATCATCCAAAAAACTTTGATACCCATCGTTTTTAATCTCAAATGTGTTGCTTTGTATTAAAATTGCACTGACCTCTTCAATTTCATGCATAAATACATCATAAAATCATTCACCCAAGTGCAGATTTTTGGGCACAGGAACAAACATCCCTAATGCATATAAACAAGTAAAATGAATTAGTTTCCAGCATCTGATCTGTCATGTTGAAATATTGAAATATGATATATAGGTCATTCCTGCCATGCCGAGAAAGGCTGAAATGATGGAAAAATATATTTGCGAGTGTGATCTATTAAACCCGGCAGGACTTCAATCAAGAATTGTCACCCACTTGCGGAGCCCGTGTCAATAATATAGAGAAACCTGACCCAGGAAATAAATGGAGTTTGATGTTTTCGCTGTGTCACTCCAACATTACTGATTCAGATTTATATGCTACTGTTGGAGCTGACCTTGTTTGCGGAGGAAATGTGAAAGTGTGTTTGGGTAGCAGTTCATTTGAGTTCAGTTCATTGAGATTTCAGTCTTGGGATTTGATGTGAGGGTGAAGAGAGAATAAATTTTGATGCATTTGCATATTTGGTAGACACTGTTTTTTTTTGTTTTTGTTTTTTTCAAACAGCAATGATTTCAGGTAGAAAGCCATCAGATTGATGCTTGTAATTTATTGTTTGCATAAAAATAAATCTTTATAAAAAAGGGGGAACAAAATAAATAAATAAATAGTTAAATAAATAAATAAATAAATAATATATATAATATAATATATAATATATATTAATTTAGATATTAATTTAATAATTAATAATAAATTATAATGTATGCATTTAAACTAAATATGATCTAAATGTAATAAATTATAATGTATATTATTATTTATATTTTTAATGATATACCTTTTTTTGTTTAGCTGTTAAGTATGGATAGATTTACATTTACATTTTACATGTTTTAATAAAAAATTGATTAAAAAATTCTTTCCATATTAAATAAGTTTCTAATATTATTATTATTTATATTATTATTATTATTTTTATTATTATTATTATTAGACCTGAGCTGAGTTTTCCGTGCAGTGTCAAATTATGATATTGAAAGACATTTATTGACATCTTTATGATATAATTTTATATTTTATAAAAAAATTAAATAGTTTAAAAAATGTAAACATGAAAAATATAATTTTTTAAATTATATTAGTAATTAATGTACTACATGCATAAATATCAGTAAATGAATACAATTTACCACATTTACCATAAACAAATAAAATAAAATTCATTCATTCATTCATTTTCTTTTCGGCTTAGTCCCTTTATTAATCTGGGGTCGCCACAGCGGGATGAACCGCCAACTTATCCAGCATATGTTTTATGCAGCGGATGCCCTTCTAGCTGCAACCCATCACTGGGAAACATTCATACACATTCATTCCCACACATACACTACGGACAATTTTAGCTTACCCAATTCACCTATACCGCATGTCTTTGGACTTGTGGGGGAAACCGGAGCACCCGGAGGAAACCCACGCGAACACGGGGAGAACATGCAAACTCCACACAGAAATGCCAACTGACCCAGCCGAGGCTCGAACCAGCGACCTTCTTGCTGTGAGGCGAACGTGCTACCCACTGCGCCACCGTGTCGCCTCATAAAATAAAATATGCTATTTATTTATTTATAATATAATTTTTATGTCTATTTTGTATTTTATGCCCCTATATATATATATATATTGGATGAATCAAGTCATTATTGTACAATTGCATTTGATTTGTGATTCCTAAATTATGCCATTTACCCATATTGCACATCCTAGTTGATCTAAATTAAACAGCAATCTTTCAGTAGAAGTTCAGATTAAAACTTTTTTATTTGTACTGTATGTCCAAATTTTACTACCGTATACAGATATACACTACACAAGCCATTGCTAAACCACAGCTCCAGTCACTTGTTCATTTCGTATTCTACATAAAAGACGTGGTTTTAAAAAAGCAGTATTGTAATCTCCTTACTCGAATTAAGCTCCCGTCACATCAGACTTTACCGTCATCATTCCTGGTGTTCTCAATTCCTGCATCAAGAGACGTAGCAGACGAGCTTAGCATAAGCCACAAGGAAGAGGGATTTACCGCTCAAATGCTAGAAATATGCCTCATTGCTGCTCAGATAGTAGTATTTAACTTGTCTTGGGGAGAAATCTGTCAGAAAGTGCCATTTCTTATGGCCTTGTCACATCATGTTTGTGTTTTTGCCACACATGAAGCTAACAGAATGCTAATATGTAACATCGCGTTGCATGCGTAGGAGTTTAAAGGTCTTTTTAGTAACTTAGGGAAGATTTACTGCAAAAAAAGAGCCTCTAGACTTTATTAAAACCTTAATGTGTAGTCACACACACATATCACACAGTGTTTTAAAGCTTCTTATGGTTTATTTTCAAAAAAGCTAAAGTTAAACCTAAGTTGTTGAGTGTTGTGTTACTCAGGGTCTTTCGCCGCATTACTTTCCTTCTGTTCTGGAAAATTCATCTTAAGTTGAATCTTGGTGTACCACTGTATCTTGGAGTAAGGTATTAAAAATCTTTGTAATCAATAAACCAGGCTAATGATAAACTGCTAATGACTAGCTAAAATCTAGCTAGCATGTCCAAAAACACAGATGTATTAAGATATATGAGGGTAAAGGATCATTTTAGTTTACATATAATATAAATTACATTGTGTTGTATGTATTTCCAGAGAAATTAAGGTGCTGTTGACAATTATTAGATATGATGTCACAGTAGTGAGATACATTAGAGAAACATAATTGTACAATGTAAGATGTAAACAATGAAGTCGCAGTTAAAAGCTATTTAATTAGAAATTAAATAACAATATTTGATGCTGCTCTGCAAATCATTGCCATCTAATATCCAGTCCTGAGGCAAAACCCACTGTGAATCACTACCTTATAACGAATTGCGTTTCTTGTTTAATATTTTACATTAAAATCACTGTGTTTTTTTAATAGTCATTCTTCTGCTACTGTCAGACCTAGAGTACTGCATTATGATTGCTTGGAGATACTGCGGCGGTCCTGCAGAACAAATGAGAACAAGCACATGCACGTTCACAGAGGCACTCAATTACACGGCCCGCCGCTAGCAGCAGGACTTCATTAGCCTGTTTGCTAATGAGCTTCTTCATTGTTTTTGCATGCACATTCATTTTCCACAGACCAGTATTAGAGGCGCAAATGCAACTTCAACAGACCCTCAAGACTCCATATGATGTCCAAATACGTATTAATGAGAACAATATTGAAAACGTATACCTTTTTTTGATGATATTTTTTGTCATTATAACCTGCTAGAAACATCAATGTTAGCAACATGCTAATTCATTTTAGCAGCATGTGGTGAGAGCAATATTGAGAGTGCATAAAGTTGCTTTTTTAATACCATTATCTGTCATTTTCTGATATATTTTATGTTATGTATTCAGTGAAAGTTCAGAAAAGTGACCACCCGCACTGCTGGGACCCCTGTGTGAACTACTGCCATTCTCAACATCCTGGTCACTGTAAGACATCGACGTGGACTTCTGCTTCCAGTAACCCTTCCAGCTCTCAGGATTACTGCAAATGTAACTACAGTACACCATATATACCATATTTAATTACATTATAAGTAGCACTGTCAAACGATTAATTGCATCCAAAATAAAAGTTCATATTTACATAATATATTTCTGTGTAATGTGTATATTTTTGAGTATTTAAATATATGCATGAATATATTGTATAAAATATTTGTTTATATTTATATACTGTATATATCAATATTTATATATATATTATACAAATTATACATGCATACAAATGTACTGTTTATGTAAATATCTTTCTTTTGTATATTTGACTATTTTATGTTCAGTATGTGTGTGCATTTAGTCATACTGTATATACATAAATATACATGCATATGTTATGTAAATACAAACTTTTATCTAGGATGCAATTAATCACGATTAATTGTTTGACAGCACTAATTTTAAGGTGTAAAGTTGATTTGGCTAATTTGCACTTTTAGTATTAAAAATACTGCAAATTTGTGTTGACACTTACCTTTTTCCAGGCACTATTCAACTATTAAACTACTTACAGTATAGTTAGATGTTAGCATGTCCAGCACTTTAAGGTTTTTTAGACACATTTTTGCAAATATATTGTAGAAATAATTCAGTCTCCGAACATACTAAAATGCTAATTTACTAAAAATCCTAATTTCTAAATGCTTCTCCTCCTACAGCTTTCAGCCTACAACCACCAAACATGGCTCAGACCATCAGACAGAGCTGAAGGTTTAGGCTATCTTTTCTAATCGATCAGAATTATCAGAATCAAAATTGTGAAAAAAAAGGGCTTTTCTTTGAGGGGGTGAAAACATTTGAACAGTAAATCATGCAGAGTCTAACAACATGCTGAAAACATGCTAGAGACATGCAAATTCATTCCAGTGGAATGTTAAGAAACTAATGCTGGAACTGTTAAAACATGCTAATTTCATTCATTCATTCATTCATTTTCCTTCGGCTTAGTCTCTATTTCAGAGGTTGCCACAGCGGAATGAACCGCCAACTTTTCCAGCATATGTTTTACCCAGCTGCAACCCAGTACAGGGAAACACCCACACACACACTCATTCTCACACACGCATACACTACGGCCAATTTAGTTCATCCTATTCACCTATAGTGCATGTCTTTGGACTGTGGGGAAAACGGAGCACCCACACCAACACGGGGAGAACATGCAAACTCCACACAAAATGCCTCCTGGTCCAGCCGGGACTCGAACCAGCGAGCTTCTTGCTGTGAGGCGACAGTGCTAACCACTGTGCCACCATGCTGTCCCAACATGCTAATTTGTGCTAGCAAAATGCTAATTCAGACATGCTGTACAGCTGTTTGACAAAAATGACTGAATGATATCCGTTCCTGTAATCCCATAATAGGGATTGACACTATTAGGCAATAAAATGTACTGGTATCTAAAAACAATACTAGTACCTACAAATAACCACTAGTGTTTTTAAAAAAAGTATGTACTTGTCACAACTAGGATACACACTTGTAAAAACTGAAGAAAAAAAATCTCCTCATGATGGATCCTCCAAAAAGTCAATGAAAATGTTGTTCATTTTTTTTACTGGTAACAATAGTACAATTAACAATCAAACTACTGAATTAGTATTGTAGTATTGAATGACTGCATAGTAAATCTTTAATAGGTACCAGTATCTAATAAATACTACTATAGTATCTAGTAGTAAGTAGCATATCTAAGGAGAAAATGTCTACTTAATAGGCATTGGGATCAAATGAATGAGTACTTTACATCAGTACTTATTCATTAAATGCTAGTCCTTAGTCATTAAATATGTAATAACTAAGGAATAGCATTTAATGAATAAGTACTGATGAAAGTATATTAATATTTAAAAAAAAATAAGCACTAGTAGTATGAAAATAGATACTAGTATGTCTCATATGTTGAAACAGCTTTCAATACAACAGTTTTCTGCAGAAACCCTTTTTAGTCAGTCATCCATCATTTACATGTAAAATGGCATTTCATTAATACTGAAAATTGTTCTTAACCCAGACGTCCACCTCCCAGCGGCAGCCTCCAAATTAAATAAAACGTCCCCTTAAATAACAAATGCTTAGAGGAGCGGATGGATCTGCAAAGACTAGCAAGGGAGCAGTAGAATATGGATCATTAACCTGCAGCGAGCCGCTCAGTCTTTTGGACCGCTGCCATGATTTTACATTTTTAATGCGGTTGCGCTGCCTGATTTTTCTCTCTCTTTCTCCCCAGCGATAGTCTGCATTAACTTCTCTCCTGGGTCCACCACCACAACGGGCATGACCAGCCAGGGTTCCAGCACGCTGCCCCGGGCCGCTCCGCCAATGAGTCCGCGCAACTCCATGCTAAAGAGACGACAGAGGAAAAAAGAGCACAAGAGCTCCTGTAGGTGACTGGATTGGTTTACAGTTTGTCATATATTGCTATTCGACATGGTCTAAGATAAAGCAAAATCCCATAAATGACGTTATTGACATCTATGGATGTACATATCTTCTTAGGAAATTATAATGTAGCTAACTTAAGTGGAGTTGGATGTTGTTAGCATGTTTATAAGGTGTTAGCAAATTATATGCTCTAATTAATTTTGAAAAATTGATTTTGGGATAATTATTATTGTTTGAGAGTTAAACAAGACACCAAATGTAGCTTTCAATTGTTTCGAAATTATTATTATTATTATCAATAATAATAATAATAATAATAATAATAATAATAATAATAATAATAAAACTATAGGTCAAATACAGGAATTGAAGTTACCATAAGTGAGACAACCTATCAAAATTTACATTTTTACTTTTACTATATAAAATACACAGGTTTTTATTGCCATTTTAACTTTAAATTAGTTCACCTGTAGAGTTAGCTGTTATCATGTTGCGAAGCTTACAACAAACTATTTTAATGTATTAAGCAATGCTAATTTGTTTGTAAACAGACAGAACTGTTTTCTTTTGATTGGACCTTGTGTAGTCACCTGTATAGCTAGATGTTAGCATATTGCTAAGCTAATGACACAGCTTGATTTGTACTGATAATTCATAGACATTTACAATGTGTGTTATGCGGTTAATATTACAAGATAGAAATGTTTTATCTATCAATTATACAATCTGTAACAATTAGAAAATATACATACGTTAATTGTATGTTAGCATGTTGCTAAGCTAACAATGCTATTATTGGTAATAATAGCACTCACAAATATTGGATCAATAATCTTTTTTTTACTTATATTAGCCTAATTTAATCTATCTATCTAATGACCTTTTAGTTAAGTGTGGAGTTAGATATTTGCATATTTCTAAACACATTACTCAAACACTCACAAATTTACATAAGCAATCTGTTCTTAATTAGATTAGTTTTTTTTATTGTCTATCAAATTAACTTTTAGTTTCCTGAATAATTAGATGTTAGCATGTTGCTAAGCTAATGGCACAGCTTGATATGTACTGATAATTCATAGACATTTACAGCGTGTGTTATGGGTTTATTTTTATAAGATGACAATTTTTTTATAGCCTAATTAGAAACTTTTATTTGCCTTAGTTGTACACTAGCATGCTGCTAAGCTAACAACACTATTGTAGGAAATAATAACACTCAGAAACATTGGATCAATAATATATTTTTGCTTATATTAAACAAAGTTAATCTATCTGTTTGGTGAACTTTAAGCTATGTGAGTTAGATATTTGCATTTCTAAGCTAATAATAACACATCCCTGCTGAAAAAAACAGCATATGCTGGTAAGGTATGTTTTGATGCTGGAATGCTGGTCTTTGGTGTCTCAATGCTGGTTTTGCTGGTCTCAATGCTGGTTTTGCTGGTCTCAATGTTGTTCTTGCTGGTCTCAATGCTGGTCTTGCTGGTCTCAATGCTGGTTTTGCTGGTCTCAGTGCTGCTCCTGACCAGCATTGAGACCAGCAAAACCAGCATTAAGACCAGCAGGACCAGCATTGAGACCAGCAAAACCAGCATTGAAACCAGCAAAACCAGCATTGAGACCAGCAAAACCAGCATTGAGACTAGCAAGACCAGCATACCAGCATCAAAACATACCTTACCAGCATATGCTGTTTTTTTCAGCAGGGATTGCTATTGTAATACCTACAATAAGTTTAGCAACATGCTAACATACAACTAAGGTAAATAAACATTTCAAATTATAGGTAGTCTAACTGATAGATACAAATCTTATAAAAATAAACAGATAACATATGTTGTAAATGTCTATGAATTGTCAGCACAAATCAAGCTGTGTTGTTAACATGTTGCTAAGCTAACAACACTATTGTAGGTAATAATAGCACTCACAAATATTGGATAAATAATCTTTTTTTACTTATAATTTAACTCTACACAGTCAATACATTACCCTAGGTTGCATAAATAGCCTGTTCTTAATTAAATTTAAATATTTATTCGGTCTATCAAATTAACTTTTTGTCATCTGTTAGCATATTGCTAAGCTAATGACACAGCAGGTTTGTTGAGTTAAATTTATGACATTTCTCTCTGTTTAGCCGTGTCTTTAGCCTCAAGTTCGGTGGGTCCCGGAGGTCAGATAGTCCACACAGAGTCCAGCGAGGTCACTCTGAGAGGAGACCCTCTCAATGGCTTCGGGGTTCAACTACAAGGTGGAATATTTGCAACAGAAACGCTCTCCGCACCTCCTCTTATCCGCTTCATTGAGCCAGACAGCTCAGCCGAAAGGTACGACACAAAATGTAACTAAACCATGCTCATCAAGCATAAGCAAACACACTGTAGGTCCCACAATGCACTAATGATCCACCGAAAATGCAGAAAGGATCTTTTTTTAAGAGCTGACATACACTGACTCTGAGAGAGATGCGCTGGAGTTGGTATATTACCTCAGAAACTGGGTCAACACTCAGTAGGAGACTCTCACTGCTAAAAAAATCACACCTTTTATCAGCAACATTTAAGAAAGAGACTTTAATTCATAATATATTACAAGGTTGGAGTGTGTCGCTGTCACACTTTGTGCTCTTGTAATATTCAGGAAGGAACTCAGTTGAAAACAAAAATCACACAAAAACATTGTACGTACAAATTAGGTTTCTTTTTATTTGTCCGGAGGAATTTGAAACTCAGCTGCTTCAAAAGCTGCCACATCAGATGCTTTGCTAATATCCGCTAACTTTAGCAAATTCTTGCTGTATGTCAACAAGTGTCTCACGGTTTTCTTTGTGTTTCTCTAAGGAAATTGTAGGACATTTTAAGATACAACAAAGCTGCTGTATTGCTAACATTTTGTACAATATTTATTAACTGCTTTGCGAACATTTTGCTAAATTCTTCTAAACCCTCAGGTTTTTGTCTGTTTAGTTACTTTAAACTAGCATTAATCTCTCGTTGTTTGTTAGCAGTTGTTGAAAAGTCTGAAATAGAGCTGCAACAAATGTGCCACATCAGCTGCTTTGCTAATGTTTGCTAACATCTGGCTAATATCCCTGCTGAAAAAAACCCCATCAGAAACTGTCACTGAAGTTCTAATGGTTTTGTAATGGATTTAATATTGGTTTAAATGGATCCCATGAGTCTCTATTGCTAAATTGTTTTCCTTTCTATTGGTGGAATATTAAAACCAATAAATCGTAATTGAATATGTCCCTAAACACGCTTGAAACCGTTAAAATGTACTGGTTTTAATGGTTTAATTTGATGGTTTGTAATAGTTTTAAAGGTATTTGTAGTGTAAATCATTAGAATCTTCTGATGGTTTCTATTGTTTTTGCTATAATATGTCAACAATTTTTTGAACGGATCTTTGTATTTGTACAAAGGCATTGTAGGAAAAACATTGTTGTTGTCAAACGTTGTTGCTACAAAGCTGCTCTTTTAGCTGTTTTGCTAACATTTTGCTAACATTTTGATTAGTAACTATAGCTGTAAACTCACTGTATGTATATGATTTTATCATTTGGGTCTCTTTTTGCTTGTCCAAAAGAAACATCTGAAGATACAGTAATTGTTGCAAATGTGCTACATCAGCTGCTTTGTTGTTCGTTAACATTTGGCTAACTAGCTCTAATTGCTTATATAATTGGTTCTCTTTTTAGAGAAACTAAGTTTAAGATTTGTTTTTTGCTGCTCTAATATTACTGTTTTGATGATTAATTTTGTATATTTAGTTCTTACTGTCTTATAGTTGTTGTCTGATCTGGCCTTATCAATACTTTTAGGATAAACACCTGAAACTAAGTTGCCGCAAATATGCTAAATTTGTATTAATATTAAAACGGTCTTGTTTTGGTGTTTTTAGTAAAAATAACAGACATTTAGTTGTAATTTGCTTTGGTAACTGTGCCAATTTAGCTTTACATTTTTATTGTATGGTTTAAAATGTGTTAATTTGCTTTGTTTGCAAATGTTTTGCTAAATGTAGGTCTAAACTCTTACTCAACAGTAGTTTTATGACTCATTACTTTTAGCCTAAAGATAATTATAGGATGGCAATGTGACTTTAATTTGCTAAAAACCAATTTGGAAATCTGATTTATAACCATATATGGACTTATAAAATTATAGCTATAAAATTTGAACGTGTACATATTTTCAATTCCAATGGTTGAAAAACTATATGTAAATGGTCTTTTTTGCAATATTTTGAAATATCTGTTGCATATATGACGTATATTTTATATATATGAAGTCCAAACATGAACTTTTATGGCTTATTTAGATATTTTGCCATTAATCAGGTTTGTATATGGTAAGATTTCACTTCTGTTGTTTTGCTAATATTTTGTAGCACTTAAACAGCTATAATTTGTCCAAAGGAAGTTTAATATTAGACTACCCTGCTGGGGAAAATAAAATAGAAACCCACACATAATTTGTAATTGTTTTAATGGGTATTATATTAGTTTTAATGGAAATCAATGGTCCCTGTAGGTCTTCTAATTGGTGGCATGTTAAAACACACAGATTCCTAAAGCAATATGTCCCAGAACCCACTAGAAACCATTAAATCTCTTTGGCTTTAATGGTTAATACTTGATGATGTGTGGTGTTTTTAATTGTACAAAAGTTGTATATTTACTTCAGCAGGTTAAGCTGATTTGAAAGTACTACATCAGCAGATTTTTAACTGTTCTGTCAATAGTGCTGAGTGTTTGTCACCAATTTGGGTCTATTTTAATTTTTGAAAGTTCAAACTAATATAAATTCATCTGTTTCACTTACATGTTGTCGTTGAGCTGGACATTTATTTGATGCCAGTAGATGAGATCCAAATCAAACTCTCCATAATTATATTCAGACCTGCAAATTATTTTGTTTTTGTAGCTCAGTGTGTGAGTCAGTCCTGGTGTGAGGCTTTACCGTAAGCTGACTGATCTGATGTGTGTTGAGTTGTGTTGTACTGTGGCAGTGTGCGACATTTGGGATGTTTGGGCTGGAAGTCACTGTATGTCAGGTCAGTTGAATTCTCTTCTAAACACACATGGCTTCCCACAGTGACGCCAGACAGAAAATGAGCTTATAAATCAGCCAATCAGCCCAACCTTTCTCTGTTGGCTTTAAATCAACTCTCCGCTTATTGACAGTAGGCTTATTTTACAACTCTCCTTGAGTTAAACAGCTGAGATTTACCATTTTTTAATCCATTCAGCTGAACTCCAGGTTTGGTGGGAGCACTTTTAGCTTAGCTTAGCATAGATCATTGAATCGGATTAGACCATTAGCACCTCGCTCAAATGTTTCGAAAAAGAGTTTCAATAATTTTCCAAGTTAAAGCATTACTAGGGCGACGCGGTGGCGCAGTGGGTAGCACCAGATAACTGCTGTGTGCATCCTGTCTGTCTCAAAATGTAGTGAAAAGTACTACAAAATGGTAAGTTTGATTAAGGTGTTTACATGCTTGTACTGCACTTCAATAATGCAACTAAAATAGAAATACTCCACATGTCTTAATTTGATTTCTGTTTAGTTCAAATTGTGACTTTAGTCGGATTAAGGCAATCAAAAATCGCTGTTTACATGGTAGACTCTTAATCATATTAAAATTGGAGTATTGGTGTCCATGTAAACGTACTGATTGTAAAGTCTGGCCTACTTTGCTGAGTATTTTGACCAAGAACAGGCCGCAAATCAGCTGCTGGATTAATCATCTATCATATCATCTGTCTTGTTTTGATTGGCAGGTGTGGGCTTCTCCAGGTTGGAGACCGAGTTTTATCCATCAATGGAATTCCTACAGAAGACGGAACGCTGGAAGAGGCCAATCAGCTGCTCCGAGATGCTGCTCTGGCCAATAAGATCTTGCTAGAGATTGAGTTTGATGTGGCAGGTTAGTTGGGTCTCCTGCCTTTTCCACTTAGAATTCTTAACCATTTGATGCATACAATCACACCGGTGTGATCAGTCTAGTCTGGTTCTTTGAGCATACGATCATACTGATGTTATTATAACATTCAGTGTCACATGATCGCCCATCATAGATCAGCTAATATGATATTTATTAAGCTGTTTAACCCCTTAACTGCCAGTGGGATGCTTAAAAGTATAGTTCACCCAAAAATTAAAACTCAAAAATTACACTCAAGCCATCCTCGGTGTATATGACTTTTTTTCTGTTAGACGAACACATTGGTGTAGTTTTACATTTTATCCTGGCTCTTTCATGCTGTATAATGGTGTTGGATAGTGGCTTTTATTTTGAAGCTTCCGAAACTAAATAAATCCGTTGTGAAACTAGCCCATAAGCTGCCATGGGGATAATACGTGTCTTATGATGTGGGTCATTATGTTTTTCTAATATCTAAGCTTTCTGAATACATACTTTACCACTTTTTCCTTTTAGGTAGGAAGAGTGATAGATTAAAACCCATTTAGTGTCACCCTACGACTTGTGGGACCATTTGTGCTTACATTTTTAAACCATAAAATAGTCTAAACATAAAGCAATCATAAAAAACAAGATATCATTTGAAAGCTTAAAATTGTCTAGTTTCCATATTTGGTGATTGAATTTTTACTCGATATTACTGAGCAATAGGTATTTGTTCATTTGCAATAAGAATTACTTTGCTACAGAAATCAATGTTAAAAGAAACCTTGAAAGATAACATTCATTCTATAAAAAAACAATGGTCTGAACATGTTTTAAATTTTTTATTAAAAACTGAAAAATCTCAGTTTGTGATGCCGAACCAACTGTAACACACATCCTGGTTTCTCACCACAGTTTTTTACTGATATTTTTAGAGGCCAATTTGGCCAAATGAAAAGTATGAAAAAATAAATGGTTTATATCGCTCCAACTGTACACAGAAATAGCTGCTCATTTGCATTTAAAGAGACACATGAAAACAGCTAGCTTTACTTTCACCCATGAAGATTTACAGCATACTATAATACATTTTGAGCTAAACATCACATATGGGGCCACATGAGAGTTATATATACAGTATATTACATGTTTATATATATATATATATATATAAGGAGTATAATAGAACCTTTTAAGTTATAATTACTATGTAATAACCTAACATTGCTGTTGTACATCCATCCAGAATCTGTTGTGCCTAGCAGTGGAACTTTCCATGTGAAGCTGCAGAAGAAAAGAGGAGTTGAACTGGGCATCACTATCAGTGGTAAGACCTTTACTTTTCAGTGGTTTTGTACTGTAAAGTTAGTTACCACCTTTGGTTACTTTTGACTCAAAATAAATTCACAATAACATGAATGAAAGAATATTTTTAGGATATCTACACTCACCTTCATTCAATTTGAGTGTTTTCTACTAATAATACTAGTAATTTAACAACTGCTACTACTAATAATAGTTGTTTTAGTAGTTAAGTGTAGTTTGTGGCAATATATTAAAAACAAAATAGAAAGTAAATGAGTATTTTACAGTAATCACAATAAAATATAAAATAAATCTAATTATCAGTCAATTTTCAATCAAATCAATAAAGCCAGGCCACCATTAATAAACAAACAAACAAACAAACAAACAAACAAACAAACAAACAAACAAACAAACAAACAAATAAATAAATAATCAAAAATCTATCAAAGTAACCTTCATATTATGTATTAATATAAAAAATATAGTTATGTATTTCCTTATTTAATGTTTTATTAAGAGTAACAAAATGACAAAAAAGTTAGCACACATTTAAATATGAACAAAATTTATATATTAATGATAAATTGTACTGTATAATTGCATTATTGAGTGATTGCGTTTGAAGAAAAAAACATTATACGATCTGATATGCAGCAACTGAACAAAATGCAGTAACACTACCAATAATAATAATATGTTTATAATAGTAATACATTTTTTGTAATTTATATAGAAAAGAAACATACACCGAATCTCTAAAAATCAATGTTCATACCGAGAGATGGTACATTTTAATTCCCCCTCATCTGTTTTTCCTGCAGAATCCTTTTTTTTTTTGTTTCGTTTTTTTAGAGAGATTTTAAGATCCCTCTCTCACTGGCCTATTTTACACAGATCCTCCGTCTCTTCTTTTTTTTTCGAACTCACCAAGCTGTAGTTAAACTTTATATCCTTAGACGCCCGGAAAATAAACTCACACAAATGTTTTGACATCCACTTCAGTCGTCATGTGCTGTGCCACCAAACACGTTTGTGGATCACTTTCCTTCACATATCCAGACCACCCGATCCGCCACACATTACATTAGCCCTGATAAACAGAGGAAGTGTTAACGCCGCTCTCTCTCTCTCTCTCAGGCTCTCCGTGGGCTTGTTTACTCGCGTCTGTCTGCCTTCTTTCCTTCTGACGTTCCTCTGAAGCTTCTTCTTTAAGGGGTATAAACACTGAAGGATCGTGGGGCCATTAAAGTTGGATTGCACGAGGGTTGATATGAATCACAGGCCTTGCATTGAAAACTCCTGCCATCAGGGCCGCTGTCAGCTTCTTAAACTTTGAACTGCAAATATTATTCTTCAGACGTCTTTAATGTCTTTAATACGCTTCGAATAAAACTGATGTGATAACTTTTCAAAGTAAATCAAGTTATAACAGTGGGTTTTTTTAGCTATTTGACAGCTTTACGGAAGGGTTCAGTCCAACCAAAGTCCCTTTAAGCCAAGTCATTTCACTCGGCGGCCATCTTTGAAACGTCTCTTGGGCATTCTGTCTGAATGAGGAAACATCAAATTCTCCAAAAGCTTCTGAAGCTTACGATTACATTACATATTTGGAATCACCAATAAAATTTAACAACAACTGTCTCATAAGTTTTGTTTCTAAACATTCAAAGCAAACAATATCGGCATTTTTTCAGGTTGCTCAAGCTAATGCTCATGCACACTCGAAAGGAACGAGATCACGACACCAACCTCATTTATGGCCGTTCTACACATTAT
The DNA here is from genome assembly GCA_903798115.1 of Danio jaintianensis. Lineage (NCBI taxonomy): Eukaryota > Metazoa > Chordata > Actinopteri > Cypriniformes > Danionidae > Danio > Danio jaintianensis. Next base: position 4,831,734 of record CAIGQV010007757.1, on the reverse strand, counting down.
CATCCTCTGAATAATGATCATCTGATTGCACTGGTCTTCTGAAGTAATTCACAACATGGTCTTGATGGCGAGTCTCCTCCAGAAATAACAGCGACTCTTTGTTTATAAGTTTGTGGGCGTTTAAGTAGTTGCTGTCATATGATGTGTGTTTGACAGGATGGACTGTACCTCACGTTCGTTTCGTACAGATTACAAAACCAAAACGCTTTTGTTTTCAAGTTCATTTAAAAGTACAGATTTCAAGCTTTATGTGGATATATGCCTTATGTCTGTAAAGTAAGTATTCACTGAGATTCTAGTGCATTTGTTGACAAGAAAAAACTGTCGTAAAAGCACACGTCTGATCTAAACTTCTGAGAAATGTCAGTCTATAGTGATCGATGATGGGCTCTATAATAAGAGAGCTCTATAATAATCTGATGGGAAATAATAATTATCCTTAAACATAATCAGAATATGTGCTTTAACAAAGTCCCTTTAAGATAAGTCATTTCACTCGGTGGCCATCTTTGAAACGCCTCTTGGGCAGTATGCTCGGACATTCTGTTTGAATGAGGAAACATCAAATTCTCCAAAATTGCTTGCCAAGCTTATGATTAAATTTCATATTAGGAATCAGCAATGAAATTAAACAACAACTGTCTCTTTAGTTTCATTTCTAAATGTTTGAATCATACAAAATCTGCAGACATTCACGTCTAGTCTAAGCCCCTCCCCTGGAGAATCGTCAGTCTATAGCGAACAATGATTGGCTCCTGTACCAGAAGGCGGGGCTTCATTCACGATATTGATGTAACACTTTTCCCCATTCAAAACCATACGAGTGACATGTCTTTTGTATTCTATAGTCTTTGGCTTTAAAGTACTATGTACAGTACTAAGTACAGTACTTTTTTTGGTATTAACATGTACCTTTAAGGACCTGTTATGTACCCTTAGAAAAGGTGCCGCCCCAGTAAAAGATTTTGTACCTTTATTTCTGAGAGTGCACACTGCTTAGGGTACCAGAACATTTACTCTATTCCTCTCCCAGTTAAACAGCCACTTACTTTCATGTATTTCAGGACAAGTTGATGAATTAACATGTTGTAAATCCAGCAGCTCTAATCTCTCCAATCTAGCGCAGACTAACATGGCAGCACCCATCAGTCATAGATGCAATAATATGATCATTTTTAAGGTGTTTAAATGATGCAATAAATATTATTACATATATTTGAGAATCAGAATATCAGCTATTTCACAAAATAATTAGAACGTTTGTCAATATTTGCATATAATGGAAAAAGAAAAGAAAGTATTATATTTGATTAAATCATATATGGGTTGTGGAGTAACATGATAAGCTTGACCTTTCGCCATGGAAACTTTAAAGCAGTCATATTAAAAAAAACGTACATCTGAAATCGACAGAGCGGAAATTTCCATGACAAAGAAGGCGGAACCTCAGAGCCACACCCACCATCATCATCATGGACCAATGGGAGTTTGAATGTTTTGAAACAAACTTTTCTGGAAAGTTTCGAACTCCTAAAAGTAGATTTAATTTAAAAAAAGAAAGAAAAAAGAAACATAATTGTAGCTTTATTTTTTGTTTAAAGTCGTGCCACAGCAGTTAGTAAATGTGTTCCCAGTGAATAAATAGTTAACTTGGTATTTTATTACATTTTATTACATCCGCTGCGTAAAAAACATATGCTGGATAAGTTGGTGGTTCATTCCGCTGTGGCGACCCCAGATTAATAAATGGACTAAGCCGAAAAGAAAATGAATGAATGAATTACATTTTATTAAATTGAATTGAATTTTATTTTTATATGTTTATTTTTCAGTGAATCTATTATTTGACATTTAATATAATAGTATTATATTATGTTTATTTATTATTTAGCAATTTAATGAACTGAAATATTAGCTGTTATTTGTTCATGTCAAATGATGTTTAACAGAGTAAGGAATTTTTCACAGTATTTCCTATATTATTTTTGGAGAAAGTCTTATTTGTTTTATTTTAGAATAAAAGCAGTTTTTAATTTTTATTTTACTGTATATTTTCCCCTAATTTAACATAATAGTTTTATTAACTCATTTCTAATAACTGATTTATTTTATCTTTGCCATGATGACAGTACATTTTACTAGATATTTTTCAGTATACTAGTATTCAGCTTAAAGTGACATTTAAAGGATTAATTAGGTTAATTAGACAAGTTATGGTAATTAGGCAAGTCATTGTATAACAGTGGTTTGTTCTGTTGACAATTGAAAAAAAATATTGCTTAAGAGGGCTAATAATATTGACCTTAAAATCGTTTAAAGAAATTTAAAACTGCTTTTATTCTAGCTGAAATAAAACAAATAAAACTTTTTCCAGAAGAAAAAATATTATAGGAAATACTGTGAAAAATTCCTTGCTCTGTTAAACATCATTTAGGGTATATTTAAAAAAGAAAAAAACTTCACAGGAGGGCGAATAATTCTGACTTCAACTGTATATATATATTGAAATAAGTGTGTAAAAAACTGAAAAGTGCTCTCAGTCTATTACCTGGTGTTTGTACTGTAATTTACAACAACAAAGCAGACAATATATCACTTCAAACTAATGAAAATGTCAATAAAAGTCTTGTTTTTTTTTCAAAAGTTGTTGGTGGAAAGACAAATGTCCCATTGTGCAATTCAAAAGCATAACTAAACGGGAAAAAGCGAAAGACAAAATACAGAGAACGTATAATTTATGAATTCATTAATTTGTTTGTTTGTTTATTTACTTTTATTATCATTCTTTTTTACAATGTAGCATAGGACACTGGATGTATCTCAGTTTTTGTGAAGACCTGTGAAAAAACCTACTGATTTGACAATCTCCTCTTATAAGAGACAAACAGGCGGCGGGTTCTGGGGATTTTTACTTGATGAAATTCTGCCCCCTAAAATGTTTTTGCACAATTTGCACAAAATATTCCCTGTGAACGTCTGCCTCTGCTTCTGCTGGATCCAGAGACTCTCTACGTGTGTGTGTGTGTGTGTGTGTGTGTGTGTGTGTGTGTGTGTGTGTG
>CAIGQV010007757.1:4812549-4823617 GCA_903798115.1 Danio jaintianensis | reverse complement strand
ATATATATATATATATATATATATATATATATTTGTGTAAAAAGAATGATAAATATACATTCTAAATAAAAACATGAAAATGTTATAAAACTTACATTTGATATTGTTATGTTTATTTAGTTATAATAATAATAATAATAATAATAATAATAATAATAATAATAAGTCTTATTTATTCATTCATTCATTCATTTTTTTTTTGACTTCGTCCCTTTATTAATCTGGGGTTGCCACAGCAGAATGAACCGCCAACTTATCCAGCATATGTTTTACGCAGCGGATGCCCTTCCAGCTGCAACCCATCACTGGGAAACACCCATACACTCCCATTCACACACGTACACTACGGACAATTTAACCTACCCAATTCACCTATAGACCATTTCAATGTGGTGATGTCTTTGGCCCATGAACATTTCCTGCTTGTTATCAAACTATTTCATAACTGTAAGTAGAGTCAATTCAATCATAACTTTATGTTAAAGCAGCTGTCATAACATTATTTATCAATATGTGGCTCTTTTTGGATTCTCGGAAACTATAGAAATTAAAAAAGGACAGGAAATACTTTGGGACTATTGTTTTTGTTTACATCCCTCAAAATGGTCTATAGCGCATGTCTTTGGACTGTGGGGGAAACCAGAGCACCCGGAGGAAACCCACGCAAACACAGGGAGAGCATGCAAACTCCACACAGAAATGCCAACTGACCCAGCTGAGGCTCAAACCAGTGACCTTCTTGCTGCGAGGCGAGAGCGCTACCCACTGCGCCACCGTGCTGCCATAAGTCTTATTATTATTACTATTATTATTATTATTATTATTATAAATAAATAATATGATTTTTATGATTAATTGTATACCCCTGTATTGATACAGAGCTCAGTAAAAGTGATCCCCCCGATTAATTTCAATAAATATGTATTACATCAAATAATTATTATAATTATAATACATTAAATATGTTCTATAAGCATCATTGTAATACAGTCTTGCTATTTTTTTCTAACTGAAATCGTTTACACACCTGCCATAACCTCATGTTATGAATTATAAAAATTGTTATACTCTTTAGCACCGGATGAAAAAAACAAAGAGAACGATCTGGATAACGATCTCAGCGATAACGAAGATGAGATGACAGACTCGCAGAAGACCAATAAACTGTCAGACATTTACTCCACCACCATCCCCAGTGTGGACTCGGCCATGGAGTCATGGGACGGTTCGGGCATCGACGCTGGTTATAGCAGCCAAGGTGGATTTACTTTTCTTATTGCTGTTTTCAACACTGATAAATCTACATAATAGAATGATTTCTGATTTTGCATCAGCTCAAAATGCTTGGCAATTTTCTCTTGAATTGATTCTGAGTTTAGACAAAACTCAGCTTGCATGACTTGCATGTGCCAAATGCACAAATGTTCTTCCTCATAAACATTCCAGTGCAGGGAACTAGCCTAGAACACCATCTGCTGTTAAAAACTAGCCTAGAACGCCATCTGCTGTTATAAATTAGCCTAGAACGCCATCTGCTGTTAAAAACTAGCCTAGAACACCATCTGCTGTTAAAAACTTGCCTAGAGCACCACCTGCTGTAAAAAGTAGCCTAGAACACCATCTGCTGTTAAAAAGCCTAGAGCACCGTCTGCTGTCAAAAGGTAGTCTAGAGCACCGTCTGCTGTCAAAAAGTTACCTAGAGCACCATCTGCTGTTCAAAACCAGCCCTAGAGCACCATCTGTAGTTAAGAAGTAGCCTAGAACACCATCTGCTGTAAAAAAGCCTAGAGCACTGTCTGCTGTCAAAAGGTAGTCTAGAGCACCATCCGCTGTTAAAAAGTAGTCTAGAGCGCCATCTGCTGTTAAAAACTAGCCTAGAACACCATCTGCTGTTAAAAACTAGCCTAGAGTACCGTCTTCTGTTAAAAAGCCTACAGCACCGTTTGCTGTCAAAAAGTAACCTAGAGCACCATCTGCTGTTCAAAACTAGCCTAGAGCACCATCTGCAGTTAAGAAGTAGCCTAGAGCACCATCTGCTTCTAAAAAGTAGCCTAGAGCACCATCTGCTGTAAAACAGTAGCCTAGAGCACAGTCTGCTGTTAAAAAGTAACCTAGAGCACCATCTGCTGTTCAAAACTAGCCTAGAGCGACATCTGCTGTACAAAACTAGGCTAAAGTGCCATCTGCTGTAAAGACTAGTTTACTGCACCATTTTCTGTTCAAAACTAGCCTTGAGTACCATATAGCCTAGAGTGCCATCTGCTGTTAAAAACTAGCCTAGAGTGCTGTCTGCTGTTAAAAACTAGCCTAGAGCTCAATCTGCTGTAAAAACTATTCTACTGCACCATCTGCTTGTTAAAACTAACCTTGAGTACCAAATAGCCTAGAGTGCCATCTGCTATTAAAAACTATCCTTGAGTGCTGTCTGCTGTTAAAAAACTAGCGTAGAGTGCTGTCTGCTGTTAAAAACTAGCCTAGCCTATTAGCCTATTTTTCACCACAGCTATAATTAAACACTGAATACTATAATAATAATTTAGAAATTTTACCTTTGCGTCACAGGAATTCATTACCTCTAATATATTATTTACTGTGTGTAAGTCTTATTTATTGCATCTCCTCCACAGGTGCGTTTATTCATCAGGCTGCTGGGATTGCGTTGCACCCTCACGAGTGGCGAAACACCAAGCAGAGAAACAGCACTCCACCTCCAACCCGCCGCAAAAACTACCCCTTTAGTGATGGAGGATTCAGTGAGGATGACTGGGATAAAGCTGCTGGGTGAGACAAGACTTGCAAACACTTGTGTAAAATACAGCATGTCATAAATAAATGTACATGTGCTCTTGTACTCGCTCTTTCTATTCAGGACTAAATATAACTACTGAATAGTATAGCAAATGTGTACATACATGGTATATTTGTACATTATTTTGCACTTCCATGTTTCTGTTTCTGGGAAATATGAGACATAGTCAATGATGCCAAACTTGGCTCTATGGTGTCTCTCTAGCCTTTGGAAAGGTGCTTTTTAGAGGGGTCACAGGTTGAGATGTTGGAAAGCCTTAAACATGCACCACACTTGCTCTATCCCAGGAGTGGACAGGTTCAGTCCTGGAGAGCCACAGTCCTGCAAAGTTGCACCCTAACCCTAACCCTAAAGAGTGGCAGTTGTGGCCTAATGGTTGGATAATTGGACTTGGTATTGGCCTTGAAATCCAAAGGTTGCAGGTTTAATTCTCAGTACCATCAGGAATTGAAGATGTGGGAGTAAATGAGGATCAATTTCGAGTATGGGTAAAACCATACTTGACAATACTCACTACACTTATTTGAACAAAATAATGATGATCAACTTAATCAAGCTGATCAAGGTCTTAGGGTTATTACTATAGAAAGCTACAGACAGGAGAGTTTTTATCAACTCTGCAGAACATTGGCCTTTAAGGAATGAACTTGCCTACCCCTGCTCTATCAAAAGACTCTGAAGGTTCCATTCTGGGTATGAACGTTTGCTCTACAGCTTCTTCCAATCCCAAAATGGACCTGCTGTCAGTTGAAACTATCAAGGCAAGAAGGTTTTGCTGACTTTGGTAAATTGTCAGAGCAGGTTCTCATTCACAATATGAAGGATGTGACTCAAGCTGTGGCTACATTTAATAACGAGTAGCTCAAATAGAAGGGGGAACATCTCGTAGTAAGTTAGAGAACTTCTTCTTCATGAGTGGTCAGACCCAAATGCCAACGAGATAGTGAGGTTATGGAAATGTTCTTAATCAAATCATCATGTTCACAACCCTGCAACATGGGATTGGAATAACATGGGTATCATTTAATGCTGAAAAGCGTATGTCCAGGAGGGAGGATCAGAAGACCAGTGTGGCTGCCTGTGTAAAGACCAAGAACCCAGTTGCCACTCTCAGGCTCAGTCATCAGGGGCTCAATAATGTCCTTAACTTCTTCATACTTGCCTGTCTTCCACCTAGGCATCCAGGACTTTGAAGAAGTAGCTTCAGATGTAACTCATCTAACCCCAAAAAAGTTTTCCTCTCCCAATGATAGATTCTGGTCCATAAGAGCATTGAGGAAGTCAAATTCTATATCTGCATCTCTTGAATTATACTTTGTAGACCTACAGTTTCAAGAGGCTGACATCGAATTTCATAGTATCATTACAGATCTAATGCCTTGTTTGAGCAGAAGGTTTCAGTTCAGTACAGTATAGCACATGTACTGGTAACAATTCTTTGTAAACCAATAGTATGTACCAATAGTAATATAACTCCACACTTTTGGTACTGTACTGTTGTGCTAGGTACCAATAGGAAAAGATAGTTGAGTCTCTTGTCAAGGAGCTTGAAAAATTTAGAAAGGACATGACTGGGGAATTCGTTACACTTTTAAATAACTCTCTGGAACCAATCCGCTCTTCAATCGAATCCTTCGGCACGACCTTAGCATCACAAGCAGCAACGATCGGCGCGATGGAAGTGAGCCTTTCAGATCACAGCGACCGAATAACTCGGCTCGAAAATGAAGTAAATTGAAACTGACTAACACGGATAAAGAAAACATTGCTCTCAAGGCCAACGTCGAGGACCTAGTGTCTCGCTCGAAGCGCCAAAATATACGAGTTGTAGGGTTACCAGAAGGCATCGAAGGAAAGAACACAAGGGAGTATATGATCAACCTGCTCTCTGAACGTCTCTGCGACAATCTAGCAGAATCAATAGGAAAAGATGCAAAAAAGTTGGTAAGGTAAGGTTTGTTTTTGGCACCTTTTAGAGTGGAAACGTAAATAAATGTGTACCATACTGTACTATACCAAACTGTACTACTCACAGGAAATTGGCACAAAAGGACACATACTTCCACTTAGAAATATTACCTGATCACTGATCAGGTCTGAAGTTTGCTTTTGAGAAGTAAAGTTTGCCAATATTAGGTTTTTTCAAGCCTGACCTAATCACTCTAATCATAAATGACTCCAGAGCAAATCAGCAATTGGCTGATGGGTCCAGTCAGAAGAGCTCACAGTTCAGCACTAAGGTTCAGCAGTTTAGGCTGAGGCTAAAACATAAGAAGAGTCTGTTGTTTCTGTTTGTGGAGCTTGACCAGGATGTGGGCACAAATGTCTCGGGTAGAGTCCATTCATGCCATGTCACAGGGTTACTTATGTAACCTGGTTCCTTGAACAGGGAACAAGGCACCGTGCAGTACTGTGCACTGGGTTTCAAGTATGTCCTACTACTTTCTCAGACAAATTTATCTTGAGATGTTTTGTAGGTGCCACATTATTGTAGGTGCCACATTACAAACTCATAGGTCATGTCCTTAGCAGTCACAGAACCACACACACATATATAGGCCAATAAATACTGATATATATTACACAAGATTCATATGTCAGGACAAAAAGAAGACATTCCCGTAGCATCAATATCATAAAGCACAGTCACATTCCCTACTTAGGGAGCAAAGTTACAGGTTTAGACCTGAGATGTTTTATTTGTTTTACTAAGATATTTGTGATGTTTTACTAAGATGTGGTTCCTGTAGCAATTGACTACAACTTTAGTTTTAGTCTTAAGATATATATCTGTCTGTTCCTCTAATTAGTTTTTAACCATCTACAGTAGAAACCTACTAAATCATCTTAGCAACCAAATGTCATTATCTTAGCAATAAAAATTCTACTTCTAAATTTTACATTTAACTAGCTTAAAAGGTAAAAGTTGTATTTGATACTCGATGAGTTGCCATTCATTTGAACTTTGAGTAAATTGTACCTTTAGTTTAACAGTGTTTTAGGCCCGAAGTTTTTTCATAAGCTGCCTTTCTCCATGCAGCCTTTCGGTCCTCCTTACCATGCCAACACTGGTGCCAGAGAGCCGCATGTTGGTGCCAGTCTGAGTGCCTCATGCCTCATTGCCTGTAATGTGTTTGCCTGCCACAGATACAGCAGCCAGACTCATGCAGATGCACTCCTGATGGAGCAGGAGGACAGTTTTTGGTGCCAGGCTTTGGAAGACCTGGAGACATGCGGCCAGTCTGAACTACTTCGAGAGATTGAGGTAACATACTCAAATCATTAACTCATTACTTGGAAATCTTTCATCATTTAATACATTGGATTTAAATTAACAGATCAGAGGGAAGATGGTGTTTCTACAAATAAGTTCATATTTTGCACATGGGAGTGTGCTAATTATATCAGTTCTGATTATATAAGACTTATTTAACAAAGGATAATCATTTATGTGCACTAAACAATCACAGATAAATTACATTTAAAATAATTACAATTAGCATACAGTTCTTAACTACTGTTTTGTTCTGCTGCTGCTGCCATTTCTAGCATATTGTTATGCTTTATCTTTGTTTACTTACAAGACTTTCACAAACCAGTTCAAAGCTACAGAAATCTTACATTTAAAGATGCTAAAACATGCTAACAATGTCAAATTCATGTTAGCAGCAGATTAAAGCTATAAGATTATAGCTATTATTAAAAAATGCTAGCATCATGATAGGTAGCTATGTCAAAATGTTTTAGCAACATTCTAATTCATGCTTGCAACACTTTAAGCATATTTATGCAAACAACATCTAAGGCATTTGTTAAAACATGTTAGAAATGAACCAGGAACATGCTAATCTTTGCTAGCGTAGGGTTAAAACATGGAAGCAACATTTTAATTCTTGTTTCACAAAGTTAAGAAACTTGTTAGCACACAGTTTTTTTTAGCAACATGTTAGTCATATGTTAAGTATTAATGCCAGCAACACGTTAGTGTCGTGTTAAAATAGGTTAGCCATTATTAAAACACATTAGCAGGCTGATAAATAGTGTTAACACATTAGCCATATGTTAGAAATGTTTTAGCAAATGTTTAATTCATGCTTGCTACACGTTAAGCACATTTATGCACTCAACATTTAAGACATTTGTTAAAACATGTTAGAATTTAGCCAGCAACATGCTATTCTTTGCTAGCGTCGTGTTAAAACATGGAAGCAACATTTTAATTCATGTTAGCGAAGTTAAGAAATTTAAGTTAAGAAATTAAGAGAACTTTTTTTTCTAGCGTCAGGTTATCTATATGTTAAGTAATGGTAGCAACACATTAGCATCCTGTTAAAATGGGTTAGCTGTTTAAAAAAGATGTTAACAGCCTAATAAATAGAGTTAACACATTAGCCATATGTTAGAAATGTTTTAGCAACATTTTAATTCATGGTTGTAACAAATTTAGCACATGTAGCCTATGCAAACAACATACTGTATAAGGCATTTGTTAAAACCTGCTAGAAATTAACCAGCAACATGCTAATCTTTACTAGCATAGTGTTTAAACATGGACACAACATTTTAATTCATGTTAGCAAAGTCAAGAAACTTGTTAGCTAACTGTTTTTTTTCTAGCAACATTTTAGCCACATGTTAAGTTATGCTAGCAACATGTTAGCATCATGTTAAAATTGGTAAGCTTTTTAAAAGTTAGCAGCCTGATAAATAGTGTTAACACATTAGCCATGTGTTAGAAATGTTTTAGCATTTCTACTAAAGAAATGCAGTGAAAGTTGCATTCAACATTTATCTTTTCTGGGCAATTTTTGCACCATATATAACATGTAATACCTGTAGCGAATTAAGTTCTCAAATAACCCAGACATAGCACCATCAACAGGTGCAGATAATTATTTGTGACTTTCCTTCTTAAAGGGATAGTTCACCTAGACTGCTTAATTCTGTCAACTCACCCAGAGATATTTTAATATATTTTATAATATATATATATATTTTTTTAAATGTAGGAAACCTGTATCCACTGACTTCCATGGTATTTTTTCCCTCAATTGTGGAGGTCAAAGGCTACCAGTTTCAATCATCATTCAAAATATTTAATTTTGTGTTCAACAGGGAAAAAAAGAAACCTATAAAGCTTTTGAACCACTTGAGGGAGAGTAAATGATTAGTACATGTTAATTTTTGGATAAACTATCCCTTTATTGTAAGTAAATAAATAAATAAGTCCCAAATCACCAATCAGTACACTACTGTTACCACAAAAACACTGCATGCTGACTGATTTCTCATTTCATGCCTGCTTGCTCGAAACAATGAGCTCTGTTCTGCCAACTGAAAAGAGTTCTAGAAGTATGGGGAAGTGTTTTTTTTTTGTTATCAGGTTATCTAATGAGATCAGCCATGGATGACATGTCTGTCAGTACTTGACTTTCTTCCGTGGAACAGAAATAGAGATGTTTTGTCCTTCTCAGGAACACTTTTGTGTAATCTAATGTTCCTGTCAAGTTTCACATTCGTTTTCACCTGCATTTAGCTATACGAGAAAATACTGTAGTTATTTATAGAAAGTGCTGTAGTGTTTTTGAACTATACTATAGTGAAGTACTTTTTATGGTAACACAACAACTATAGTGATAATAACAAATTACCCTTTACTGTATATTTCTATAACTATGTTAAAGGTCCCGTGAAGTGCTTTGAAATATGCATTTTTATTCGATGTTTGACGTAATCTCAACCGAAACACGGAGAGAGGGTGGGACATAGTGTAGCCCCTCCCCTTTAAAAAAAACAAAACAGCCAATAGCGTTTTGCTTTATCACCGCTCTACCAGTGAGAGTGGTTGAGCTCAAGCGCATCAATTGAAAAGCAAATGTGAAGTGTCTTGCAGGGGGCGGGGCATGTCAGATACTAGAGAGCATTTGATTGGTCAACATTTGACGAGAAACTGAAGTATGAAGTGACGTGAATGAAACTATTGATCCATTTAGGTGGAAGTGACAAACTACAAGCTTTACATGTTTATATCAGTTTTATATCTTCTAAATGTGAATTTTGTCACTGTTTTAGAGCACACTAGCTTATAGATATCTTAAAACATATATCCTTTATAAAAGATATCCTTTATTTTAATTTCATGGGACTTTTAAATCATACTTCAGTAGTAAAAAAAAATACACTATACAATGTGCTGTAGCATTCATTAACAAAGAGTTGTAAATACTATTATGTATACAGTATCAGTGTAATACACTTTAGTGTGGTTCAAAAACAATCAAGTATTTACTGTAAATTGCTATAATATTTTTTTTTTCATGTTTTTATGTAAAATTGTGAGAACAATCTGTACATTCACACAATATTTATACTTATACAATAGTAATTCCCGGAAGAAACTTTGCATACATTTCCAAAATGTTTGTCTCACAAAACTTTAATTTCCCAAAGAAACGTTGCGATCACTTGAAAACATTTGTTTTCTCACAAAACTGTGAAGTTTCTATCCTGATCTCATGAGGAAACATAATTTGTCAGAAAAGGGGCTAACTTTTATTTGTAAACAAAAATAAAAAAATTTTTAAAGGAGGCGTGGCACCTTTTAAACCCCACCCCTAAACCCAACGGTCATTGGAGGATGAGCAAATCATACTAAAATGTATGACTGAAATCATGCAAATTAATACAATTTAACCACTAAGTCAAAAGGTTACAAATTACCGTGAGATTGAGTTGGCATTTCTGGACTAACTTTGTGCTCGCTTTTCATTAGTTCTGTATGACTTTAACTGTATGGTTTTTATTTAGTTTCTGTTTCATTGCAGCTTCAAAGAGTTAAATGTCCAAACTGACAATTAACAAACATTTCATTGTTGGATATAAACTGAGCTGGCACTCATTCATTCATTCATTCATTCATTCATTCATTCATTTTCCTTCTACTTAGTCCCTTTTTTATCAGGGGTCACCACAGCGGAATGAACCACCAACTACAACTACAATACTGGGAAACACCCATACACACTCATACACTACAGCCAATTTAGCTTATTCAATTCACTTATATCCCATGTCTTTGGACTGTGGGGGAAACCGGAGCACCCGGAGGAAACCCACGCCAACACAGGGAGAACATGCAAACTCCACACAGAAATGCCAACTGACCCAGCCAGGACTCGAACCAGCAACCTTCTTGCTATGAGGCGACAGTGCTAACCACTGAGCCACCGTGCAGCCCGAACTGGCACTCATTAATGATAAATGAGGATGGGCTTCATGTCCTCTGATTAGAAGGATTGTTTTTTTTAGACCAGACAATTGGTTAATGAGCATCCAGTCTAATCTCCTATTGAAATGTTGTAGGCAAAAGGGTCTTTCACATGACTCCCGTTTGGAGGTCAGCAAAATGAGGGAAGGTCGGCATGAAAAAAGCACTCTATAGAGTCAGAAATCAATGTTTGTGTTTTTTTTTAAATTTACTTTCATTGACTTTTTTTTTTTTTTTGGTTTTTGTTTGCTCAGTTTTTTCATTCATTCATTCATTTTCTTTTCAGCTTAGTCCCTTTATTAATCTGGGGTTGCCACTGCAGAATGAACCGCCAACCTTTACGCAGTGGATGCCCTTCCAGCTGCAACCCATCACTGGAAAACACCATACACTCTCCTCAGTTTTTAAATTATTAGATCCTAAATTATATCTCAAAATTATTCACAGCCCTGGCAAATTTTGACTTTTAAACTAAAGTTACTTTTATTTAACCAGCAAGTTTTTTTTGGACCGAAAATGACACGGACTTCTCCCAGACAACATTAAGATGATGCATGATGTAAATATTTTTCAGCTTTTATTTATATTTTCCTTTGCCCAGTCATTTGTTGTTGTTGTTGTTGTTTTTGCTTTGCTTTTGTTATGTTTTTGCTTAGTTTTGTTTTTATATTTTCGTCATTTTGTTTCACTTTTGCTTTACTTTTTGCTTAGTTTTTGTTTAACTTTCTTTTATCTTGCTTAGTTTACTTTAGCTTTTTGTATTGCTCTGCTTGTTTTTTGCTTAGTTTTTTTATTTACTTCAATTTTGTTATATGCTTTTTACTTTTGCTTTGGGGTTAGCTTTTTTTGCATTTTGTTTCACTTTTGTTTAGTATTTTATTTGCTTACCATTGATTTGTTTACCTGTTATTATTTTGTTTCGTTTTTTGGCTATGCGTTTTATTATTATTATTATTATTATTATTATTATTATTATTATTATTATTATTATT
>CAIGQV010007757.1:4794586-4812539 GCA_903798115.1 Danio jaintianensis | reverse complement strand
TTATTATTATTATTATTATTATTATTATTATTATTATTATTATTATTTTAGTTTTGTGCTGTGCTGTTTTGCTTTGTTTTGTCTTATTTTTTTATTATTTTTTTTGTCTTGTTTTTTTGTTGTTTAGTTTAGCTATGCTTTGCTTTGATTTAGTTTTGTTTTTGATTAGTTTTTCATGTTTTGCTGAGTTTGATTTACACTCAAGCTCGAAATTATTCACAGCCCTGGCAAATTTTGACTTTTAAACTAAAGTTACTTTTATTTAACCTTTTTGTTTTTTAGCCAAAAATGATACAGGCTTCTCCCAAACATTAGTAAGACGATGTACACTATGATGTAAGAGGCATGATTGTGGAAACAAATATTTTTCAGCTTTTATTTATATTTGAAAACAAAATTTAAGTCAGAATTTTCCATGGGTATGAATAATTTCAGGCTTGACTGTATTTATTATTTTTTTTGCTTTGCTTTTGGTTTGCTTTGTTATGAGCAATGCTTTTACTTGTTTTGATTTGCCATAGTATTTTTTGCTAACTGAGTATCCAATGAGAGGCTTCCTCAATACATTGTCTAAAGGCCTTTTCACAAGAGTTGCAAACTGGAGAATTTTTTCATTATAAAAAGCCATTATTAGAGCTAGTAATCAATGTTTGGGCTTATCTTCATCTCGTAGGCATCAATCATGATGGGCAGTGCTCTGAGTTTGGGTGTTGAGGGTGGAAAGACCCACGTTGATCCGGTCAGCCAACCTCACCTCAGCCCACTGCGTAAATCCCCACTTCTGCTCAACGAGACCAAGAACAAGAGCACATTGCGCATGTCTGAAAAGACCTGGGAGTCCCGGAGAATCAAAGAGGAGATTCAGGACATCCTGTCGCCGACGCCACTGGAGCTTCACAAGGTGAGATAAGTACAAAACACCATGCACTTCACACATCAACACATCTCTGAAATTATCCCTGTCTATGAGTACATTGGCCGTCCTCTTTCGTTAGTGTTGCAAGTTAAGAAGGAGAACATTTTGTTTTTCAAATTAAAAGTGTTTTTTTTTCTTCATAGAAAGTCTAAACCACTTCTAAAGTAGTTTAAAGTGGTTTAAACTGGCCTAAAGTCTAAACTTACAGGTCTAAACAAATAGTACACTTGTCATGTTAGCATCCCTGAGGTTTATTTTCACCAAAGTCTGGCGTATTCACATTTCTATTTATTTTTTTGCTTTGTTTTATTATTCATTTTAATATGTTGATGGTTTTTGTTTCACTCTGCTTTGTCCTTTGTTTTCTTTTATGTTTTGTTTTACTGTTTTGATTAAATCTGTTTGTTTTTTCTCTTTGCTTGCCTGTGTTTTGCTTTGCAGTTGTTTTTGTTTTTCTGTTTCCTTTAGAGCTTCACTTGACTGTTTTGTTTGACTTTTTTCAAATCTTTTTTTTTTCTTTTTTTTTCATTGCTTTGCCTGTATTTTGCTTAGCAATTGTTTTTCGGTTTCCTTTTGAGCTTCGCTTGGCTGTTTTCCTTAACTTTTTGTTTTGTTTTCCTTTTCTGCATTGTTTTGTGCTTTGCTTGGAAGTGTTTTGCTTTCTCTTGTTTGTTTTGTATTTATGTTTTGTTTTGCACTTTGCTTGGATGTGTTTCAAAGAAAATTATTACTTTTGTCATTTGAAATACCATAAATAAATACCATAAATTGCTTTACAATTATTGTTATTTTTTTCTGAACTATTGCTTTAAGACTTCCACATAATCTGTCAGACATTTTCAGACAAAATGAGCTCATGGTTGATTTATTTCAATAATTCCATGTTTACCAGGTGACGGTGATGAAAGACCCGGAGAGTGATGACTTCGGCTTCAGCGTATCGGACGGTTTCTTGGAAAAGGGTGTTTACGTGAACATGATCAGACCTGAGGGTCCGGCAGATCGCGCTGGGCTCAAACCCTATGACAGGATCCTTCAGGTGCCTCTTCTCAGATCTCCAGCTATAAGATCTGCCCGGCTCAGTTAAATATAAACCCAGAGGCGTGAGAGCGTCAGTAAGGCGTTTGACTCTGGGAGGACATGTCGAGTTAAACAGTGATTTCACTGGATCTTCGCAGCATCTGTGGTCAAATCTTAAAGAAAGTCCCCTTCTTGGTAATCTCACATGTGTCACTGGCCCTGGAAATGATTCAGGCTGTGTTAATATTATACTTAAAGTCCCCCTGAAATCAAAATTAATGTTTGGTGGTTTTTTTGGCTGTTAGTATTAATTTGCATTTAGAGGACTTAAAAATGAAATTAAAATAAAGTTTTTTAGATGTTAGTATCAGTATTGTTCGTTTAGAAGATATAAAACTTATAGTTTGTCACTTCCGCCTAAATGGATCAATGCTTTTTTTCACGTCACCTCATACTTCAGTTTCTCATCAAATCTTCTGACCAATCAAATGTTCTCTAGTATCTGACATGTCCCGCCCCCTTCAAGACGCTTCACATTTGAGGCGCTTGAGCTCACCCACTCTCACTGGCAGAGCGGTGATAAAACAAAATACTAATGGGTGTTTTTTTTTAAAGGGGAGGAGCTACATTATGTTCCACCCTCTCTTCATGTTTTGGTTGAGATTACGTGAAACATCGAAGAAAAATGCTCATTTCAAAGCACTTCACAGGACCTTTAAGCATTCAAAACTTGCAGTTTCTCTCAACATCAAGTTTTTATGACATCACTGCACACTTCAGCTTCTCACCAATCAAATGCTCTCTAATATCTAGAGTGTCCCGCCCTCTAAGGAACATTAAAGGCTGAATTGAATTACTTTTTTACTTTTAACCAAGAATTTATACCAATAGTCTGCCTAAAAACATGCATAGAGGGTTTTCAGTATTTGCCATCAGCCGGCCATGTTGGAGAACAGAACGTAAACAATGACAACTTGACATCACCAGGACAACAAAACTTGTCATAAATCTGTAATAAACATAATTGTCATAAGGCTCTTATCACTGATTTTTCTGATCTTTTTTTTCAGTGAGTCAAAATTAATTTATCAATAAACTTTCTCAGTAAATATGTCAATAATCTGCCAAATACATTTACAACAGGGTCATTATTATTTAATCACATTTTAATGACAAATTTAATGTATAACACTGTAGTCGAGGTCAACAAAATATTAAATTCAATTCAATTCATGTTTATTTCTATAGCGCTTTTACAATGTAGATTGTGTCAAAGCAGCTTAACATAGAAGTTCTAGTATATTGAATCTGTGTCAGTCCAATTCTCAGAGTTCAGTTTAGTTCAGTTCAGTGTGGATTAATTTTCACTGCTGAAAGTCCAAACACTGAAGACCAAATCCATCGATGTGCAGCTCCACAAGTCCCAAACCAAGCAAGCCAGTGGCGACAGTTCTATAAATTTCACAACGCAATTATAATGGTCTTATGACAATCATTTTTATGGCAGATTTTGTTGTCTTGGTAATGTCTTTGGTGATGTCAAGTTGTCATGACAAAGACGTCTCAAACAATGATTGTATGACATAACTGAATGACATAAGTGAGTGAATGACACTTAATGACAGATGCCATAAGCATGCATAAAGTCTCAATCAGATTTATGACTTGTTGTGACATGATATGACAGATTTGTGACAATCCCTTCAACTAAAGTGTTATTAAAATGAAACATGGGTACATTTTAACCCCGTGGAGCATTTAGTGTTTAAAATATCTGCCTAGGTCTTTTCACACTGAAGTCAACATTGTTCGTATTTCGTATGCATTTTTTTTCCGTATGAGTGAGATGCCTAATAATTAATCCGTTGTGAAACAAGTCTTTGAGTAGTGAAGATGATTTGTTGTCTTCTCCCTGTTTAACAAAAGAAAAATAAAGAGGAAATATTGGGTCCATCCCATGCTTAGATTGTGGAGAGAGGAAGGGATTATCCAGACCAATTCGAAGTTCACTTCAGGATGTCCGTGGCCCAGTTTGATACTTTGCTAGCGATACCAGAACCACATATTAAAATTATGATTCAATTTCACAAATTATGTTTGGCAACGTTTTATTAATTGTTTTTGGTATGTTTGTTGTAAGGCGATCTTGGGTGTCCAGAAAGGCAACATTTATAAATAAAATGAATTATTATTATTATTATTATTATTATTATTATTATTAATTTCTGTCAACCAATTGATCCTGAACAGAGACTGGCAGTTTGTCTAAGGAACAGAGACACAGACAGACACATGCAAACAGGCGCGCACACACACACAGAACAAACCATGCCGACAAACTAGCATAAAATAAACCACATAACATTTGTATTATATTACAATCCCAAATCAGAAAAAGTTGGGACAGTATGGAAAACGCAAAAAAAAAAAATTTAAGCAGTGATTTCCAAATGTACTTTTACCTGTATTTCATTGCAGACAATATGAACACAAAATATTTCATGTTTTGTCTGGTCAGCTTCATTTCATTTGTAAATATACATCCTTTCCTGTCATTCAGACCTGCAACACATTCCAAAAACAGTTGGGACAGGAGCAGTTTAGGGCTAGTAATCAGGTAAATTGGTTAAATAAAGATTTGAAATGATGTCAACCTGTGATTGTAGTTATTATTTGGTACAAAAGCAGCATCCAAGAGAGGTCTAGTCCTTTAGGAGCAAAGATGGGCAGAGGATCGCCAGTTTCCCAACAAATACGTGAGAAAAAATTAGCATTGTCCATACTGTCCCAACTTTTTCTGATTTGTGGTTGTACAGTATATAGGCATGGGATGATAACTGGTTTCAAGGTTTACTGCAGTTTGGAAAAGTCAAGATATTAAAACTGCAAAATTTTTCTGTTATACAATATATATATGTTTTTTACGTGTTTTTACAACTATTTTATTTCATTTTTTAGGGCAACAGTATCTCTAGCAGAAAAGGACCCTCCACAGCAAAAGCTGCTGGTCAGTCCATTATTCAGGAAACATCTGAAAAGCAAATCAGTTATAAACCAACATACAAACATGCTATGGACTTGAACAGTGCAGTGGCTTGCTTTATATCCGAAGAAAAGAAAGATATCCAAAAATGCCTTTTCAAGTTGTTTTTTAAACTAATAAAAATAGCAGAAGTCAATGGTTTATTAAAATTATTTAGCCTGACATGTTCACTGCTAGGGGCGACGCGGTGGCGCAGTGGGTAGCACGTTCGCCTCACAGCAAGAAGGTCGCTGGTTCGAGCCTCGGCTGGGTCAGTTGGCATTTCTGTGTGGAGTTTGCATGTTCTCCCCGTGTTCGCGTGGGGTAGTGTATGTGTGTGAATGAGTGTGTATGAATGTTTCCCAGTGATGGGTTGCAGCTGGAAGGGCATCCGCTGCGTGAAACATATGCTGGATAAGTTGGCGGTTCATCCCGCTGTGGCGACCCCAGATTAATAAAGGGACTAAGCCGAAAAGAAAATGAATGAATGAATGTTCACTGCTCCAAAATATTTGAAATGTTTTTTTTAAATAAAATATATTGTGTTCAATTTTTTTTTTACCCAGGCATTTAAAAAGAACATTTTAGAGCAGTAATACCGTGATACCGTGAAACCGTGATATTTTTATCCAAGGTTTACATACCATCAGAATCTTATACCAGCCCATGCCTAGTTGTATAGTAGTTTCTCTGATGCCATTTTGGATTTTCCTTTCGCTTCGTACAGCGGCCCTGTATTGTAAAAACGCCTCTCAAAACATCTTTACGGATGTGAAAAACAGAAGACAAAACAAAAAATCTTACCTGATTTAAATTTTTTATGATGGATGAAAGTTTCGGAGGTAGTGTGTCAGTATGACTGACACAACGTGAAGTCGAATTTATTTCTTAACGTGTGAAAATTACAGACTAAAATTTTGGATACAGTGTGCAATAACCATTTGTCTGCTAACCTCTGAATATTCATCCTTTAGGTGAACCACGTGCGGACACGGGACTTCGACTGCTGCTTGGCTGTCCCTCTGATCACAGAGGCCGGAGACAAACTGGAGCTGGTGATCAGCAGAAACCCGCTGGCGCAGACGGGTACAGCTCAACCCCATGACTGCCATCCGCACTTCAACCCCGCGGGACACTGTCGCGAGCAGCAGACCAGCGTTCTGGACCTGTGACCTTCGCCAAATTCAGACTCTCAACAAAAAACTCCAGCCGACAGCAGATCGAGGAGCTGGAGATCTGAGCCTTCAGTGCGATACGTCAAAAGGGTCTGAGACAGTTTTTTAGGAACTACAACAACAAAAATGAAACAGTATAAAAAAAAAAGAAAAAAAAAAAGTGGACTATTTCAGTGCATAAAACACGTGGATTTCATGCCATCCTATCAAAGTTTTATTTTTTAATTTAAATTTTTTAATTATGTATTTATTTATTTATTTATTTATTTATTTATTTATTTATTTATTTATTTGTTTTATTTTTATTTTTTATTATTTATTTGTTTTATTTTTTATTATTATTTTTTTATTTATTTGTTTTATTTAATTTTTATTTATTTATTTTTATTTATTATTTTATTTTTTATTATTATTTTATTAAAATTTTTTTGTTATTATTATTATTTTTTTTTAATTCATTTTCTTTCCTTTTTCTTTCTTTTCTTTCTTCCTTTTTAATCTTTACTCTTTTTTTGGTTGCTTTTTATTTTTGTTTTGTTTTTCATCTTTTAATCTGTGTTTATTTTGGTTTGTTTTAGTTTTTTCTCTTTTCTTTCCTTTTAATTTAAGTTTCTGTTTATTTATTTTGGTTCTTATTTTCCATTTGGGATTATTTATTTCTTTATTTAGGTTTGTTTTTGTTTTTCTGTTCCTTTTTGTTTTGTTTTACAAATTTTGTTTTGTTTTACTTCTTTTCGTCAGATTTAGGTTTTTAGTGTTTTTTGCTATGGTTTCTTTATTTTTTTATGTTCATTTTTGTTTTGAGTACTTCATCTAAAAAGCATACTGTGTCCAAATGTTTACAAAACAGAGAAGTTTTTTTCTTTCGAAGTATATCACCACATCATTTTGTTATAAGCATTTCTAACATTTCCATTTTCGGTAGCAAAAGTGTTCATTTTTCCATTTTCCAGTAGCAAATGTGCAACTACAAATTAGGCTTTATTTTTGTCCCGACTGAGTCACTGCAGCAATACCTTCAGGCACACACTGTCCTTTCTCAAAAACACACACGCACTGCATTTACAAACAGACAAAATGCCACCATCCTTTGTCCCCTACACATATAAACCATATAGACGCACTACAAACAAACTTAAATTTATCCCTGTGTCAGACATAAACATACTAAAACACTTCAGGCAATGCACAAGGTGACTTCTGCTGCTCTGCAGGAATATGATTTTACAAACAACACACTTCACAGCATCACATTTCTTATTTTTCAGGAATTTTATAGAGCATTTTATATTAATAGGGTACAATTTGGTGTCCCGATACTATTTTTTTATACAGTAAAGAGACAAAATCTCATGATAAACATTGAGGAATGATTGGTAAACTACACTTTAAAAACGAATGACTACAAAGGTTTTTTTTGTGTGTTACTTTAACTTATTTGAATAATTTTATCAGGTTTCAACTACATTTTTTAAGTTATGTAAAGTTTAACTTAATATTTTATCTTATATAGGGTCAGATGACTAGAAAAGTTTATTTGATTCAATTAAAAAAATGAAGGCAGCAATAATCTCTTTTACAGTGTATGCTACAATATAAAATAGGTCATTAAAAACAAATTATGTGTGTTTACTCCTTAATTAAATACTTATTTTGGCTGGTTTTGAGCTCTTTTCTAAATCCATCAGTTATTATTAAATCTTATTTAAACTTATTTCTGAAAACAAAAAAATGTTGTTGTAATTGTAACATTTTCTGTCAAACATTTTGAGTAATTCAGCTGCATTTAAAAGTCAGAATTGTTAAAAAATAAACTCAATTGTGAGAAATGAAGTTTATGAGATAAAAATGTTTAAAAAATTGCAGAAAATAGTCATAATTATGCATTTTAATTGTTTATTTATTCTTTATACTATGGAGAAACAATGATTTGACCACCACACCACTAATTAGGATTTACTATATGAAAAAATAAAATAAAAACATGGTTAAAATAGTTACAGAGGCCTCAAAAATGGATAGAAAAAACACAATTTGATGGAACTTTACTTTAGTCAATATTCCAGCACCCATTTTGTACCCTATTTGTGTTAAATACTCAAACTGTTTTCCTGAGAAACAAGAAGCAATGACTTTCTTTATACTTGACTTTATATACTTATCTGTTTTTTGTTTTTTTTGTACTTCCCTTAAAGCAATAGATTTCTGGACATGTCCCAGACTTCTTGATAAACGTATGCTGGCAAATTCCATGACAGACAAACCTTCGGTCTCCACAAACTTCTCTTTATCCTTTAAGGCAAGACACTGCAGGTGAAAATGTATATATTTCTATACAGATTTATTTTCAAACTTCCACATGCATCAACATATTTTCCCAGTTAATTGATAGCATGTTATAAAAGTTTAATACAAAAATGTTTGCAATGTTTATGTAATACGCAGTTGTGCAATTTGAGTCATTATTTAATTAAATATGCACTCATTTGGATACATTGCAAGCACATAATTTCTGAACGTTGGATGAAACATGCTGGTTTTAAGTTCTTGTTTATTTATTTATTTAGGCCCCCAACCTGAAGAGAAAAAATAACTATTTTATGTATTAATACATATTTCAGTCTTACCAAAATACTGTTTAAAAAAGCCCCCAATCTCAATCTCACAAAAAAGACTTATGTTACATATTTTACATATTTATACATATTTTTGTTGTAGGAAATTGTAAATTTTTTAAATTAAGGGCTGTCCCTTATCTAACGAGAAAATGTAACAATTTTACTTAATTTACGTATTTTTTTATATGGAAATTTTTAAAAGAAGATGTGGCCCAAAACTACATATATATAAAACCATATATATATATATATATATAACCATATATATATATATATATGGACAATACATTATAAATTAGCCCAAAATCTCAAATTTGACAGGTGTTTTTGCCTGCAGTGTCTCACCTTAAGACCAAACCGCTGCCACAATGTAGCATTGGGTCCAAACATCCAGGCCTCAAGGGCACAAACGTTGATGTTGGCCAATGCTGGCACCTGCACCACTGGCCAAATACCGGAGATGTTTCCGCCACATGCTATTTCAGAGCATTCGTGAAGCGTCACGTTGTTAACTCTTGTTTTTGTGCACGGCTTTTACAAAGGTCACGTCTCTGTGGACACGCGGCCCCACAGTCTATTAACCTCCACTAAACATTTATCTAGAGTTTCACAAATGAGAGATTTACAGCCAGCAGTGCACCCTGGTCAAATATATCTTGTCATGTTGAGTTACGCTGTCAAGGGTAAGCGTTTCAATTCACAAAACAGTTTGACAGGTTAAACTTGGTTGAGGAGGAGTTTGAACGCTTTGTGTTGAGATGGATGAGATCTGACAGGTTTTTTAAAATATGATTAAAATTATTTAGGGCTCACTAACTAGGTTTGGGAATTGAGGACTGGTTTTAGTTACAAACTGGCTTCGTTTTCTAGTATATGTGGAGGGAGAAACATTCAATAAATAGTATGGTAGCTGTGATTCATCTAAACTTTAATTTAACAGGACAATATGTACGTAATTTTTTACGAGGTGGGTCATTAGCCCAACGCTCAACTCCCAACCTGGAGGACCAGGACATACACACACTACAGACAATTTAGTTTATTCAATTCACCTATAGCACATGTCTTTGGACTGTGGGGGAAACCAGTGCACCCTGAGGAAACCCACCCCAACACGGGAAGAACATGCAAACTCCACACAGAAATGCCAACTGACCCAGCCAGGACTCGAACCAGTGACCTTCTTGCTGTGAGGCGACAACACTACCCACTGAGCCACCGTGCCACCCAAAAAAGTGTAATATTGCAAACATAATTTATGAATAAAGTACCTTTAGTGGGAATAAAACATGAGCTATTTTTCAAAGTAAAATTGTACAGAAAAATTTAAAAATCATAAATTATTAGTTAACAAAGCATCGTTTCCATCCCACATTCAACAGAACGAAAAGACAAAGAGTCACTTCTTCCAAAACTGCCATAAATCAGCAAGGACAACTGGGGAAACCGCTGTAGCTCTACAAAATAAATGACTTGTGCAACATAGACAAAACTTGAACTATTGAACTTAGTCATTATTTTGCATTCAGATGTCTAATGTTGGGCGACACAATGGCTCAGTGGTTAGCAGATCGCTGGTTCGAGTCCCTGCTGGGTCAGTTGGCATTTCTGTGTGGAGTTTGCATGTTCTCCCCGTTTTGGCGTGGGTTTCCTCCGGGTGCTCCGGTTTCCCTCACAGTCCAAATACACGCAGTATAGGTGAATTGAATAAACTAAATTGACCGTAGTGTATGAGTGTGTATGGGTGTTTCCTAGTACTGGGTTGCAGCTGGAAGGGCATCCGCTGTGTAAAACATATGCTGGATAAGTTGGTGGTTCATTCCACTGTGGCGACCCCTGATGAATAAAGGGTCTAAGCCAAAGGAAAATGAATGAATGTCTAATGTTCTGAAAGGCAAATCTTGTGAGACATGTCTTAAAGAAATCAAATGAGTTTTTTTGTGGTGTATCAAGAATGAGTGATAATTATATAAATGCGTTTCATCATACAGTAGTTTATTCACATGTCCTTTTATCTTATAAAAAGGTACAACTTCAACTGGTCGCATACATTTTTATGTGCGTTTTAAATTTTACGCACATATTAATGTTACTGTAAAGCATTTTTATGCTAGATCCTAAAACATATATAAAAATATGTGGATAAAAACAACGTCGTTTACTGGAAAAAGATTCCCGATATACACAACAGACACTACACTGCATTTCTGTCCAATAGATCAGTGTTTTCCCAACCCTGTTCCTTAAGGCACATCAACAGTACAGATTTTCAACTCATCAGAACATTAGAAAAGACTCCAAAACCTGAAGTTATTGGGTCAGATAAGGGAGACATCCAAAATATGTACTGTTACTGTGCCTCCAGGAACAGGGTTGGGAAACACTGCTATAGATCAATACATATGTTTACATTAGTTTTTTTTAATTATTATTATTGGTTACTCTTAACTACAAAACAAAGCAGCATTAACATTTCTCAAAAATTCTTATTTTCATCAGGGGTTTAAAAAAATACTGCAAGGGTGAGTAAATAAAGCAGAATTTTCATTATGAGATCGTAACATCCATTATAAGCCACTATGTATTGATTCGCCACAAGCAAATATCATTTCAGGAACTCAAAAATGCAGCTGCAGTTTCTGCTTTGTCAGAACTTCCTCCCTCGTGTACTTTAAGCAGTTTTCCCACACTTAAAAGTCTCCTTTTTGATGTTATTTCTCCTTCAGTGTGGTCCCGTCCACACCAAAACACTTATACTCCGTAATTATGTGCGGATTAGTTTCATTTATTTCCTCACCCCGCAGTCTTTACTACCATTTTGGAAAGCACAAGTGAAATCTATTTGCAGTAAAGCAGAAAGCGGTCATTGTTCTGCAAAACTTTGTTGAACAATCAAGAGTCTGTTCGGGCCCATGGCATTAGGAGTGCATCCAAGGCTTGCTATTAGGCCCTTTTAAGTTTCGTTTTTCCCTACAGTTCCTGCTGTTTACCTAATTCCCCCAACTCCCTCCAAACGCTATAAAAATATATTTTCACTTTGTGGTAGACCAAATTTTGTCTGCAGGTTGCCAACGCCAGCACGTGAAATGTCACAAAAAAGGGGACAGTTTTCATTTTAGAAATGTTTAATTCTAGTGTTGTAATTATTTCAACATGTACGTACTATTCCTAGAGGAAAGACAGCTGGGTTCCTTTTATACGTGCAATATCGAGACCACATATTTTACATAAGCTTTATAAAGCTCCAGATGTGTTCATCCCTATGCATTTTGAACTCCTGATTAATGTATGCATTGATATTAATGTGTATTTTTGAATGTGTAATATGAAAGTTCTATTCTCTGTACAGTATTTTTGTATGAACCCTGAACCTTTGCTGTTTCCACAGCGTATTTGAAGCACAATGGTGAACAAGAAGTGATAATCAGGTCTATTCTGGTTTGGCTAGACTGGTTTGGTGTCGAGACCCATTCCTGATCCATACGGGAATGTACTAATGATATCCTTTTCTAAAAAAACTACTTAATAAAAGAGGTAAAATGCAGCGCTCAGAGTCTAATTTAATGTACTATGTAGCTTAACACACATTGCATTTTGTTATAGACATTTTACCTGCCACTAGTTGTTATTTATTGCTCTTAACATAAATGTTTTTTTTCTTTCTTTCTTTCTTTGGTTTTACTTATTGTTTCAAAAGCTGATCCATTTTACCTTATTTATTTAAATATTTACTTTACTGAATCAGATATTTATGAACTGATCAAAATCCGTCCACATCATTTCCAGTCCACATACCTGTACAGCTTCTAGTAAGTATTAATGTTACATAACTTATTCAATTATATATTTTATAATTAAAATTAAAAGGTATTAGTTTTGATATTCATATTAGTATATTAATTTTTAATATATTGATTATATACACTCACCAGCTTTATTAGGTACACCTGTCCAACTGCTAGTTAACGCAAATTTCTAATCAGCCAATCACATGGCAGCAACTCAGTGCATTTAGGCATGTACAGTCGTGGCCAAAAGTTTTGAGAATGACACAAATATTAGTTTTCACAAAGTTTGCTGCTAAACTGCTTTTAGATCTTTGTTTCAGTTGTTTCTGTGATGTACTGAAATATAATTACAAGCACTTCATACGTTTCAAAGGCTTTTATCGACAATTACATGACATTTATGCAAAGAGTCAGTATTTGCAGTGTTGGCCCTTCTTTTTCAGGACCTCTGCAATTCGACTGGGCATGCCCTCAATCAACTTCTGGGCCAAATCCTGACTGATAGCAACACATTCTTTCATAATCACTTCTTGGAGTTTGTCAGAATTAGTGGGTTTTTGTTTGTCCACCCGCCTCTTGAGGATTGACCACAATTTCTCAATAGGATTAAGATCTGGGGAGTTTCCAGGCCATGGACCCAAAGTTTCAACGTTTTGGTCCCCGAGCCACTTAGATATCACTTTTGCCTTATGGCACGGTGCTCCATCGTGCTGGAAAATGCATTGTTCTTCACCAAACTGTTGTTGGAAGAAGTTGCTGTTGGAGGGTGTTTTGGTACCATTCTTTATTCATGGCTGTGTTTTTGGGCAAAATTGTGAGTGAGCCCACTCCCTTCGATGAGAAGCAACCCCACACATGAATGGTCTCAGGATGCTTTACTGTTGGCATGACACGGGACTGATGGTAGCGCTCACCTTTTCTTCTCCGGACCAGCCTTTTTCCAGATGCCCCAAACAATCGAAAAGGGGCTTCATCGGAGAATATGACTTTGCCCCAGTCCTCAGCAGTCCATTCGCCATACTTTTTGCAGAAGATCAATCTGTCCCTGATGTTTTTTTTGGAGAGAAGTGGCTTCTTTGCTGCTCTTCTTGACACCAGGCCATCTTCCAAAAGTCTTTACCTCACTTTGCGTGCAGATGCGCTCACACCTGCCTGCTGCCATTCCTGAGCAAGCTCTGCACTGGTGGCACTCCGATCCCACAGCTGAATCCTCTTTAGGAGACGATCCTGGCGCTTGCTGGACTTTCTTGGACGCCCTGAAGCCTTCTTAACCAGAATTGAACCTCTTTCCTTGAAGTTCTTGATGATCCTATAAATTGTTGATTTAGGTGCAATCTTAGTAGCCACAATATCCTTGCCTGTGAGGCCATTTTTATGCAACGGAATGATGGCTGCACGCGTTTCTTTGCAGGTCACCATGGTTAACAATGGAAGAACAATGATTTCAAGCATCACCCTCCTTTTAACATGTCAAGTCTGCCATTCTAACCCAATCAGCCTGACATAATGATCTCCAGCCTTGTGCTGGTCAACATTCTCACCTGAGTTAACAAGACGATTACTGAAATGATCTCAGCAGGTCCTTTAATGACAGCAATGAAATGCAGTGGAAAGTTTTTTTCAGGATTAAGTTAATTTTCATGGCAAAGAAGGACTATGCAATTCATCTGCTCACTCTTCATAACATTCTGGAGTATATGCAAATTGCTATTATAAAAACTTAAGCAGCAACTTTTCCAATTTCCAATACTTATGTAATTCTCAAAACTTTTGGGCACGACTGTAGACATGGTCAAGATTATCTGCTGCAGTTCAAACCGGGCATCAGAATGGGGAAGAAAGGTGATTTAAGTGACTTTGAACTTGGCATGGTTGTTGGTGCCATACGGGCTGGTCTGAGTATTTCAGAAACTGCTGATTTACAGGGATTTTCACGCACAACCATCTCTAGGGTTTACAGAGAATGGTCCGAAAAAGAGAAAATATCCAGTGAGCCGCAGTTTTGTGGGCGCAAATGCCTTGTTGATGCCAGAGGTCAGAGGAGAATGACCAGACTGGTTCGAGCTTATAGAAAGGCAACAGTTACTCAAATAACCACTCGTTACAACCGATGTATGCAGAAGAGCATCTCTGAACACACAACAAGTCCAACCTTGAGGCGGATGGGCTACAGCAGCAGAACACCACACCGGGTGCCACTCCTGTCAGCTAAGAACAGGCTACAATTGGCACAGGCTCACCAAAATTGGACAATAGAAGATTGGAAAAACGTTGCCTGGTCTGATCAGTCTCGATTTCTGCTGCAACATTTGGATGGTAGGGTCAGAATTTGGCGTCAACAATATGAAAGCATGGATCCATCCTGCCTTGTATCAACGGTTCAGGCTGGTGGTGGTGGTGTAATGGTGTGGTGGATATTTTCTTGGCACACTTTGGGCCCATTAGTACCAATTGAGCATCTTGTTAACACCACAGCCTACCTGAGTATTGTTGCTGATCATGTCCATCCCTTTATGACCACAGTGTACCATCTTCTGATGGCTACTTCCAGCAGGATAACACATCATGTCATAAACCGTGAATCATCTCAGACTGGTTTCTTGAACATGACAATGGGTTCACTTTACTCAAATGGCCTCCACAGTCACCAGATCTCTATCCAATAGAGCACCTTTGGGATGAGGTGGATCGGGAGATTCGCATCATGGATGTGCTATTATGTCAATAGGGACCAAAATCTCTGAGGAATATTTCCAGTACCATGTTGAATCTATGCCATGAAGGATTAAGGCAGTTCTGAAGGCAAAAGAGGGTCCAACCCTGTACTAGTAAGGTGTACCTAATAAAATGGCCGGGAGGTGTATACATTGGTATATACTGAGTATACAATTTATTAAAGTTATTTAAATGTAAAATAAATGTATCAATCCAATATAAGTTAACACATACTTCATAAGAAATATAAATTGTACATTCATTTATGTATTTTCTTTTCTTAAAATATTCCAATATTTACCTGCTTTACAATTCATTGTCATAACCTTTTTTTATCTTTTGTTTTGTTTTTCTTTTGACTTGAGATTTTTTTGCTTTGCTTTTTATTGTCCTTTTTGTTTTTAATTGTTTTATATATACAATTACATTACGTGTATGTAAGAAGTACATTTAAAATGAACTGCCGTTGACCAAAGTAAAAGTTTAATAGAAATAGAAATATATAAAGTAAACAAAAAATGTATAAACACAACAATAAAGGCAGTGATCAGAGTATTACTTCTTTAAGTTTTGTTTTGCCTTTTGATTTTTGCCTTTGATTCAGCAGCCCAATTTAAAAAAAAAAATTATAATAATAATAATAATTCAATTGATGCTTTAAGTTTCATGGTGGCGTATATAAACTTTTTTTTTTTACATTTTCAATACAATTACTTCCTCCAGCTTGTGAATTTCTTTTTAAATCATAAAAAAAAAAAAAAAAAACTATTATGAAAAAAACAGTTGCAACAGTCAAAAAAAAAAAAAAGACTTAGCATACTTCAGATTCATAACAAACTGTTCTTCTATGGTATTTCACAAATGAGTCTCATTACAAGAAAAAAGCTAAAGATGCACACATCTCTCTCACTTCTTGTTGCATTTTGATATGGGATTTCTGTGTCTAAAGGCTACAGAATCAACACATCTGCTGAATCAACACTTCTGTGGCCTGAAAACACCACTAACGCATGTAAATAAGTGTTTAAAAGATGGTCATTAGGAAGACTCGGGTTTCACCTGTCACACACTGCAGGCGTCACACTGTATCATGGCCAAGTAGTGCAGGGTTAAGCCTGGTTAAAATGTACCATGCTTTCTCTCTCTCTCTCTCTCTCTCTGTTTTACAGGAGTGTGACAACTGAGGCCGTATTCACAAAACCTCTTAATGCTAAAAGTAGCTTCTAACCTGCCGATTTAGTAGAAAATAATCAGTGGTGGAAAGAGCACTGAAAAATCATACTCAAGTAAAAGTACCATTACTTACCCAAAAATGTACTGCAGGAAGAGTAAAAAGTATCTTTTGTAAATATTACTTAAAGTATGAGTAAAAAGTAGCCCTTTAAAAGTACTCAGTACTGAGTTTTACACTGTACACTGTGAAATGTTGATGCGTTTACGTGTAATTTTTAGGTGTGTGTGAAAACGTAACATTCTGTAGTGCATTTAGTTATTGTGTATGGCCATTTGCCGATTTCAGTCCTCATACAGTAAGCATCTGTCATCTTCTCATCAGTGACGTGGTATAAACAGTCTCTGGGTCATTGCGTGTAACGATTTTGTGACTTGAGGTTGTTCTGTATAATGTAAATTTTCTGCGATTTGATTGGACGGGGATCACAGGACTGATTATACTACTTTAGCCAATCACCATAGACAAGAAAAAAATAAAGTAGTTACTGCAGGTTGAAGGAAAACAGTGGAGTACCGGCACAGCACTAAAAATGTAGTCAAGTGAAAGTAAAAGTAGACATTTTTAAAACTACTTAGTAAAGTACAATTCCTGAGAAAACTTACTCAGTTACAGTCATTTGAGTATTTGTAATTTGTTACTTCACACTGCTGAAAATAATGGTCATGTCAATCAGATTCCTACATTTTTGCTCTAAAAGTCCTTCACAAATCCTTTTAACACTGAAACTAGCTCCTAAATCATTAAACTGTTAAGAGTAGTGAAGAGGACTCTGGAGTGGACAGCTTAATTGTTTTATGTTCAGTCCAGTTAAATCTTAAAAACTATTAAGTTAACTTAATTCCTTCATGTTGTTCCAACACAAATCGATTTGACATTTATGGATGGATATACTGTATGATGGACAGATGTATAGATTGGAAACAGATCTAATGTGAGAAAGATGGATGAAAAGTGATTCAATAATAGATGGAAGGATGGACAGATGGATGGATGGAAGATTGATTATAGATAAATGGCTGGAGGGATGAATGATTGACGAAAAATAGATGGAGGGATTCAATAAATAGATGGTCAGACTGATGGATGGATGGTAGATTGATTATAGATAAATGGATGGAGGGATTCAACAAATAAATGTATGGAGGGATGAATGATTGATGAAAAATAGATGGATGATTCAATAAATAGATGGTTGGTCAGACAGATGGATGGATGGAAGATTGATTATAGATAAATGGATGGAGGGATGAATGACTGATTATATATCAATGGATGGAGAGATTCAATAAATAGCCAGATAAATGGATGGATGGATGGATGGATGGATGGATGATTATAGATAAATAGATGGAGGGATTCAATAAATTGATGAACGGATAGATGGAAAATTGATTATAAATAAATGGATGGAAGGATTCACTAAATAGATGGATGGAGGGATGGAAGATTGATAATTGATAAATGG
>CAIGQV010007757.1:4765573-4784909 GCA_903798115.1 Danio jaintianensis | reverse complement strand
GATCTTTCTTCTTGAGGTAATCTGGTAAGACATTCAACCCTGTTACTAAATCAGAGTCAAGATTTCATTTGATCAAAAACCTGGAAAGGGACACAAAAGTCAATCTAGAAAGGATCCAAATGAATGTTGCCATTTTGGTATAAAAATGTTGTAGTATGGGAAAATCTTGCAGTAACAGGGTTGCCTATTTAGCCAAAATTAGCTAGCTGGCTAACTAGTCAAGGGTAATATCTCACAAATATATATGTTTTCTCATTTACAGATGAGGCAAGATTGTTTGCTCTTCTTCTTAAAATAATCTGTTGAGCCATTCAACCCTGGTACCCAAGTTACAGACTCAATATTAGCGTGAAATTACAGTTAATGACGTATAAACTCGTTATGCAGAAAGGATCAAAACTTTGGTGTAACACCAAAATAAAATTGTCATTTTTAAGGGATGGAAAATCATGCTTTAACAGGGTTGCAGATTTGGCCTAAATTAGAGAACTAGCTGGCTAGTAAAATCTCAAAAACATTGTCCCCCATTAGCAAGGAGAAAGAATCAGAAGAGATACTCAGAGTTAGTTTGCATAGAAAGTAGCATTAAATCATGTTGCTGCAAGGAAAAGCTGCTTTTTGTTGTTTTGTAGTTTAATTAACCCATAATTCAAATATATGAATACTTTTTTCGAATAACTTTTGTAGCAGGGTTGAATGGCTAAGCTTGATGAATCAAGCCACTCTTTAAACTGTGTAAAAACTAATAAAGCATGAAAATCAAGGGGTAGAGAGGGTCCAAATGAGATTTTTATTTATTGTATTGTTATATTTGTTATAAGGTAACCATCATGCAGTAACAGGGACAAATGGATTCATTATTTTAAGGTGATGAAACACCCATTTCATGGGATGCTACAACTACAGTACACCATTATAAGTGTTATGTTTTGTGCACATCTTGTACTCACCATAAACCCAGGCTACAGCAATACATTCAAAGAATGCAACCCATAAAAGGCACACGCCACTGGCTGCATAGTAGTCAAAGAGTTGAAACACATACATGCCACCCTGCAAAACAAACAAAAAAAAGACAAAAACAAATGAGAAAGCACTCTAAAATATTCTAGTTCATGCTGTAATTGCTAAAGGCTGTCACAATGGGGGACTGTTGTGACCAGGGGTTGGCTAAACACTTGACTAGTTTTCTTTTAGACTTGTTGCACAATGCATTCAGGGGTGACATAAGGCATTATGTCATGGAAAAAAAATGGGACACTGTGGCTCCAGCCAGAGAATAGCATTCCCAGTTTATCACTGTTCCGGGGGCTTAGCAATCAGGGGCCGAGATTTGAAGGGGGCCAGAGGAATCCTAGATGTGCATTGTCAGAGCAGGCCGGATCTCCTAGTTTAGCAGTTTGATTCCTCTGTGGAATTCTCACTGCTCAAAGCAGGTCAGGACGTCCATAAAAAGACATGGAAGCGGGAGCGATAAGGCACTGCTGGGAGTGCAGGACTTTTCCTTATGGGAGAGCATTTGGGCAGTAGATCTGGCATGAGTGTGGCGTTCTTCTTCATTAGAGGGACTGAGGGTTTGGTTGAGGGCCATATCCTATTGAATGACCCAAAAGGAAAACATATGGTGCATGACCATTCAACTACGCTGCATTTGATACGCACTTTATTTGGACAGGAGAAATCAACTGGTCCAATATATTGGCAAAGTGGTAAAGACTAGTGGTCAGACTTACTTTTTGGCATTGAAACAGTACTTTTGGTATTTACTAAGTCACATATAGAACAGCGCTAAAAAGGCTTGGACAGCTATTTTTGCATCTGATTCAATATGCATTTGTAGGCATTTCCTGGTCAGATGCCAATTTTTTGGCAGTGTAGTATTTAAATGAATCATGCAATTTACTAACATTTGCACTCCTCAAATAATGGGTATTTACGCCATTACAGTAGTGGGCTAAGTTTGATATCATGAATATCAATTATTTTCTTAGCACCCCCACATATTTGTCTAGCCCCCCTTACCCCCGGTTGAGGAAAAAAAAAATATTGCACTGATCCCGATCACAGTAGATCGCCCCCACCTTATAAGCATCAGCTCTACTTATTTGAAACTACGTTCATTTTAATTTGCGCTGTGATTATTGAGTTGGTCAATATTTAAATGAGATATTACATATGTGTTCTCTAATTAGTGCATTTTCAGTAAATCATCCGTAGAAATTTCCACGCCCATCAGCGCTGTTTAGGAATTGTACTCACACGCAAATTTGTCGTGTTTGTTAAATCTGGCTCTAGAACTTTGAATTGAATTAGAAGGTAAATTTTCCTGTTGTACTTACCTGGGTGACCATGGTAAGTCCCAACAGGTAGCTCACAAAACAGACAATAGCTATGAAGATTTCACGCCGATAACCCTTCCGTAGGAAGGATGGATACAGATCCACTAGGGATGTGATCTGCCCTTCCACTTCGACAAACTGGCAAAAGAAATTAAACACTGTCAACACAAACCGGTTTCTTGTTTGCAGACTCAAGCTGAAAAGGAAAACATTTCATAATTTGGGAGGTTATAGAGTATAAAGCAAGTTTCCAAGTAAGAATGAATGCTCTCTAGAATGTCACTGTCAATACAATTTCACTAGACTGAGCTAAACATCTATTGGCTATTTTAGAAGATTGTATAGATGTTGTGTAGCCATTGTTTAACTGGTCTATACTGTAGTAGGCATCTACTGTAAGTAGTAGTGTACTTCTTTAATGTTATCCAGCACAGCTGCATGAGTATTATTTTAGATAAGCATACTTAATATCAGTATAAACACCACACCCTGGGTCAGTGGACTCCCTGGATGTGGATGGACACTGATTTAGCAGAGTATTCAATTTCACCTGGACCGGGAAATGAGATAGTATAGGACTCCAACTGCGGTATGACCCATTAGCTTCCATCAAACGTTTTTACAAGTTTGTCATCATGTTGACTTGTGTACCATGATTTAACCTTCTATACTGAGCAATTCCTTTATAATTTTAAGAAATTAGGATAAAAATATTTTACACAGACTGGGTTGAACATAAGCACCAGGCTGTATGCCATTACAATTAGCTGTTAGCATACCTTTCTGTTTTTTGATTGAAACTCACCTGACTGTCGAGGCCCAACAGCAGAAGCATGATGAAGAAAAGAATAGCCCAAAATGTAGGCAGTGGCATCATAGTCACAGCTTTAGGGTAAGCAATGAAGGCCAAGCCAGGACCTATAGGGAAGAGAACAGAGGGAAGAGGGGGAGGGAGAGAGCAAAATTAGCAAGGCGATTTGCACACTTTGATCCATGCCGTTGTATAGCGCATTTAGATATCGGCACAGACCAAAAGGAGACATGAAAGAAAAATCGAGCAAGTATCTACATGACAAAGCGACCAAGCCAGGCAAAATTACTTCCAGTGGTTCGTTGCAAGTCCATTGACTGTTTCATTGAATCTTCTTGTGAAATTAGCATCTTGATTTTAAGGAAATCTAGAAAAGGTTTCAACAGCGGTGTGATATGTTCCCTCATTAACATACTCAGCACTGCATAGAACAACTTCAGAGATACAGATGCATTGAAACATCTCCACTTGCTAGCATTACTACAACATCAAACTTAGGATTGAATTTGTTCAACAGAACATGCTGTGAATACAAAAACCAGCACAGTGCATATATAATAAATGCAGAGAGCATATTTAAGTATTAGTTCACCCAAAATGAAAATGTGTTTATCAATTAATTTTTGCAGTGTCCTGCAAAGTTTAGCTCCAACTTCCTTCAACACACCTGCCTGGAAGTTTCTAGTATGCCTAGAAAGAGCTTGTTTAGCTGGTTCAGGTGTGTCTGATTGGGGTTGGAACTAAACTCTACAAGACACCTGCCCTCCAGGACCGAGTTTGGCCACCCCTGGTCTACGAGATTGGAATGACATGAGGGTGAGTAATTAATAACAGCATTTTCAATTTTATGTGAGCTAATCATTTAAAAGATGATCCAAGTAACATGCAATCAATGCCAAAGTACAGTAAGATACACTTTTGCAGAGTCAGGTTGATGAATCTGTGACTGACCACCCCAAATCTGACTTCTCTTCTGAAAGAGAAAAAAAATCTTCTAGCTCCTGGCATTTATAAAGTTTAGAAATGTGTCCAACCGAATAATCCTGAAAGACTCCCTGATAAGGATCCTGTGGCTCCATACAACCCAAATGGTGCTGATATGCATGGAAGTTCAAGTAAAGTTTAGGTTTGTATGTCTTATAAACAAAGTGATAACGATGTTTTTGTACACCTCACTTGAGCCAGACATACTTAGACCAAAGTGTCCACAGGGGAGGGCCAAAACATGAACCGTGCTGGAGAATAGACAGTTGGAGGGGGAAAATATGGAGCTTGAAAGCAATTAATACATCAACTGGTCTCTCTCACCAAGAGAATTGCTCACAATAAATCTGAACCACAGGACATAATACAGCATGAAGATGCCTAGCTATATAGAGAATTGTCCCGACATCTACTAGATGGCCAAAGGTACGTAGACACCAGAACATCTCACCCATATGTGCATATTAAACATTTACAAACCATGAGCATTAACAACAATCCTCCACTCCTCTAGGAAGGTGTTCTTGTAGATGTTGGAACAGGGATTTGCTCCCATTCAAACAATATCATCAGTGATGTCAGGCTAAGGTAATGGGTGATTTGGTTGATGTTCCAGCACATCAAAAAGGTGCTCGAGTTCAGGTCTGGGATTTATGCATGGCAGTCATGTTCTTCCAAACCAGCCTTAGTAAACCAAATTTTTATGATGATTGTATGCTCCATATTAGGCACCTGCTAGTAAGTACAGAGTGCAGCCAAACCCAATAATTAGATGAAGGTAACAACATACTTTTGGCTGTATAATGTGTACAGCTTAGAAAAAGGAACCAATAGGAACAGACTTTTCAACCATAGTCAAATTACAAAAGAAGTTCAGAGGACTTAAATCCAAACTCTCCAAAAATCCTGAACTTGGCACAAGATGCATCTTGTTTAGGGTCACCAGTGGAAAACGTCCTGAACAGCGACATCTTGATTCTTCATTACTAGTGGACTAGGGCTTATTGTTCCCAGTGGCTCCAAGAAAGTTGAGATCGCTGAGATCGCCTTATGCATCATTACTTGCAAATTTTAGGGTTTCGATTTAGATCCCGGAACTAATTTTAATGGTTCCGAAAATTTTATTGTCATTTTTTGGCCGCCGCTTTTCACTACAGGGTTGACGAATGTTTTTTCATGTTATTTGCAGCAGCAGTGCCCACCATCACTGCTACTTGACCCTCGTACCTGACTCTGCCACATCGGCAATGTCCACCCCTTGCTCTTGTGCCATGAAGCCCAGGACGGAAAATATTGCGAAGCCAGACACAAAACTGGTAGCGCTGTTCAGGCCTCCCAGCAGCAAACAGTCCCTATGTCACACATATGTCATGGAGTTTGTTAATTAAAACACAGGGTCCCTGCGTTCCCACTTTGCCCGTTGACTGGACTAAGCCCCCCTCCCACCCCCGGGGTATCGAAACCCACCTGTAGCAGTTGTATTTGTACTTGTTGTAGCTTCCCAGTGAGGTCATGGCTCCGAGACAGATAGCGTAAGAGAAGAAAATCTGTGTCCCAGCGTCAATCCACACCTGTACACAAGACGCCAAACCATTTGTTGACTGACAACATGAATTGAGCAAACTCAAATATTTGCATGCGTTCTACCTCTCGAAGGTCCTTCAGAACTGTATACACCATTAAGGACTTATATAAATTGTTTCAACAACTACATGTCATGTTTAGATTTGTAGCTTTCTGACCGAAGCCATCACAAGCTTTATTTATGTCGACTCTTTTGCACATCTTGGGTTTCTGTCTGTAAACTGTACATCCGAAGTTTATTCTGTTTTTAAGTTGCGGAGGGTCACTGGTTTACATTATGTCAACAACTGTAAACAGCACTTTTACTGCTGAAAATTCCATATTAGATAGCCAAGTAGTTAACCTATGTTTTGAAGTTGGTCAAACAAAAGTTGGTCCTTCTGTTAAAGTTAGCTGACTAAGGTAGCCTTTTGAAGCCTCATTCAATTTATGCCAGGAACCAACTATGATGGTCTTTATAGTAAGACTGGTGGCCATAGTGACCCAATACATGTGTTAGAAGCACTTGAGATGTTGTGGAATTGAGTTTCAGTGGTTGGTAATGTTGTAAAGCATCTTGAGGAGACAGGTTAATAGCCATGAGATCTTACCTCTGGGTCTCCAAGGCGAGTCACATTTGGGTACAGATAAAATTTGATGCCCTCGGCTGCCCCAGGAAGTGTGACACCACGTACTAGCAGGACAATTAACATGACAAATGGGAATGTTGCTGTGACGTACACAACCTAAGAAGAAAGGTCAAAACACTGAGGTCAAATTGAATGCTGTTGTTGTATTAAAATCCCACTAAGCTGTGTTTGAGATTTGACAAAACTAAAAAGCAGAGCTTTTTCACAAGGTCTTTGAAAGAAATGTCAAACTTTCCACATTCTGAAATGACACTATCCAACAGTTTTCTAGGCTAACATGCAATTTACAGATTAACTTCTCTGACTCGATGTGCTTTTTGGTCAGACAGTGAGGAAATAATGTGCTGTTTTCCTCCCATCTTGTAATGTTTGGTTTGGCTGGAAATTGTATTTTGAACAATGTTGAAAGTCAAAACATTATTTATCTTAATATTACATTTACAAAAAAGTGTAGCAAAGTATAGATCATAACTCAACAAATATCAAATTCCAAAATTGCTGGATTTTTTGAAATTGATGTATTTTTTGGGCAGCACGAACCAGCCTTTGTTGTGAAAGAAGTATGCCTTCAAGTAGATAAAGTAGAAAAAAAAACGTAATTTGACAATGTCTTGGTTGAAGCAACAACCCACAACTGCATTGTAAGAGTAATGTGTGCACAAGTCCAGAGAAGAGGTCACCTGATTGATTTCACAGTCTCTATTAATGCTATTATGCTAGTTATGCTACAGCTTCCCTTGCTGATAATCACTAAGGAACAGCTGTTATATGTTGACAACACTGGCTAAAGTAATGTTCAAATCTCCCTAGGTACTTATAACTCTAATGACACTGTAAAAACTAATATTAGTAGTTCTTAAATTAACTGACTGAGGTTGAAAAAAAATCATGTAATGCAACCAAGCTTACCTTCCCAGTGGACTTAACACCTTTCCAGATACAGAAGAAACAGATGACCCACATAGCAAGCAGACACAGAGCCAGGTCCCATTTAACATGACCCACGTCCTCGATACCATCTGAGATGCTGAGAACATTTCGCCTGTGGTGCAAAGAATGTTTGCTGGTGAGACACTCAAAAGCCCATGGGGGTGTTTAAGAAGCTATAATTCAGATAAACAACTACATATAATCAAATACAGTCGATCAAGTCATTTAACCTACCATGACAAATTCATTCTCAACAGAGGAAAATGTACCAGAACAACAGCCCAATCATCACAGAACTGAGGTAGCCAACTCTGATCAGGGCTACCTTCCTGAAGACTTCTTTTACAACTTTGTTTATTGCCTGCCTTTAATTTTCAAGTAATACCAAACACCTTGATTAGATGCTTCAGGTTAGATTGATTACGCTTGAAGCTAAACTCTGCAGTATGGTAGCTCTCCAGAAGCTGGATAGTTCTCACAGAGTTGGATAAACCTGACATAGACTTATAATTCCACCAATAATGTCTTCTAGATCAGGGCCATCTATTCCTGCACCTAGAAGCCTACTTTTCTTGCAGAATTTAGCTATAGCCTGTTCCATCATACCTACTGTACCTGGATTTTTTTGTTTGATTGTTTGTTTTTTTGCAATACTGAAGATGTTCAGGTTTGTATAATAAAGCTTGGAGCAAAACTCTGAGAAAAATTAATTTCAGAAGCAATCTAAAGATCTAGACCAGGGATGGGCAACTTCGGTCCTGAGGGGCCATTGTCCTGCAGAGTCTACCCATGGTCTAGATCAGGGGTCACCACACTTGGTCCTGTAGGGCTGGTGTCCTGAGAATTTTAGATCCAACACTAAACAAGCACACCGTAACAAGCTAATCCAGGTGTTATTAGGTAAAATTGAAGCTTCCAGTCAGGTGTGTTGAGGCATGTTGGGTCTAAACTTTGCAGGACACCGACCCATCAGGACCAAGTTTGGTGACCCCTGGTCTAGATCCTGGATCCAAGATGCAGGTCCTGGAGAGTTGCAGTCCCACAGAGTTTTATTTGGCCTTGATAAAAATTCACCTGCTTGTATATTTCTAGTAACACTCCTCCAGACCTGATTAGGTTGTTCGGGTGTGTTTAATTTAGGTAGAAGCTGGACTGTGGTTCTCAGGGACCAAACTTGCCTACCCTGGGTGTGATGCAATGTATAGCTCTATCCCTAATAAAACCTACATCTTCCCTTTCATTTTTAAAAGTAAAAAAAAAAAAAATGCAACAATGATTTCAAAATAATTATCATTTACATATATGCAAAAACTGCCAAAAAAGGCTGTATTACATATGCCAGGTTAGCAAAGACTTAAGCTAATTATAAGAGTTTTCATAGTGAATTGTGTTTACAATTATCTTGTGACATAAAATCCAACTTACATGACTCACAGACACAAGTCAAAGACACAAGTGCTCTTCCTCATTAACATTTTAGTGCAGTTAAAACTAGCCTAAAGTGTTCATTTTTTTGTTAAAAATTATGCTCAAGAAGAGCAAATTGAATAGAACACATTTTCAATACAGCTCCAATGACTACATACCCAAGACATACTTCAGACACGTATGAAGTCACAGTTTTCACAAATGTCCATATTGGGTGCACTTTGAAACCCATTTTCAGAATTATGCAACAAACAGGCAAAATGCATGAAACATTCAATTTTTAGCTGAAAACACTGTCGTCAATTGGGGGTGTCAAATACTGCTCCTAAAGTGTGAACATCCTTCAGAGTTTCACTCCAATCAGCTCCAGCAGTTTCCACTAAGTCAGAAGACCTTGATTAACTTGTCCGTGTGCATCTAATTAGGGTAGGAGCTCAACTGTGCAGTACAATACAGTACAGTACAGTGCCATCCAGATTTTGGCACCCCTTATCTAAGCCTTCAGGACGGTGGATTTCCAGGATCAGGCTGCAATACCCTTAATCTATAGCATTACGCATCTCAACAAAATAGGTATTTAATTTGAGAATGTCACCAAGAGGGTATAAGCTTTAAAGTTATTCAAAGTGATTGAGCACAACTGTATTAATGCATGTGGCGATGAAGTAGGTTTATAACTCCACAACTTTTTGGGATGACTTACAAATGTGTACTCGATTAACAAATACTTACTCCCAGAACTCAGTGACGGGGGAAGTGAAGTTAGTGGCGTTCGCAGCTGCCCAGAGTGTCTTGTTCCTGCGGAGAGTATCCTCAACACAGTTTTCTGTGTTCCACTTGTTGTTGCAGCTTGCCCAGGGGAGCTCTGGCTGAAAGCACTGGAACAGGTAGTACAAGCCCCAGGCCAGGATCACAATGTAGTAGATGTTCAGCAGAGAAACGATCACGATGGAGGCATAGCCAATACCTGGTACAAAGAAAGGAATGCCGACATTAAGCCAATGCCACGCTGACCTGACTCAGTGTGTGGTAGATCATTGTGATCATTGTGTTATTTTATTGTAACCTTAATGAAAGCAATGAAATAAGTTGTGCTCCAGCAGAGCATGAGAATGGTTAAATAAGTCACAAATTTATATAAGACCTTCTTGTCCTTGCTATATAAACATAGAACAATCTTGTCCAAGGTTGGAGGAAAATGATGTAAGACACTGGTTCAGAGTCTGATCTTGTGTAAATCAATGTTGGCCAGATTGACTGGAAAGCTAAACAGACCAAATCTGTCACC
This sequence comes from Danio jaintianensis, assembly GCA_903798115.1. Classification (NCBI taxonomy): domain Eukaryota; kingdom Metazoa; phylum Chordata; class Actinopteri; order Cypriniformes; family Danionidae; genus Danio; species Danio jaintianensis. Next base: position 4,774,916 of record CAIGQV010007757.1, on the reverse strand, counting down.
TCATTCACTGGCAGAGGGACTTGAGTAATTCAGCACTTTGGATTTAATGATTGCTCATCAGTAAACTCTGTTTAAATAAGTAATGAATCTGCGGTCAGAAGACATTATTGTGAGGTTTGAAATGCTCGCTTAAATAACTGGGTAATTCCACTGAATCAATCTGGGTTTTGGTGCCTTTTTAAGGGTACAACAGTGCTCTTTGTGGGGCATAAACCACCAACCTTCTGATCATTAGACCTCAGCTTTAGTCAGTTCACCACACAAGCTGAAGAGCTGTCCAGTTATGCAAGTTACTGTTCATGAACAGCTGCATGTTTTTAGCAATACACAGACTGACAGCTGCTGATGTGACCCTGCCTTTGAAAATGAAACTACTATAAGTCCCTAGAGTTGTAAGAAGACAGCCTGAAATTAACAGACTGCTTACATTAAAATACACCATTGCTGGCTGCTTTAACACGTTTATATTTTACTCAACATTGCAATGCTGTCACCTATATAGAAATAATCTATTTTATCAAACTTGACCAGACCTTAATATCGGTCATGTTGAAGTGCTTCTTTTTTTTTCTGATATGGCATTAAATATGAATTTCCTATCAGACACAGCACATGAAACCTGTGTCGCAGAGCCTATCTTCAGATACAGCTGGTGGTATCTTTGACACACCTCCCACCCTGTGTCCTTAGCAAAGGGGTGAGGGTGACTGCCATTGCCCCATTTGCCCCTACTGGTAGATCCTGTAACTACACCATCTGGCAGCAAAGAAAGTACTGTATGGTTAAGCACTGTCAAAAGACTTGATACTTGTTCCTCAGCACAAACTGAATTCAATTTGACTGAAACAACCCATTATCTATGCCTTTTAACTCCATGAACTCCTATTTTGCTGCTTATTAATAGTTATTAAGGTAGTAGTTGTGTTTTGGTATTGGGTAGGATTGGGAGAATAAGATGCAGAATATGTACTTTATAAGTACTAATAAACAGCCAATATCTTAATAATAATAGACAGGAAATAAGCCACAAGTTAATAGTGAGAATTGGTCACTATACTAACATTTTACCATTTTATTTATTCTTTAGCAAAGAAACACTTAAAAACGTACCTGTAAATATGGGACAAAGTTTCTCCCAACAGGTGATTCCTCCCTCAGAGGTGAACTGACCAAGTGCCACCTCCAGGAAGAACACAGGCAGTCCTCCGCCGAACAGGAAAATGAAGTATGGGATGAGAAAAGCACCTAAATGGAGCCAAGAGAACATTCACTTAATTCTGTCAATTATTATGACCATTTACCAGCTGGATTAGTGTTCAACTCCTATTCCTCATGAAGTTCAACAAGTCTAATGCTCTGACACTTATTCACATTATTACAATTACTATTATTATTCATAACTTTTATTTTGTACTTCTGTTGTTGTGACGAAAGTGGAATCTTTTTGAAAATACCTTAAATGGAAAATCTCTAAGGTGTATCTGTTAATCTAAGAGTGTATTAATAATAACACCATCAAACTCCAATAAAGCAATTATTATTTGATTGAAAATGCATTGTCATTGCTCATGGGTCACATGATAACCCATACCATGAGCTAAAACAAAAAAAGAAATTAAATTTTCATCACGCATTTTCTTTTGGTAATGAATTACACGGAATGGCATAAAGAGTTGTACAGACTTGAATTTTAATTAACCTCTGCATTGTGGAAAAGAGCAGCTTTGACAACTTGATAACAGTCTTCTTCACTTTAAAAAGTTATCAGTTAACTTAAAAAGGTGAGTAAACTCTTTGCCTTATAAAGAACACTCTACGTTTTGGAAATTGGCACCTAGTCACCTAGAGTTAAACAGTTGAGTTTTACCATTTTTTGTATCCATTTAGTGGATCTCTGGGTCTGGCAAGAGCACTTTTAGCTTAATTTACCATAAATCATTGATTTGGAGAAGCTATTAGCATCTGTCTCAAAAAATTCAAAAAAGAGTTTCCTATTTAAAGCTTGACTCTTCTGTAGTTACATTGTCTACTAAGACTAGCAGAAAATAAATGTTCCAGGCCGATATGTCTAGGAGCTATACTCTCATTCTGGCAAAATGATTAAGGGAATTTGCTGCCATACCAGAAAATAGTCCCCAGCTAGTTAACTAGGTAACAACACTGTGTAATATCATTGCGCCTGCTCCAACCATGGTACGGCAACAAAGTCCCTTGATTATTACACCAGAATGAGAGTATAGTTCCTACACATATCAGTCTAGAAAATACCAACCTTTCATTTTCCATCAGTCTTATTACACAGTGTAACCATAGAAGAGTCAAGATTAAATAGTAGATTAAATACATTTATTAAAACTTTTTGAGCGAGATGCTAATAGTAGATTCAATGCTAAGCTAAGCTAAAAATGTTTAGAGAGATTGGCTGAATGGATTAAAAAATGGTAACTGTAAAATAATAGTAAAATGGCCTATTTCCAAAAACAGTGGAGTGTTCCATTGAAATGAAGCAAATGAACTATGCATAATTATAAAAATAATATATTTAATTAATTTTTTTTTTGTTTTTGTTTTTGTTTTGTTTTTCTGTCCTACTTAAAAACAATAAAACGATGAGTAAATGATGACCATTTTTATTTTTCCCATTTGTGTCCTTGGAGCTGATTAAACAAAATTACGTGAAGTTTTTACGGCTGTCGCTTTGGTGATCAAAGTCTGAAACTATCAACAAATATACTCACCTCCGCCATTCTTGTAGCAGAGGTACGGGAACCGCCAAACGTTGCCTAAACCAACGAAACCCCCGGCGACTGACAGAAGAAAGTCAAGCTTGCTAGCCCACTTTTCCCTTTGGGGGTGTTTTCCTTCGGCTTCATCCTCCGGCCTCGTGCCCGGGCTCTTTCCCGGGGAGGGTTTCAGAATGTCTTTGTGGAAGTCCTTTAGACACTGGAGTTTCTCCTTCTGAGCCATGCTAAAAGACGAGAACAAAGGGTCAAAATCCTTGAATGAACCCCAAAGGCCTTGGGTTCAGATGTCAAGAAGATCACATAGCATTCTGTTTTCTAAAACATTTATAACTAGGACAAACATGCATAGTTAATTTATAGCAGTCGCTTTGCAAGACCTGAGAAATGTTCACACAAGAGGATAACGTGTTGGTTAACGTGATTAAAGTAGCAGCGGCATTGTGTGGTTTGATCACAGGAAGTCTTCGTGTATGGCATAAGCAAGCAACGTTTTAAGATTGTCTTGATACTTGGTACAATAACCTAGCTACAACTAATAGCATAATAAATGTAGCTGTAAAACTGAGAAGAATCGTTGCTCTCTTTGCTGCTTGTGAAGCATGTCTGTAGTCAACATAAAATGATGCAAAAAGATAACCACAATAGCCCATGAGTAAGAAAACACATCAGCATTTAACACAAACAAGTTTGGAGTCAGCATGAAACCAATACTGACGCAGGTCTTGTTTTAAAAGAAAGTCCTTTAGTCGTTTTTATTTATATTTGACATTACTGTAAAACAGGACTAATCTAATCAGTTCCCGATGTATAAATAGCCTGTAATACATCACGTTACGTTCTGGAAAGAAACCCAAATGCAGTCACGCACATAAATGAAAGCCGATTTAATAAAAACGACTTAATTCATTCACTGCGCTTTTTCTGGAGAACCTTTTGTGGGTTTATCCGACCCATGTTTCCTTTAACTAACACACTGTTTACGCTGTCAGAATTCTATTCAAAGGATGGAGTAATTATGTCAGGCATGGCGTCTTCTGTTTCAAAGCACGAGCCAAACTTGCCATGGAGCCCCTAAGATGAATCCCACAGAGTAAGATACCAAAGTCAGCTCCAAGATCTCTACCCGTTCCAGACTCCCTTACAGATTGGCAATGCTTGAACAAACTATAGCCCCACTGTGAGGCCGTTTTCTTCAACACAAGTCTGCTTATTTTTTCCGCTGCTCTCAAGGAGATGGAAGGAGAGGGGGAAAAAATCCACAGTGTGTTTGACAATCAGTAAATACATGTGTATTCTCTTTTCCGTTGCTTTACTAAACACACGCCTTAATAAACATGTTAATTAGTGTGGCGGCAGGCCAGGACTTTGAATATAATCTGTAGCTGTTTTCCGGATAGCAGTTAAACAATGTTTTAATGGTATCCGGATGTCTTAAGGTTGACTAGGGTCTAATACTTGAGAATGTGAGTTTTATTTTTACAATACTAAATGGTTTCCGTGTAACGGAAGCATCTCTGTTAAATCTCTGATTTTAGCACACGAGACAGTTATACAATAGCTGAAAGCACTTAAATAGGTCTAAAAAGTTCAAGAAATTACCATCATCCTCTTGAGGTAGGTTAAATCTGTGTACTTCAAAAGCTTAGGAGCTCACTACAACTCAAACACGTTCTGTTACATAACCAGAGCCAAATCCTCCAGACACTTTCCATTTCCACTCAAAACACTGTGATGACAAACTTCACTGGCTGCGAGACAAAGCTAGCAATCTATAGGGTTTAAAAAACACGACTCAACTAGTAGGTGAATTATTGGTTTGGTTCAAACTGAACTGCTGTATAAAATATAGACAATAACAAACACAATCTATACACATTGTTATATAAATACACTGTAAATACTGTTCAGTTCTAAAACATTTCGTACATAGCATGTAGTATTCAAATTTAATTGCAAATAGGCTTGTCACAATTCTCATTATATTGACTTATCATACAATACATCAAGTTTACATAAACTCGCCAACATTTTAGCTGATTGCGCAGCCTCTGCTATCTAATCTCTCTTTAGAAACAATGGTTACCGACAGGTTTTAAAAATTTGCTGAAAACTACTGACGAATTGGGAAAAAGTTGCAGACAACTTCCCAAAAGCAAAAGGGATGGCGTAAAAAAAAAATGTGCAAAAGATATAATTAGGTAAATTTACCTTTAATTAGGTCAAACTTAAAGGTAAATTGATAAAAACGCCATTTTAATGAATATTTATATTCTACATCATCAGTGACAAAAGTTTCTATTACAAGATTTATTACATTTATTTAAATTATAGAATCTAAATAACTATCAGAAAGAATGTGTATGCTATCATGCTGTTGTGTAATTGTATACATAGAGGCATAAAATAGTCTTAAAATGACAATAATATCAAATATCGCAATAATTTCTGACAATATATCGCACAACATTAAATATTTACCATTACAAACCTAACTACAAACACCAACGACTTTGACGACTTTCCAAATAAACTACCAAACAACCCCTCAATTCAAGAACTGCCTTTCACTTACATGTCCTTCATGGCTGAATCCAATAGGTTTATGTTGTTCTCTCAGCAGACACCATACCTCTGACCACACGGCCTCAATCTCTCCAGAGCTCAGTGTAAGCCGAGGTGACACCACGACCCGCCCACAGACTAAGACAATTAAAAGTAATCAGTAGATTGGTCGCAGGGGATAACCTGTGCAGCAGTCGGCTCGATGGTAAATTTCCACTCCCCAGAAAGCGTCAGAGGTCTATCTGAAACTATTTATCTTTGCATGTGCGCCGTCCACTTGTGGCAACCTGAGCCGCAGACACGACAAACAAGAGCATGTGGACGGCAATCCACACCTCCGCTGCATTTCACTTGAACAGCTGATGGTTTCCAGACTGTTGTCGAGCCTCATGCCATTAATAGCTTTTCCTTTCAAGACCAGCAGTTTAGATGAGCACGCTTTACCAAGTAGTCAAAGGACTCAAAGTATTATTTTTTTGGAAGAAAGAGCTCAATATCGGTCTGACTGACAAATCTGAATTAGATTCTGGTCAGTAAGGCCTAGTGCATTTGCATAGGGCTAAATGTGGCAAGCAACAAAAGGCTATTGTATGACTTGTTTCCCTCAGCCTTTTGCCTTTGGCAGAACAGCCTTGATAATGGGACAATGGCAATTTGTGCTCGCAAGACCTTTTTTTTTTAGGAATTTTGGATCAGGGAAGTCCAGAACAAAGGATCTGCTCGTGCTAAAATGCCTAAAATGGCACACACTGCTGGTATGTGGTGACAATTTTGACTCATACAGCCTATTTTGAGACACTGACTTGTTTTGTTTGATTCCCATGTAGAAATAACAGCACAACATCAAGTAGTTTCCTTCAGTAGAAGAAGGAGAAGCTGAACTCCTGAATCCTCAATCAATCTGTATAGCACCCTAAAAGGAAGTGATCTGTTCTTCCGCATCTGTACATCTCATAGCCTGTGGCTGTCAAAGGGTTGTTTGGTCATCAACTTTATCATCTAGCTGAAAGGCAGGAATGGCAGGAGTGCTTCATAGTCTTGACTATCGAGGAAGGCTTCAGGTCTAGAGTCAGCACGAGGCACTTGGCTCATTATGTAACCGTCCCTATTTTAGACCCATGTACATTTCCTGAGTGCTCTCACATTAAATTCCCGTCTTTACGCACTCGTTCCAGCACATAAACTGAGATCTGAGCATTAGAAGCACACCCTTAGCTGTGCATGTAAACCCCACAATGAAGCAGTTGATGCATGAAACGTTATGAACAGTAAATGTCATAAACGTTAAATGTCAGTTGTTAACAGCGGAGTTTAAACCTCTTTAACTTGTGCACGATCTATGACGTGATGCATTGTGCTAGTCCACTAATTGCTGAAGGTCAAGACACTTATATTTGATCGTGTCACTGGGCTCCCAAGGTGGAACAGTTGACGAGGTAGTCCCATTTACAATTATTATTCAACTGACCCCCAAGCACCCCCTTGCAGTCCCATGGCGGTCCTTGGACCAAGTTTAATAGCCGTGCTTTATAGTACATGACATCGCAAACAAAAACTTGTCTGTGGATTCAGGGACAGTTTGTTGGTTATGAAATATAAATGAGAGAAAATTGTGTCAATTCTTGGAGATACAAAGTTAGGCACCAGTATAAAGAGATCTAAGATAGTGTTTGATAATGAAATGTTATTCACTGTAGGCTTGTGTGTTTATGCAGGATCTTAATGTAAAGACAAGTATGCTGATAACTACCATCAGTTTACTGAAATAACACGTTTTACCAGTTTGCATGCAAACCAATAACCTGGTAATGTAAGTAAACCAGGTAATTATATATATATATATAAAAGAGTATATATTTCCCTGTGTTGATGTACTGTATTTGGTTATATTTTATGCAATTATTGATGATAAATCAGCATTAAAATTACTTTTTCTGAAGGGAAAAAAAATTATCTGCTCATATTTAAATTTCTGCAACTGTAATATTTGTCCTGTGGCTGCACAAGATACATTTTTTATTATTATTATTTTATACCATGTAATAAATATATTACTGTATATTATTTTATTATCATATTTTTTAAATGTGTCTGATTTTGCAACATGTTTCCTCCCCCAAATTGCATAACACTACAAAAACAACAACAACAACAACAACAAAAAGGTTTAAGGTGTTTGCATGTTGGCAAATCTGCGGTATCGGTAAAATTGGAAGAATTGGGTTTACATGGCCACACGCATTGTGGCGTATTGAGCAAAATCAATTTAAAAAGTTGCATGTAAACACACTCATTGTTGCATACTGATATTGTTACTATCCCAACATTTATTTAGTTTCAAAAGTATGATTTGTTTTGATTTGTCTTGTATCCAATACATAAAAACCATAATTTAGCCCCTCAAGCTTTATGCCATAAATTAAGTCAATTGCTCAGACTTGTCAGTAAAATCTAGCCAGAGCAGATCAGTTTTCTGTCATACGTCTCCAGTGTCCACCAAGAACTTTTACCCTTGTGTATTAACGACTATTAAAATGTCATGCTTGTTCAAGTGGAATATTTGTCGCCAGACCAAATCAACAAGCAGGGAAGCCAAAAACAGCCAAATAACTGCACAGAGAATGACTCTGGACTACATTATAAATGTGTAGCTTTCACAATGTGGCATCCTTAAGATTTATTGGTGGTGAAAGGATGAGACGGTATTATCATTTATTATTGCATGATAATAATATAGTAACAAACTGGTGAAAAGTGAACACAGTGAAGCTTTCAAAACTTTAACCTGTGTTTGCTAGAAAAATTGCACTGAATAACAATTTTGGTTTTCTCAATGCGAAATTTGGCTCAAAAATTATTCCAAAGAGAGAGAGAGAGAGAAAAACAAGCAGGAAAAGAGTTCAAAGTCTAAACCAAATTCTGGCCAGAGGTATTTAGGCAGAGGCTTTGTGACATTTATTGACATCAATTAAAAATGAGCTGATAGGTTCATATTTGTGGTCCCTTTTTTATAGCCTTTAAGATAAAGACAACACACTGAATAACTTCCATTCTAAGAGAATGGCATCTGTCCCGAATACTTACTGACTGTTGCTCTTATCTATGAGCTAGGTATGCAAGCTGGCTTGTGTACAGAGACCTAAACTCTGTATCCTGTGTTGTGTTTGTTTGAAGAGGGCTCTAGACAGCTAGTGAGCCGCCTGACTTCCGCATAACCCTAAGTAGGGAACAAGATGAGGTGAACTTGTCTGCGAGAGAGTCCTCCTCGCGGTGTAATTTCTGTCATTTCATCTCTGTTAGGATGCTGGTCCAAGCGAAAAAAGCATGATGTGTTAAGTTATCCTTTTTAGAGACGTTCACGTGGATAATGAACACAGGTGTCTCGAGACGAGCTTTTATTTATTTATTTCACTTGGTTATAGACGAGGAGCTTAGAGACAAACACTGACAACATTCTGCTACATGTTTACACGGCAAAACATTACGTTATTGTTATTATCCCTTAAGTAAACGCCTCTTTATAACATTTTAAACGCCAGTTCCGTTTCGTTTCACTTCTGATCTGAACGCGTCCTTGCGTGAACCGCGTGCAAGACCAACGTCACAAAACCAGCATCCGATTACTTTTGAGAAAGCGTCAGAATTGCAAACATTTTTCGCAAATTCGCTTTTTTTCTTTAAAACGCATCCAACAGGTTGTTGACGCGCCTCCCGGTGAAGCTGCATCTTCGTGAACGAGAATGGCTCATTTATAGCATCAAATCCGTTAATTCGTTCTTCTGGGGTGAATTTCTCAGATAAAACCCGTGTTTTAAAAGCCACCGGTGATACTGGTTTCCATCAAGCTGTCTATTCTTAACTCTATGCAGTCAGCACTCTGTTATATTTGTCTGGGGTGGGAGTGCGAGAAACTCAATGACAAGTGACAGCATCAACACTAACGCATGAGCTCTTTCTCCTTATGGGTTTAAATGGGCTGTCAAATCATTATAAAAATGAATGACACTTTAAATATATATATATATATATATACCCAC
>CAIGQV010007757.1:4747516-4765173 GCA_903798115.1 Danio jaintianensis | reverse complement strand
ATGCATTGTGTGGGTATATATATATATATATACCCACACAATGCATTATTGCAGTCTTTTAAATAGCAGTTTTAAAATCATAACGTGACAAAATATCTAGATAAACTGTTAAAGTACTTCCTGGATGTCTTGTCAAACTCACTTGAGCATGTAATGACAACTAAAACAAGATGTTAAATTTCTTAAGTAATGGCTGAAAACATTCTTAAATGAGCAAAAAATCAAATAAAAGCGTATTTGTTCTCGCATCAGTGTATTAGTCTCAATACAACGAGCAAACAGTTGAAATAGCCTTACCTTTACTGTTTATTTCCTTTAATTCCTTTGAAACGATCTTGTCCCTTCTGTACTGTGCGGCGGCTGGCTGCTGAATAACAGCAGCAGCGGTAAATTTAGTTTATGAGCTTTTTTTCTGACCTTTGTCTCTCAACATGGGTGACCATTAGACATCAGTTGTGGAAAAACACCGGCCTGCCTCCCATTCGCAGCAGCAGCGCGTCTTCTTAAAGCGGCCGCTTCCTGTGTTCAGAAAAGCGCGCCTCGTCTGTCAGTCTGCGCTCCACAGCGCCGCCACTGGCCAACACTGGTGCTGCAGCCTCAATACTGCTGCCTCAAGAAGACACTCTGTCTAACACACATAGAAAGGGCGAATTCAGGTAAAGAATCATAACCAGTGTAGAAAATACAGACATAGTGCAGACATGTAATTAATTAGATGAAGCATAACACTAATGATAAACATAATAGACAATAAAAAGTTAAAAACAGTCTTAAGTTGCAGTTATATTTTTGTCAATAGCCAAAAGTATGTTGTATGAGTCAAAGTTATATATTTTTTTTCTTTTATGCTAAAATAATTAGAATATTAAGTAAAAAATCATGTTCCATGAATATATTTTGTACATTTCCTGCTGTAAATATATCAAATCGCAATTATTGATCAGTAATAAGCAGTGATAAGGGCTTAATTTGGACAACTTTAAAGGTGATTTATTCAGTATTTTTATTTATTTTTTTGTGTTTAAGCTCAACCAATTATTGTCTATCCTAACAAACCACACTTCAATGGAAAGCTTGTTTGTTGAGCCTCCAGATAATGCATACAATCTCAGTTTTGAAAAATGTACACTTTTGACATGTTTTGTGGTCCAGGGTCACATATGGTAATGTACACATCATGCCATTTATATTGTTTTCTGTTTATTTATTAATTTTTTTACTTTAACACTTAAAAAATCAAGATCTAAAGCTATATTCTAATTTGAATAGGCTAGATTATTTGCAAGATGTATACACCAATCAACATTTTAAGATCATGCACTCCTTACACATTTATTGTCATTATCTTCATATCATTAAATAATTCTGCATCTTAACTAAATCTACACAATCTGATTGTTTGTTGAAAATACCATTGATTCATATTGAAATAATTACACAGCTGTATTTACCAAATGTAAGTCTAAAACAAACACACACAAAAAGGGCAATGTGTAAATTCCAGGATTGACAGAGTCGAGTAATATGCAAAACTATTTATCAGAAATGTATTAACGGCATTTAAAAAAAAATAAAAAGACACAAAAAGCACACAAATGAAGAGTTCACAAGGAAAAACAGATAGCTCAATTTATTTGTCATTTTCAGATGTTGCATGCATATTGAAGAAAAACTTGATTAATGGAAAATTACTGAAAGTGGACTTTAATTCTAAAAACAACATTATCTGTTTTTGCAAATGAACACTCCAAATGTTATCACACACACACACACACACACACACACACACACACACACACACACACGCACACACACACATGCACACACACACGCACACACACTCCTCCATTACCAGATAACCCACTGATTTCACCCAATATTATAAAACTTTAGCAGCCATGGCAAAGTTGTGAATGCGTTTGCAGCATGAGGCGAGATACAGCAGCCTAATACAGTGATATTAATAGGTGAGGAGAAGATCACAGCACTTCAGGCTGTTTACACTGGACAGCCTTTACCTGAACCTCAGACAAGAACATCTGTACTTTAATATCACTGTCTGAACAAGTGCGCCGCTGTAACTGTAAACCTCTCAGGTCTCATTAAAGGTGCAGTGACGTTCATTTAACTGCGTAACAGAGCAAAGAAGAGGCAGTTTATGGATTTTTATAGCTGATGTTGGGACAGTATTGTTAGTTTTGTAAGATAAAGGTTTATGATGTCCGATATTATAATTATCTTGCAGAAGAGTAACTTTAAGATATCTAAAATCATTTTTGTAATGATCTAACTACTGTGATTTCAAGATAAGTTACTGATGTAAATAAAACTTTTTCCAAATGACATATAAATTTATATGAGAAGAAAATGAAAGATTATTGGAGGGGTTTTTTTGCAAGATATGTTACTATTTCAGTCTTTTGACTTCAAATTTTACTCATCTTTTTTATTTGAAATTATTTGTGACTTATTTGCTTACTACTAGTTTCTGAGATTGTTATTTAGATACATATCATATGCATAACATATCATTAACAGTTTAGATACTGCGCTGCCATGGATTGCCAAGTGTTAAAATCGTAATTATATGAAGCAACTGAGGAATCAAAGTATAGTTGTACAGACTCTAAAACTTATAAATCTAAAAGTTGCATAAACAATTTAGCTAACATTTAGAAAAATTTGTATGGACTGTATGGAAAAGCCAATTATTCATTTATTCATTCATTTTCCTTCGGCTTAGTCCTTTATTTATCAGGAGTTGCCACAGAGGAATGAACCGCCAACTTACCAAGCATATGTTTTACGCAGTGGATGTCCTTCCAGCCACAACCCAGTACTGGGAAACACCCATACACACTCATTCACACTTATACACTACGGACAATTTAGCTTACCCAATTCACCCATAGCGCATGTCTTTGGACGATAGGGGAAACCGGAGCACCAGGATGAAACCCACACAAACACGGGGAGAACATGCAAACTCCACACAGAATGACAACTGACCCAGCCGGGACTCGAACCAGCGACCTTCTTGCTGTGAGGTGACAGTGCTAACCACTGAGCCACCATGTTGCCCAAAAGCCAATTAAAAATCAATAATTTCTCATTATGTGACAAATATTTTTTTAAATCCTGAAGCAAAATAATTTGAAAACAAATATTTGGTAAATACAGTGAAACAAAAATATATAAATAAACAAAAGCATTAGTTTGTCATTATCTGAAATTATGAATGGAATTAAAGTTGTTTTACAAATTATACAGTTTAAAAGTCTAATGTGTGACAAACTAAATCACAAAACCTATATAAAATGCAAAATAAAATGCAGATTCTAAAAAAATTATAACATTAATAGTGAATGAATATATTCATTATCATTTTTAATTGATTTTAATTAGCATTTTATATAAAGAAAATATATATAGGGCGACGCGGTGGCACAGTGGGTAGCACAATCGCCTCACAGCAAGAAGGTCGCTGGTTCGAGCCTCGACTGGGTCAGTTGGCACTTCTGTGTGGAGTTTGCATGTTCTCCCCATGTTCACGTGGGTTTCCTCCGGGTGCTCCGGTTTCCCCCACAAGTCCAAAGACATGCGGTATAGGTGAATTGGGTAAGCTAAATTGTCCATAGTGTATGTGTGTGAATGAGTGTGTATGAATGTTTCCCAGTGATGGGTTGCAGCTGGAAGGGCATCCTCTGCGTAAAACATATGCTGGATAAGTTGGTGGTTCATCCTGCTGTGGAGACCCAAGATTAATAAAGGGACTAAGCCGAAAAGAAAATGAATGAATGAATGAATTTCATAATAAACGACATGATAAATCACACAATTTAGCAAAAATTCTAATCAAATCCATGCTTGTAAAGAAAGACATTTGAATATCTGTAATTCCTCATTATCTGAAATGACTGATTGGACTCTAAGTACAGTTTCACAGACTATAAAATTGAGAAATCTTAACATCTGGCATGATAAATCACACAATTTAGCTAAAATGCACAGCTGTGCCAAGTGGCTTCGTTACTGATTGTGGACATCTGCTTTTCAGGGAATAAAAAAAAACATTAATACAGCCCCAAACTGCCTGTAAACAGCTCAGTGGTTGACTTTGTGTTCTGCCTCTGCATGTGCAGTCAGTCCTGCTGTGGTTGTTGTGATTTTGTGATTGTGGCTCGTGTTTTGGCCCATGTTTACATCAGCTTGACTGAATTAAGATGCTAGCTAGCTACCCAGAATGATTTGCAGCCTTAGGTTTGCCGGGTATCAAAACAGCTTCTATTATCCAGCTAAAGTTTCTGTAATTTTCCACCAGTCCTCGCTTGCGCTCCACTTCTCTCATTTGATCACAAGATCGCTTTTGTTCTCTTCGCATTTTCTGTCACAACAGCAGTCTTGCGCAGCCCATCGCCTGAGGTGATCATCAGCTGTCAGTCACTTTAAGTGCATCTGCTTGCCATGCAAACATGCTGTGTGAATGTTTTTTTGCATGATTTTAGCTCAGAATCCATTCACATCAGTTCACTTTTCTGCTTAAGGGCATTACTAAAATAGCCACATTTTTTTACGTCTTAAATGTCACTAATTTAACAAAATGCTTGATGATAATAGCTGTAAGCGTAGTCTTTTATATTGCAAGAGATGTGAAAGAATCATTTAATTAAGAGTATTTTAGGCTATATAGCATGTTAGCAATGAAGTTAGCATAAGCAAGACCAATGAGTTGATGTTACATTCAAACTTACTTGCTTGAGAGTCACTTTAAAATCAAAAAGACTGCAAATGGTGGGAACATATCATTAAATTGTGTGTATTTTAGGCTACATAGCATTCTAGCTATGATATTAGCCTTAGCAAGACAGGAGGGTCAACATTAAATTCCAACTTGTTCATTTTTTGTTACTTGAATGTCACTTTTAAACAAAAAAATATCGCAAAAGGTGTTAAATTGTCTATAAATTGTGTGCTTTAGGCTACAAAACATGCTAAGAATGAAATCAGCCATAGCAAGATGATATGGTTGCTTACAGTACATACTAATTTACAATTGAATGACCCTTTAAAACTGTCAACTAGGCCAAAATGTATGAAAATATAATTTAACTGTGTGTGTTTTAGGCTACATTGCATACTAGCATTGAAATTAGCCTTAGCAAACAGGACAGTCAACATAAATACCAACTCTTTTGTTACTTGAATGCCACTTTAAAACTAAAAATACCACAAAGGGTGTTAAATTGTCATTAAATTGTGTGCTTTAGGCTACAAAACATGCTAAGAATGAAGTTACCCTTATAGCATGACTAGAGATGGATGCTTACAGTACATACTAATTAATTAATAAATGTTTTGAACTGTGTAAATAGCCCAGAAGGCATGAAAATATCATGTAGCCTATAATTGTGTGTGCTTTAGGCTACATAACATTCTATCATTTAGCCTTAGCAAGACAGAGACAACATTAATACCAACTTACTGATTACAACTAATGGATGTCCCTTTAAAACTGTGTAAATAACCCAAAAGGTATGAAAATATAATGTTTTGGGCTACATTACATGCTAGCATTGACATTTGGCAAGACAGGAGAGTCAATATTAAATACCAACTTAGCTTTTTACTACTTGAAGGTTACTTTAAAACTGTAAAAATATGGCAAAAGGTGTGAAAATAGCATTAAATTGTGTGTGCTTAAGACTGCAAAACATATTAGCATTGAAATTAGCCTTAGCAAAACAAGATGGTTGCTTATAGTACATACTAATTAACTAATGGGTGTCCCTTTAAAACTGTAAATAGCCCACATGGTATGAAAATATAATTTAACTGTGTGTGTGTTTTAGGCTACATTACATGCTAGCATTGAAATTAGCCTTGGCAAGGAGAGTCAATATAAATACCAACTCTTTTGTTACTTGAATGTCACTTTAAAACTAAAAATACCACAAAGGGTGTTAAATTGTCATTAAATTGTGTGCTCAGGGCTACAAAACATGCTAACAATGAAATTAGCCTTAGCAAGATGATATGGTTGCTTACATTACATGCTAATTAACTAATGGATGTCCCTTCAAAACTGTATAAATAGGCCAAAGGGTATGAAAATATAATTTAACTGTGTGTGGTTTAGGCTACAATACATGCTAGCATTGAAATTAGCCTTAGCAAACAGGAGAGTCAACATTAAATACCAACTAAATAGCGTTTTTGTTACTTAAAGGTCACTTTAAAACTGCAGAAATAATTGTAATGTTTCCACTACAAACACATTTAAAGCCATTATCAAATCTGAACCATTAAAACCAGTACATTTGAATGGTTTCTGGTGTGTTTTGGCACATATTCCAGTAAAATTGATAGGTTTTCACATAACACTAATGGAAAACCATAGAAAAAAAAAGTCCAGTAGAGTTTACGTTAAAACCAATATAATTTCCATTGAAACATTACAAAACCATAAAAAACCTGGTTGATGATGGTTTCTATAGATTTATTTATTTATTTAGCAGGGAAGGTAACTTGCAGTCAGCCAATTAGCAGTCTGTATAATTTCTGTACATTTCTGCACATTTTTTGAGTAAATATCAGACTTCACTTGCAGAAAGGCTTGTATGTATGTGTGGAAAAGAGGATCTCCAAACAGCGACAGCATCTGAAACATGTGAATGCTTGCTGAACCGCTCAGTACTTTTCCACTGTCTAGAGGAAGTTGAAAAGAGGAAGCTAAGCGCTTGTCATCAAACGTGTTTACTTGACAGACCTGTCGCCGTTTCGTTAATTTCTATCCAACGTAGTCTTTCACTCGTTCACTCTGTGACAAAATCCCACACAGTTTCTGCGGCGGCGCAATTCCTCACGTTTGCAGCCAAAGAAAAGACAAGGAAAGAAAAACAACGACAACAAAGAAAACATTTCCTCTTCTAAAAAAAATAAATTTAAATACGCATCATTTCCTTTGCTTACGCTTTGTAGAAAGATGAAAGTGTACTGTGATAGCAAAAAGTGAAAAACACACACGCCCACTGTTTCCTTGCTGCGACAGTAAAAGCATGAGTGTTTTCAGAACTCGATAAATTGGTAGAAAACGTACTAGGAAAGAGCTGCAGGTTGTGTGTGGCTGTCACAGGATGTGTCAGCATTCACTTCATTTAACCACATTATGGCGAATGATGGTTTCTTCATATTTACCATCATAAACAAATCAATTTTGTCTTGTTTGCAATGTTAAGCAGTGTGAAAACTAACCACAACAAAACTGAGCTGTCTTTTGGTCTAAAGAATCACCCTTACATACATCTATGAAACATATAGTTTGTGAAGTTAGTAGAAGAAGCATAAGAAGACCACTGTAAAAATTGTAATGACAAAAAGTCAAGACAACAAATATTTTTATGTTGCTTAATGTATTTTAATAAGTTAATCAGGTTTCAACTAATTTATTTAAGTAGTGCAAAGGTTAACTTAATATTTTGGGCCAGTTTGAGTGATGCAAGTTGAGATGACTAGAAAACTGAATTTGATTCAACTAAAAACAGTGTATTTTACAGTGCATAATCAATCATTTAAGTTGTTTTATCAAACATTCAGTGGTGGTGACTGATCACACAAAAAATGCATTTACAAACACTGTAAAAATCAGTTTCAACTAATTATTAGACATTAATAAGTCTCAATGCATTTATGTGTTTGCTCAGTTTCTCTCTTTAAAATATTGTCTGGATTTTTGTTTGTTCATTTGTATATTAATCATTAGCAATACTGAGTCTTGAATGGAGTAGACTGGATAACCCTTCTTGTATTTTTTTTTTAAGGAACGTTTCAGGCTTAAAACAAATTAACTTTAAATAAATAATCTATTATTAATTTATTGTTTGATCATGTTGCCTTTGCCTTTGTATGTTAAGAATTATAGTGCTGTTGATATGCAGTTTTAATTTTATTATTATTATTATTTATGTATTGCAATTTAATATTATTATTTTTTTAATGTCAAGCCTCCCTTGGACAGATGTTGAAAATTAGCAAGACTGCTATAACACTTAAACAAATGCATATGGTTTGTCCAGTGTAATTGTGATGTCCATGTCATGAATAAATAAATAAAATAAAATCTTCATTAGCCCAAACAAGAATATTAGTTAAACTTTGATATTGTTGCTACTAACTTTCATGTTGGTGTTTAGCAGTGAAGTATTAATGCTGATAAATTGCAAAAGCATGGTGTTTGATCAATCAATCAATCAGTCAATGAAATAAATGATAATGATGTTATGTAGAATTTGACATTAAATTTGTTTTGTGAACAGTTTACATTTAAAAATGACATTAATTTGATAAAAAATGAATACAACTGTTCACAAAAATGTTTGCATGAAGATTAACGATAATTTCAACAATATAGATAATAATTTACAGAATTTCCAATAATTCTATGATCTAGTGTCTATTCAAGAGTATGATTACAACAGGGGTGTCCAAACTCGGTCCTGGAGGGCCAGTGTCCTGCTGAGTTTAGCTCCAACTTGCTTCAACACACCTGCCAGGAAGTTTCTAGTATATCTAGTAAGAGCTTGATTGCCTGGTTCAAATGTGTTTGATTAGGGTTGGAGCTAAACTCTCCAGGACACCGGTCCTCCAGGACTGAGTTTGGACACCCCTGGATTACAACAATTTACTAAAAACGTTGTATTTTAAAAGATTCATCCCCATTCACATGTATACAGAAAAATTATTTTGTAAAGATTTTTTTTTTCCCAAATTTTCAGTTCCCCCAAATGCCATTGTCATGTTAATGAATGGCCAAAGCACTTTTCACTTTAAAATGGTGTCATATTAATGACAATAAAAGGAATTACACAAAAATAGTTTTACAGCTTTCAGTTCAATGCAACAATTAATGCAAGCATGATTTCAACAATAGATGTAATGAATGATGTAACGTTATGTTCGCATTTAAAAAAAACAACTTTTAATTCGCATTTTGCAAAGGGAGAAAATGTACAGTTTAATCTCAGTAGAGTGAACAATTTTCAAGCAGAAAAGTTATTATATTGTCGCTTAACTAAGATAAATGTTTTATTGAGTAATTTATGGATGTTATTGGCCAAGATAGACACAAGAGAGGAAGTCAACATGAACTAACATGACTCCTAAAATAAGGAAGTTGGAGGAGAACTACAGATACAGTGTCCTCTTTAAAGCACACATAGGTCATTTTGTTCTGTTTTTCACGTTTAATTCGACAATGAACACTTTCTGACTTTTTGTAGACTAGTTTATCCTTGACCTGAATGCAGCAGGCATTGACACAAATCCTGTATTTACCACAGAAATGCATGACTTGAGTGTGTCCATATCGCAAGCTTATGACACCTGCACTGTTGCATCAATAATCTTGAATGACTAAACAGAATGGCGAAACTTTGTCTGTTTTCAATGATTCACCAACCACAGAAAGAGGATTAAACAGCAAAATAATTCAACTATGTGTATTAAGGCTACATTAGCTATGAAAATAGCATTAGCAACACATAAAAACTTTTTTTTTTTTTTTTTCGGTTCTTTGTTACCTGAAACTCCAGGTCCTTGGATACCTATTTAAGCGTTTAAATGTCTCTTACAAGTGTGTAATAAAGGAATAAATGCCAAAATATTGCTAAATAGATCAATAAAGACATGCTAGCTTTGTAACTAGCTTTATAGCAAGGTCAGGAAGTTGAACATTAAGCAAAATAAAAGCTTGTTACATTAAAGTCACTTAAAAAAAAGTGTGTGAAAATATTATGCATGTTAGGCTACATAACATGCTAGAATGAACCTTATAGCAAGCAGGGCAGTAGGTCCTTGGATACCTAATTACAAGTGTAAATGTCTTTTACAAGCATGTTGCAGGAATAAATGCCAAAATTTAGCTAAATAAATTAATAAAGACATGCTAGCTTTGTAATTAGCTTAATAGCAAAATCAGATAGTTGACCATTATGCATTTTGTTACATTAAAGTCACTTTAAAACAAGCACGTGGAAATATCATGCATGTTAGGCTACATAACATGCTAGCAATGAAATTAGCATTAACAAAACAACAGAGTCAAAAAAAAGCAGGTTGAACACTAAATGAAACCAAATGCACAGGTTTGTTATGACATGAAGGTGAATGTGTTTATTTGGGGTGACTGACTGAACCCTGTAGGCTTTTTCATTGATACAACAAAACAGTGTGTGGGCCAAATACAAAACATAGAGGTGGTGATGTAGTGCACACCTGCAGTGGCTGGAGTGTCTGTCAAACACAATAGAGACCAGCATTCAGTTTTTTCAGTCCCACATGCAAACGATCACAGAGTCCTTGACCTTGGGTTCACAGGCCTGAAAATAATCCTCTTTGTGCTCACATGCAAACACGGCCAGGCCGTCCCCTCTACGCTCTGGTTCATCTCTGTACAGAAGTACTCTAGCAATGTCAATGCAAACTGTGTTCCCACAACATCTGAGTGTCCTGTTTCCACTAGAGCGGGTCAAAGATTACACAAGCAGTCTGACTTCTCTGAAATGCAAGGATGATAATCATGTACACATTAGCGTTGATGAGGTATGGGGGAAATTATGAATTAAAAACATAAATTTGTGATTTTATTTGTCTAAATACCATGAAAAGTCCAAACATAAAAATGTTATGCTACATAACAATTTAGCTATGAAATTAGCTTAATCACAATAAGGGAGCTGGCCATTATTCCAACTAATTAGCATTTAGCTACATATAGATCACATTAAACCTGTCTAAATACAACAAAAGAAGTGAAAATATTATTTAACAGCTCAGCTTGTCATATTAAAAAAAATATTATAATAAAATATTTGTATATTTTAAGATACATTACCTGCTAGCAATGAAATTAGCCTTATCAGGGGGTTCATTCAAAACAAACAGTACCATTAGCTTTTTGTTAAATGAAGGCCACTTTAAAATTGTCAAACAGCCACAAACAATGTGAGAATATAAACTAATTGTGAGTATTTTAGGCTGCCTAACATGCTAGCCATGAAATTAGCCTGTGCAAGAAAAGGTGGCATCCATTTACATACGAAAACAATCATGAAGGCTTAAATCAATGTTAATTTTCCTTAAAATGTTAAATTTTAATGCAAGTTAAAATGTTGTTTCATAGTTAAACACAGCTGATAATGACTCAACAGTGCGCATATGAAATGTCTCCAGTTACCTACGGCAGTCCTCCATAAACAAATACATACGTGCAAGGAAAAAGGGCAGAAATGGCAGACAACCAAATCCTTAAGGATATCCTTCCAGTTAATACCACAGCGGAGACTGAAGAACACAAATAAAACATAATTTATTGACCTAAAACCTTCAGTTGCAGTTAGCATTCTTGCATACTTAATAATAATGTTCTATTTGCTCGCTCTTTAGTTATTTTGCTTGGTTTAATCCCACATAACAGTGGCAAAGTTCTGAGTATTTGACTTTGGAAAGCTTACAGGACTAAAGCGGAAGTGAAATTTCCCAGTAAGGCACTGGCTTTGAAAACAATACCTGATTAGCGCTATAATTAGTGTTCTGTTGAAAAGTGTGAGCACGTAACACAGGTGTGACACGCTTGTTAGTGAAAGTTAGGCCACTTGATTGATTAGCATTTATCTAGTGCTGTTTCTGGCATGCTTTAATACACACTGTGTAGAGTGTACGTACGCATGTAAGTTACAGCCTCACAGCTACTTTGTTGTTGCTAGTTGATAAATGCTACAGTTGCACAGTATGCTGAGTTTATACTATAAACTGACTACTGTTATTTCAAAATATTAAGATGAAAAGGTAAGTATTGTGCAATGTGAAACATCAACTCTGTTTAGCATCGTGGCTGCATCCCGATCTCATCTGTACATTATTGTTCTAATACTAATAATTTTAATACTGTTTAGTTTTAGCAAGTTGCTTATGTGGTTTTTTTAGCATGAATTAGCCATGTTTGTAGCATGATTTAACACATTGTGTCTACATTATGTGAATTAGCATGTTGCTAAGATGATACAATATTGCTAGCATGTTTCTAGAATGTAGAATGCATAGTTATGTATGCTAATAGCATGTTTGTTTGTATGTTTATAGTATGGTATGTAGTCTGGTTTAGAATGTTGCTGCTAATGTGTCCACTAAGAATTTGTCGTTTGCTATCATGTTTCTCAAGCCAATAAAGTAAAGTACTAGCAAAATATTATTGATATACAGATACAATGCAAATTTTTTTTAAAAAATATTATCACATACCCATGTCGAATATGATCATTCAGAAATGTAGAATGCATTTTTTTACTCATGTATTAAATAATAATTTAAATTGTGTATTATAGTATAATTTGTGGCTAATTCAAGTGAATTAAAACCACAATGTAAAGTAAACAAAACCACAATGGATTATTGTATATGATTGTACTTAATCTCCAGGTTTGATGCATTCATGTCAAGCTCTTGGTAATTAATGACTATTTCCCAAGCCTCGACAAATAATGTTTTGCCTGTCTAATCACGTGTCAGCTTGATAATATGTTTGACATTGCATGGGAAAGCACCTGGAAAAGTTCAGAGTTCACAGACTGAGTCGTCGTCGTCTGAGAGAGTGCTATGTTTGGCTGGTAAATCCAATTAAGGATTTCCTTTCCTCCACTACTGCACATAGACAATCATGTTATTATGTCTCTCCAGTGATCTCATTGAGAGCAAAACTCTTAAACTTAAAAATCACCGTAAGTGAAAGTTGTGATCATTTAATATTTATATATTTTTGAGAGGAAACCAAACTTTTCCACCCACATTCCTACCATAGTGACTAATGTAGTTAATAAAAGCAAGAGGTGTTACAGTAAAGGCTGAAAGTTCTGTCCTGGAAGGGAACTAACACGTCATTGACCATCATCACAATTGCGCAACCCAGGAGTCTGTGTAATTAGTGTATCATATTATTATGGTGTGCTAAATTACATTCCAGAGTCTCAATTAAATATTTTCTCATCAAGAACAATTTAGCATTACCACACAGGCTAATGAATAACAGTACACAGTTACAAATAATGTATCTTTAGACCTATTGACCTATTTAGATCTATTGTTTTAAATAGATAACTAGTACAACTCACTATCATATTACCAATATTACATTAAACAACAATCCTTAATTAAACACAATTTTTACTTGAAGTAACATTGCAAGGGTTGTAGTTTAAAGCGAACATTCTTGCATGTCAAATCAAAATCAACAACTCCTCTTCAAAGCATTAGCTTGATAAGAACGATTTAGCTTGATAAGATCTCCTTAAACTTTAGCAGAGTGAGATTAGCATGCTAAACATTTGTTCAGTGTATTCAAATTACAGATGAAGTGATTTTGACCTTTTAGCCAACTGGAAAGTCAGTCATTTTTATTAGCATAAAAAAAAGCCATTAGAACGAACATAGACCGCATCATTAGCAAGCTCAGGATGTTATTAAACAGCTCACATCACCTTTACATGGTTTTTATTTTAATAATGTATAAGTTCATGTGTGGACGGCACAGTGGCTCAGTGGTTAGCGCTGTTGCCGCACAGCAAAAAGATTGCTGGTTCGAGTCCCGGCTGGGCTAGTTGGCGTTTCTGTGTGGAGCTTGCATCATCTCCCATGGTTTGTGTGGGTTTCCTCCAGGTGCTCCGGTTTTCCCACAGTCCAAAGACAGGTAAACAAAAAAATTGGCCATAGTGTATGAATGTGTGTGTAAATGTGAGAGTGTATGGGTGTTTCCTAGCACTGGGTTGCAACTGGAAGGGCATCCGCTGTGTAAAACATATGCCGCAATACTTGGCGGTTCACTCCACTGTGGCGACCCCTGATAAATAAGGGACTAAGCCGAAGGAAAACGAATGAATAAATAAGTTAATGTGTAAATATAAGCAATATTGCAATGAAAACAACACTTTTTGAGTTCCCTCCTAATTTAATGAGGTTTCTGTACACTTTTTATTTAGTGCTTAAAACATAAATGCTAAGAAACTCAGTGGTTGCTAAAGTGGTCTTAGCACTTTATCTTTTTGTTTGTTTTTTTTGTTTTCCAAAATGTGTTCTCAGTGGTTGCTAGGTGGCTGCCGACAACTCCAAGTAAAAACAAAAGCCTACAACAACGTCTGTATAATTCTTTTTGTTTCTATACATGCCTCTCGGGTCACTATTCCAGTATGTCTAAAGGGGTTTTATGAATCATCAATCAGCAGAAGTAAGTGTGGTGTAGGTGTTGACTGAAGACTCTGTTAGGGCATGTACCCATCACTGCCTATTGCGTAATGATGCACAGGAGGCACCAATACTGTATATCATGGTTACCATAGTGGCCCAACTCCCCGTGGCCCACTCCAATTGGCAGTCTAGCGCTAGCGTTTCACTAAGATCCACAGAGCCAGGTAAACCAGTGGAATAACAAGCATATGATTCATTGCATGCCGTTGTATGTGTGCAAATTCTTGAAATTACAAAATGAAATCATATTTGTATGAACGCCTTTGGCAGGTTTTTGGAAAGGTACATTTGAGCCTTGAACCCAGAGAGCTTTTTTGCTCAATTGCTGAAAGGCACTAAATCACAACCTCTATAAAGTCAGTACTAGAATGGGATTACAAAAGACAAAGTTTGCATGAACAATTGAATTGTAACCAATATGGAAATGTTCTACCGCAGTTTACAATTTCACCTGAGATGGATTTGTATCGCAGAGACTGATAGTTTGCTTTAACAATTGAATGATTTGGCCTGTTTTGTCATTTTATGCTGTGTAACAATTCTTTAGCAACACTGGTTTATACTGATTGTTCACTTACAAGCCGAAACATTACCCTGCTAGATATTCTGTTTCCAGATTGTTCTCAGAATGAAACCCTTGATGGTGTCAGGGATGGTGCATAGAAATGTTCAGAGAAGATCATGATGTGGAGTTGTTTAAAGGGTTGGGGGACGTTATGGTGGAGCTTCATGTATAATTCAGGATGTTCTCAGCACATTAAGGGGATCATAGTATATTTGGAAATTTGACGTTCCTAAAATGTTTTTTTTAGAATGTGTCAAAAACAAGTTAAAGAACTTGCCTAGTAATCTTCTGAGAAGGACATGACGTGGAGTTGTTTAAAGGGTTGGGGGGCGCTATTTGACGGATCTTCATAGAACATTCAGGATTTGTTGGTGCGTTTAGGGAAACAAATTTTATTAGGAATTTTGACGTTTTCAGAGTGTCCTCAGAACATTCTGCTAAAGTTATGTATGGTGCACAGACATGTCCCCAATATGTTCTGAGAACATTATTTGGTGGACCTTCATGAATAATTCAGGATGTTCTCAGCACATTTAGAGGACCAAAGCATATCTGGAAATTTGACGTTCCTAAAATGTTTTCAGAATGTGTCAAAAATGTTCCCAGAAGGTTCTGAGAAGTTCATGATGTGGAGTTGTTTAAAGGGAACCCTGAGTATCAAGACATGTATGGCTTAATATAGTGTAAATTATCTTTCTTTGTTAAATATGTAGAAAAAACAATATATTTATGACATTCAAAAAAATATATATTTATTTCAGGGGTTTTTTTTGGACCACGGGTGCCGCCATTAATTTCAGTGAAAAGATTTGGTGCTCCGCCTCTGGCATTCTATCAATTCTCATTATAAACCCAACAAAACTAGAGATTACAACTTTTGGCTGTAATTTTCAGGTGACCGTGATGTTGGTCTTCACTACTTTTCTAGTGATAAAAAGAAGAGAAAAGTTTGACGATGCCTGATGACTTTATGATTTTAGTAAATCTCTATAAGCACTGATATAAGCACACGTTTAACCTAAATGCTGGAACAGTCTAAATGACAGGATTTGATCATGCCAGCATTTGGCAAATTCACATCTCACAGGATTCAATGATAGTGAAGAAAGATGTTGACAAGCATCGGCATGTTTATTGTCTACTGTGTCTTTTTTTTTTTTTTAGCTTTTTCTCAATGTAATTTTCAAAAATGTAATGTTATAATGTTACTCCTTGCGGGAGGGGGAAAAATTAATGATAATGAAGATCAAGATCGCTTTGACTGAAAATTACAACCAAAAGCGGCCTATGTGGCATAGTAGGAACACTTTGTATCACTAGTTTTGGTGCGTTTATAGTTGGAATTGATAGAGTGCCAGAGGCTGAGCACCAAATTATGTCATCGGAAAAAATGGTGGCACCGATGGTCCAAAATAAACTGGAAAAAAAATGTCTTTTTATAACTTAAACGTGCCATGTTTTTTTTCTACATATTTCCAGAAGGTCCCTGCTGGTGTCAAGTACATTGCCTAGTAATGCTCCCAGTATATTCTGAGAAGGCCATGATGTGGAGTTATTCAAAGTGTTGGAGGACATGTGAAATATTCAGGACATTTTCTGCACATTTAAGGCCATGTTATATTTGGAAATTTGATGTTCACTATAAAAAGAAATCGATTGTCACTTCACCAGCATTTTACCTTTTTATGTTACAAAAGCTACTGTCATTTCATCTACGTGTGGAAACTCAGACCATCTTAAGGACAACCCGTAATGATTGTTGCTAATGGAAGCAGCCCCTTTCAGTAGGATAATGCACCCTGCCACACATACTGAACAGATGGTTTAGGGATGCTTTGAAGAACACAATGAAGAATTCAGAGTTCAAATTTTCCAGATCTCAAATCAAATTTAGCATCTTTGGGATGTGCTGGATCATCAAATTCAATCCACAATGGCTCATTTCTCAGTCTACTAGACCTGAAGGACCTGCTGCTAAAATCTCTGTCTCAGATATATGACAGGACACCTTTAGGGGTCTTGTAGAGTCCATGCCTCATTGGGCTTTAGCAGCATGCCGAGGATCAACAACTTGTTTGGTTGGAGGTAAGAATGTTGTATTTTGAGGGCACTTAAGCTAACTCTAGAAATACAAAACTCAACAATGATGTCCAGCATAATTTGAAAATCTCATGCTTGAGGTAAACATCTGACATTATGCATGTCAAGTCTACAAATTTAGTTACATTTGATTAGAGACTCTTTCTGGACTCTTTGGGACTCTATACTAGGCTACAGAAGTACAACGAAACTATTTATCCAGTGAGTGTGATGATGGATTGGAGTCAAGAAGATTCAAAACATGGCAACCAAAATGTATATCCAGAATCACGCTTATGTGTAGGGCCTGATGTACGTGCAGTATGTGATCTAGCGGGTGCTGTAAGTGGAGAGGGCTGGACAGCAGACGGGACAGCCTGCCATCATTTAGGGTAACATAACCGATATACTTTTAAGTGTGAGCAGCAGTAAGTAAGGTTAAGATTGTCATTGCATGCCACTGTCATCCTCAAATGAGTGGAATCCTTTCAATTGAACATCACAGAAAACCAATCCTGAAAACTGTTCAGGGCACACTGACGTAGTGTAGTAGAGACTAAATGGACAAATTTAGATTTCAGATGTACATTCCGTTCAGGTCAACAGGATTTAGTTAGATATAAGAGATGGATGCATGTACAGTATAGGCAGGGATATGGATGTACTGCATTATTAACATGGATGGATGGATGGATGGATGGGTGGATAAGTGGGTGGATAAGTG
>CAIGQV010007757.1:4720264-4740847 GCA_903798115.1 Danio jaintianensis | reverse complement strand
GATAGATAGATAGATAGATAGATAGATAGATAGATAGATAGATAGATAGATAGATAGATAGATAGATAGATAGAAGTAGTATATATTAACCAAATTTACTGATTTATAATAAATTTTTAATTTACTGGACAAATCAAAGTCCTGTAGGGCAACCAAAATGCGAAAGGATTACCAAAATTACTTGATTTATTATCAGTATTAACAGTATATATTAACAAAATGTATTGATTTTTGAATTTTTCAGACCATTGTAGCTCAAACCAAGATCGTGTAATTCCCATCTCTGCCAATGTCTGATCATTTAACCCTCGGCTCATCTACAAAAGTCACGCAGGTTTGAATCAACACGAAGGTGAGTTAATG
Source organism: Danio jaintianensis (assembly GCA_903798115.1). NCBI lineage: Eukaryota > Metazoa > Chordata > Actinopteri > Cypriniformes > Danionidae > Danio > Danio jaintianensis. The sequence goes on along the minus strand of CAIGQV010007757.1, from coordinate 4,740,484 downwards.
ATGGCAGAATTTTCATTTTCAAGTCAACTAAGTTTGCATGACCTGAACAAGAGTTGGAACAACATGCAAATAGTTCAACTAAACCATGCAAGAAACGACCAGACACGTTTCCTCACTTCACTACATAATGCAAAGCTTATACGTGCCATTCCAAACTCAACAACATCCCGCATTTACCAGAAGGTCACTGATTCAAGTCAAGACACTACTGAGCAGCATCTGTAAACTCTCACTGACTGATAAACACTACTAGAAAGGCCAAGTTTTGAAAAAGTTGTTGTTGACATAATATGCACTACGAAAATAATACAATATACCATACAGTACTAGTAATTTAATTTATTCCATAATTGAAACATTTAAGTGGAGTACAAATGTTAAAACATGTCAAGATGACATAAAAAACATTAAAAAAAACATTTATAATACTACAAATGATTTTATTAAGCAAATCAAAGTCATGTGGTGCAACTACGTAGCATGCAGAAAGACATAAACAAACAAAAGACTCACTAAAATATAAGCACAATATTTTTAACAGACCCGACTGGTGTGTTATTACTATTTCTAAAACTTTTTGTTGGTCAGATGAAAGTCCAGTAGTGCAACCGATATGCAGAACATGGAAATAAATCAATAAAACTGTATGTATAACCAAAATCCAACCCAGGCTCATTGGAAATATGTGCCCAGGGCTACCTTTCTGAGAACCGAGAAATATGTACCCTGGACTACGCCTTCTTGCAGTTTTTCGCCTTCACCTACGCCTTCTTGCAAGTCCACTAAAGGCCACCATGTACATTTTTGACTTTTAACATGCTTAGTTTTACCACCGGTTTCTGGAACTGGCTTTTGCAAGACTCAAACCCTGGTCTACTCCACTCAACTGCCCAAGTCTGGCGCTATTTGCAGTGAGCTACCGAGAAAACCAGTCACGCCTGAAAAGTCGTCCATACAGAGGTAATCGGTCAGCGGTGCCATCCTGTAGCTTTCGTTTTACACACAAAATGCAGTTATAATGTACTCCAGGGCACATATTTCTCGGTTCTCAAAAATGTAGCCCTGGGTACATTTTCCCGATGAACCTGTGTTGCCAAAACCAGCCCACTTTTTGGTAATATTTCATACATTTTTGCTGATCAAATTGAACTCACGTGGTACATATACATATAAACACTTTTTAAATGAATTTAAACACAATTTTACACACCGAGGAAGGCGATGAGATGAATGTAAAATAAAATAAAAAAACTGTGGATCACTACTTCTTGAAAATAGCATATAAATATAATAAACAATTAAATAAATGAACATAATAAGTATATTTTCGTTATTAATTAGTCGAATAAATGTCATGTGGTGCAACCAACTTGCAGAAATATGTAAGTAGATAAATAAAGTAAAATGTACAGTTTATGTTAGCAAAATCAGTTCACTTATTAGACAATATTTCAAACATTATTGCTGACCAAATTGGTCACGTGGTGCAACCTAAATAAATACATATTTTTCTAGTCGAACACCCAACATTTACCTCAAGATCACCCATCAAAGTCAACACACTACTGACCCACATCTGTAATCTGTCACTGACTGATAAACGCTACTAGTTAGTTAAGTTTTTGACACACTTCGAGTCGCCTCATTGACCCTCCTCCATTGTTTGACTTGAGTCCCGAATGTTAAACTAACAGACAACCTGACCGCTAAATGTCTAGCATTAACTTAGCATCATTAGCGATATATAAAAATGTAATTTTTATCCCACCTCCACTATCGTGTGGCCTAATTTGTACGTACTTCCCTAAGATAAGAAGAGCCTTTGCAGAGTTATCTGAGTGGTGTTATCTGCTAGCATGCTATGTTGCCTTTTACAGTGTTCATCTGTGAAGCTGGCTGCTCACGCTGGTCACGTATCTGTGGCCGAAGAACTCTGACCTCCACTGTGACCCTTATAAGGTCAGACTGTGTGTGGCGGCTAATGTTAGCCTGCTGATGGTTCCTCTACACTACTACGGGATTGTGAAGAAGGGAATTAAAGTCTAAGTTGGTGTAAGAAAAAATGATGAGCACATAGAAGATCTCAATGACGATGTTTATTTAGCATAACAGTCACAAAGTACACGGGAGTACCCTGGGTTCAGCAAAGTCAAAATTATCCCTATACATTCTTAAAGTCAATCCTTTTATACAGTTTTAGTTTACTGCGTTTAATGTAAAGGAAGTTGCTCCTTGGCTGTTGCCACAGCTGTGCTCTTTATGTTAATATAGTTTCGACATCCACGGGTGTCCCACACACATCCCCATTCTACAATTGGTAACCATTTGCTCAAGATGGGATCACCTCAAATAGCACAGAGACAACAAATTGTTGACTTCGTTCTCTATCATAATCTAGACCTTTTGGGAAATGAGCATCAACACACCATTTAGAGTGGAAGTTGGGTTGAGGCAGACTAAATTCTTACATGAAAAAAAATCCAGTTGAGACATTAAAAGAGAATGGCATATTGTGTTCACCGTCAAACTGGGGAAAAGTGTGTGCAGAAGTCAGTAAAGGCTTCATATACTACAATGAAATCAGAAAAAAGAACTGAAATGACATCATTTCAAACAAAATCTGGCCCAAACAAAGGTCGTTTTGGCAGTAGTGATGGGAAGTTCGGATCATTTTACTGACCTTTGAGTCTCATTCAACAAGAGGAACGAATCCTTTTTCGAGTTATTTCGTTCATTTCATTCAATTTGCTAAATGTTATTAAAATGTTACAAGTTGCTTCCAAACTCATCTACAACTAGTCCAAATGCTGATCACACATAGTCATGACTAGAATGCTATAAGAAAGAGAAAATAATCATTCATTGTTTACCTGGACTTTTGTCTATGATTAGCTCAGCTCACCTCAGTCTTCAAATTTGAGTGGTTTGTTCACGTCACACTGCCAGTCCCATATAAGCTTAACCAAATGCACACAGTCTGAGCCAAAAGGAGCCATGATTAGTACACCCATTTGAGTCTTCGGGTTTTTAAGTCATTTGTTCATCACGTAACAGCATTTAAAGAGATGACTCAAACTGAGGACTCAAGAAATGAACGGATCAAATCTTTTTCCAGCTCTGACTGCATATGATTGGCTTCTGTCTTTCACATGATGAACGAACGACTTAAACCTGATAGAAGACTCAAAAAAAAAAAGTTATCCTACACCTGCACAAATGTACGCATGTGCGAATGAACGAATCTCTCCCAGAGAGGACTCATCGCTCTCAAGTCACATAAAAGATTCGTTCAAAATGAATGAATCGTTCAAGAATGACCCATCACTATTCGGCAGCTTGAAACCACTCATCAAAGCGAACTTTGACTCCAAAACACCTTTGAGCTACCATTGGTCCGTTGCATTTACACATTTGATGGGTGTGTTCTGAAACTCGTGGCATGCGTTTACTTTTGGCCATGATTCCTTTCTCATTCCACAGAGGTCAGACAAGAGAACAACAACAACAACAACAACATGAACAAACCATAGAGTCAACTAGCAGAGCTGTTTTTTACAGAAAAGAGCAGATGTTTACCAAACTTTTCTTCTCTCACAGCCGGCATTGTTGTTGTGTTTAGAAGTAGACCGGTAAATGCGAGCAACGAAATGCATGTACAACTCCACCTGAATGTTCTGAATGTTCGAAAACAGTACACCGTCACTCGGCCTTTTAGACTTTCGTTTTGCTCTCAAACAAAAAAGTTCGTTTGAAGTATACCAGGATGGAGGTGAAGAGTTTGGTGGTGTTTTCTGAGGCAGGAGCTTGTGTCGCTTTTACAGATACATGCAAGAGTGAATGCAAATGTTTATCAGAAGCTTCTTCAACAAAATGCAGTTCCTTACCTGTTTTCATCACCCAAATAGCAAGTTGTTGTCATGCAGGACAATGAGCCTTGTTGCACATGGCTCAAGCAGATCCTTGAAGCTGAAAATAAAAAATGAACTTTTCTGTGAATATACCAGGGCATTTAATAAGAACTCAATAGTGAACTCTGAGCAATAAAACTTCAGTATCTTCTGAAGATAATGCCGGCCAAACAGATTACGCCTGGAAATATCTCATATTTCCAAAAGGCTGCCCACCCGTATATTGTTGTTTCTTATCAGCTGCTGGGAGTCTCTATATCCTCATCTGGCTCCTGCTGAAACTTTCCATTCCAGTTCAGAAATCACTGGAGCACATGTTCTCTAAAACTCTGCCTGGAATGTGAATTAGCATTAAAAAAAACAAAAAAAAAACAATGATGAGATATCAAAATATGGATGTTTCATGCCAGCCATAGAGCACAATGCAGAGGGAGAATATGATTCAGCGTATGCTGAGGCCTGTCAAAACAAAGACATTCAGCCCGCAGCCCCAAGCTAATGTTACACAAGATGTTAAAGGACCCGTGAAATTAAAATAAAGTTTTTTTAGATGTTAGTATCAGTATGTTAGTTTTAAGGATATCTATAAGCTAATGTGCTACAAAACATTGACAAAAATCACTTTTAGAAGATATAAACATCCAGTTTGTCACTTCTGCCTTAATGGATCAACAATTTTTTTGACGTCACCTCATACTTCAGTTTCTCATCAAATCTTCTGACCAATCGAATGCTCTCTAGTATCTGTCATGCTCCGCCCCCTTAAAAATGCTTCACATGTGATGCTCTTGAGCTCAACCACTCTCACTGGCAGAGCTCTGATAAAACAAAATGCTATTGGCTGTTTTTTTTTTAAGGGAGCTACTCTATGCCCCGCCCTCACTTCATGTTTCAGTTGAGTTTACATCAAACATCGAAAAAAAAAAATTGCACATTTCAAAGCACTTCACGGGAACTCTAAGAAAAACAAGATATTATTTGAGATCATTTTATTTTATTATTGCACTGACAATGTTCTCATTTTTAAATTTTATTAAAGGGATAATTGAAGACAGGCCTTTGATTTATTTGAAAATTATTAGAAATAATGCATACCTGAAGTACTACTGTTACTGTAGTAATACTGTTACGTCTCGAGTGTGCATTATTTTCTAACAATTAAATGAATCGGAGTCAGTTGGTCTGCTTATACTAACTATGCTTACCACACCTAAAGAGTCATAGTAATAGAACTGTAATGCAGCCAAGACCTGCCTGGAACTACTTTAGCTGTGCATTTATCTGAATCTTCTTCAGCCAATCAGAATCAAGCATTCAACAGTCCCCATACAAGAAAACATAAAATTCCTACACTCACCAGCTGAACCAAGACTACAGTTCACACAGGTTCAACAAATCAAGACAACAGAAGATTGAATTTTTGCTGCAGCATTCGTTTGGTACAGTCAGAATTTGGTGTAAATAATATAAAAGTATGGATCTGTCCTACCTTTTATCAAGAGTTGCTGGAGTTGTATATTTGTATTTTTGACCAGTCGTTAAATGCTAGCGATAAAATTAGAACGTTAAATTAATATCATTCATTCATTTTCCTTTGGCTCATATGTTTTAGGCAGCGGATGCCCTTCCAGCCGCAACCCAGTATTGGGAAACAAATTAATATCAAATACTGTAAAAAAATAAATAAAAAGTTGACTCTACTTAAAATTGTAAGGCAACTTTCTGCAGAGCTTTTTTGAGTTGACTCAACCTTCAACCCAAATACTGCACTTGACTCGATTTAAGTTGAGTAAACTCAAAAATGTCCTGAAGCTGTTTGCCTTAAAATTTTAAGTTGAGTCAACTTTTTTTTTACAGTGTATCAGCATTAACAACAGAGACGCATCACACACCTGTGAATGGAGAGAAACAAATAACAGAGAAACATAGTGTTTCTTTCATTTACAAAGACACATCGTTATGTTTTTGTAATGTAAATTAATAATGAATTAACACATTTTTGTATCTATATGACAAAATTGATGATTCATTTAGCCTATATTGACAGTAATAATCGCAGAGCCCTCCTTGTGTGCTGTTGTGAAGATTTTTACTGGAACACGCGTGAAGTACAAAACCTCCGGTAGCCTACATATGAAATCATTTATATGCAGAATAAGATGTGAAGCTTATGTTTCTGTTACAAATTATAATTATTCAATTAAATGTTGTGTATCTGATGCATTAGACAATGCAAGGCAAGTTTATTTATATAGCATGTTTTATACACAATGGTGATTCAAATGGCTTTACATAAACACGAATAAAAGAAACATATAAGAAATAAAAAAAACAAAGAATTAAAATAATTAAAAACAAATAAAAATGTGTTAAAACAGGTTTAAAAAGAAAGAAAGACACAAATAGTGTGATACCTTTAGTCGACATATCCTAATTAAATTTGCATATATAGCACAGGATTTGAAGAGTTTCAGATTTATATCTATTTAGCGGAGACACATTTATGTAATAAATAATCCTGAACCAGGCCGTATCCTAAGCAGATGCTGTAGTGGACATGAAGGAGTGGAAAGCATGAGACTGATTCCTTAAAGACCCCAGTGACAGACGAGTCTCCGCATTGATCCCGTGGGCCAGCCTGAACACCTTCTCCATGATGGACGACCAGCGTTCTCCAGCCTCCGGCACCTAGACTACAGCTCTGCACAAGAAGTTTGGCGAGAGGAGAAATGATCGTGCCCAACTGAGCCTGGTTTCTCTCGAGGTTTTTCCTTCACTTTCGTCAATTGGTGAAGTTTTGTTCCTCGCCACTGTCGCCACTGGCTTGCTTGGTTTAGGACTTGTGGAGCTGCACATCAATGGATTTGCTGTTCAGTGTTTGAACTTTCAGCAGTGAAAATTAAACCACATTGAAATGAACTAAACTGAAATTCAACTCTGAAAACTGGACTGACACAGTTTCAGTTTACTAGAACTTCTATGTTAAGCTGCTTTGACATAATCTACATTGTAAAAGCGCTAAATAAAGATGAATTGAATTGAATGCGACCAAATGTACTGTACACACAAAATATTACTTCTTGTTCAAACTACTTATTTAAAATGAGTTGAAACAACACAATTATGTTTTTTAAGGGGACAACATGATTGTTTTATGTTTAATCCACTTAAATTTGTAACTTAATGAATTTGTGTTCAAGGAATTGTGCGATTTGTGTAAATATACAGTGTAAATGGAACAGTTTACGACAGCCAATCAGAGAAAAGCATGTTCAGTTGTAAACATGATTCACAGCATGAATGAGCAGCCAACACAACTACAGCAATTCTGTGACGTTACTATGTCAATGCGGAGTAAAATCTATAAAGAATGTTTCCAGAATACATGTGAATTAATGGCCCATGTGGTTAATTGTGATGAATGAAAATAGCTCTACTTAGTTTTAATGTCTTTCTCTTGCGCAACTCCATTAAGAAACACAGCTGACTCTTCTTTTCAGAACACAAATAATTAATTCATTAAATGAATGAACCATATCTTCATTTCCAGCTGCGATTAAGAGCAAATTTGCTCACACTTAACGAGTGAGCCTGTGGCTTTTCGTGTTCATTAAGGCCTTTGCCGGTGTTTTTGCTGTTCTTGTGCAGCCTCTCGGATATAATGACTACAACAGCTCACCGCTGCTCCTCTCAGTGTGTGCAAGATTGCGGTTAATAGGATAGTATTTTCTTTCCCAGGTTGTCCGGGACTTATAAAAGGGAACAGTTTAGGTATGGGCACTTCAGACATGCTGTTCTGAATCCTGGGGAAAAAAAGAAGAAAACCCTCATTACTCCCTAGAGGTTTGGATGGGTCATTTGATCCGTCTCCTTCACTTTGTGGAGAACAGAAAGACGTGGTTATTATTGAAGCAGCGTATAAACATAACGATTATCATTCCAGGCACCACACGTGCAATTCAAAGTGATGGACTTTAAAAACATGCCACAAGCAATAAAAGTGAAAGCGTCACTACTTAAGCTGACACGTGAGAGGTCTAGAATGCTAACGGTATTAAATAATGCTTGAACCACACCTGACATGTGCTAGCAGTGGTACTGTGGTAATTTTCAAAGAAATTTGGTAAACAATGCTTGTACTGAGCTGTTGGAAACATGCTAGCAATGTGTGAAAACATACAATGTGCAAAATAATTCTAAAACATGCTAGCAATGTGTTAAATCATGTTAGATACTCTATATTCCAGCAAAGTGCTAAAACATGCTAACATTGTTGTCATATTTAAAACATGCTATTAATGTGCTAACACTGTACTAGCATGTGATAAACCATGCTAAAAACTAAGAATAGCAGAATAAGAAAACAAACTAGCAGTGTGTTAAAAGATGTCATAAACATGTTAGCAGTGTGCTACACCATGTTTACAAAATGAAACATGCTAGGAGTGATAATAATGTTTGAAACATGTTATGAATGTGCAAAACAATGCTAGCAGTGTTGCAATGTGCGTATGTGTGTAATAGGTTTGCAAAATCATGCAAGTAATGTTTAAAACCATTTGAAACATGCTAATAGCTTGCTTAAACATGCTAAGATTGTTTATTCATGTTGCAACATGCTAGCACTTTGCTAAAATGTTGTAGTATGTGTTAAATCATGCTAAAACTTGCTATTCTTCACTGTTTATTTATGTTAGAAACATGTTGCCCTAATAAATCATGCTAGCAGGATAGCAGTGTGTTAAAAGATGCCATAAATATGTTAGCAGTGTGATACACCATTTTAACAATATGAAACATGTTAGAAATATGCTAAACAACGCTAGCAGTGTTGCAACGTGTGAAAAAATGTAATGCACATAATAATGCTAGAAACATGCTAACAAAGTGCTAAAACATGCTACAACTGGCTATTGTGCAATCTTCACACTAAAACATGCTGTTAACAGAATGTTTAATCATGCTAGCAATAAAGCTCGCATTGTTAAATCATGCTCTAAACATGCATTAAGAATGTGCAACAACATTTAGCTGTGCTTATTGCTAGAAATGTTAGCTAAATGTCAATTAATGTTAGCTAAAAAAATGTTAAAACCTGTTAAAATGTGTTTATTGTTAGCAACATGCTAAATCATATAACATGTTGTCTATCTATCTATCTATCTATCTATCTATCTATCTATCTATCTATCTATCTATCTATCTATCCATCCATCCATCCATCCATCCATCCATCCATCCATCCATCCATCTATCTATCCATCTATCTAGCATTTTAGCTAGTCTTTCTCAAGCCACAGAAAAGCTTTTCTACACACTTTAGCTCTAGTTTTGTTTCTAATTCAAAGTAATGGATGTTAAAAACAGGCCATGAACAATAAAAGTGAAAGTGCCCATGCCCAAGCCGACACACTAGAGGTTTTAAATATCTGCTTCAGGTTTCGTAGAAAAACTTCTGTGGAGTCTGCAGCGAGAGACGCGCTAATTGTCTTATCAGCGGGAGGCAAGCTATTGGTTTTGGCAGACAGCGTCTTGGTTTTATATTTTGCAAGCGCAGACAAGCTCTGGGCCCAAAGTCAAAGCCCCTAACAAAACGAGAAGAGTTTAGCCAGTCGCTTATGGACAAAACATGCAGGAATGTTTGTTTGCATCCAAACACCCAAGTCAGGAATCCGAGAAACTTTCAGAAACCAGGGCATAAAGTAGTTTAGCATTGCTAGCACTAATTCTGTCATCACTGTCTTTTGACAAATACAAAAACTCTGCTTTAAATTTGACACTTACGTAAGACCCAAATATTATTGATCTACAAATTCTTCCAAACCCTCAAGATTTTGTTTTGATAAATCTGAAAATCTTTAAGATTTGAAGTACACTATAACTGGATTTGCAAAACCCAACTCAAGTAAAAGTATTAGTTTTTCATTCATGCATTCATTTTCTTTTCGGCTTAGTCCCTTTATTAATCTGGGGTCGCTACAGCGGAATGAACCTCCAACTTATCCAGCATATGTTTTACGCAGCGGATGCCCTTCCAGCTGCAACCCATCACTGGGAAACATTCATATACACTCATTCACACACATACACTACGGACAATTTAGCTTACCCAATTCACCTATAGTGCATGTCTTTGGACTTGTGGGGGAAACCGGAGCACCTGGAGGAAACCCACGCCAACACGGGGAGAACATGCAAACTCCACACAGAAATGCCAACTGACCCAGCCGAGGCTCGAACCAGCAACCTTCTTGCTGTAAGGCGATTGTGCTACCCACTGCGCCACCCATATTATTAGTTTTACTTGAGTCAAAAAATTTAGATTTTTAATGTAGTTAAAGGGACAATACACCCAAAATAAAAATTTACCCCAAACCTATGGCTTTCTAATTTCTGTTGAACAGAAGAGATTCTGAAGAATGTTGGAAACCATTGACATCCATTTTTTTTCCATTTCATTTTCTTCTGCTTATCTGGGGCTGGGTAACGGGGGCAGCAGTCTCAGGAGAGAACCCCAGACTTCCCTCTCCCCAAACATTTCCTCCAGCTCCTCTGAGGGGGTCCCGAGGCATTTCCAGAGACATAGTCCCTCCAGTGTGTCCTGGGTCTTCCCCGAGGCCTCCTCCCGGTGGGACATGCCTGAACACCTCCCTAGGTAGGCGTCCAGGAGGCATCCGAAACAGATGCCCGAGCCACCTCAGCTGACTTCTCTAGAGGAGAAGCGTCTCTACTCTGTGCTCCTCCCGGGTGACAGAGCTTCTCACCCTATTTACAAGGGTGCACCCCTGCCACCCTGTGAAGGAAACACATTTCAGCCGCTTGTATCCGAGATCTTGTCCTTTCGCTCATGACCATAGATGAGAGAAGGAACATAGATTAACCGGTAAATCGAGAGCTTTGCCTGTCCCATTGACATCCATAATAGAAAAACAAATATAATGGAAGTCAAATCTAATGGAAGTCAGTTACCGGTTTCCAAAATTTTTCAAAATAGCTTTTTTTGTGTGGTCAACAGAAGAAAGAACAGATTTGTGACAAGCAAAGGGTGTAAACGATGACATAATATTTATTTTTGGGTGAACTATCCCTTTAAATATATTGGTATAATAATTCTATTTTTTTACATGTCATCAGAGGGGGAAAGCCCCGCCCATTAGTGATGATCTCTCCCTCATTAGCATAAACAGCCCTGAGTGAGAAGCAGCCATCTGCCACTAGATTTCTGAATCTGCCGCTATGCTGACACATTTATGCTGGCATTTGTAGCTTTGCCTTCTTTTAAAAAGAGGTCTGGGAACACAATCTCATTTGAATTTAAAGGGACAGTCACCAAAATGCCGCAATTTGGTTCAAAGTCTAAAAGAGGTAGATTCAAAGAGTTCAAAGGGGGTATTTTAAGCTGAAACTTCACATACACACTCTAGGAACATCGGACACTTACATCTTGTAAAAATGAGCATAACAGGTCCCCCAGGTTATGTACATTTTCACTGTAAAACAATAAAAGATTCCCAATACTGGGTTGCGGCTGGAAGGGCATCCGCTGTCTAAAACATATGCTGGAGTAAGCTGAAGGAAAATGAATGAATGAATGAACAATAAAAGAAATTGTATAAAATTAAAATCTATGAAAGCTAGCTACAAAATCTGGTATATACGCAGCAACACCTAGGAGCCACTTGGTTTCATGTAATCTTCCTCAAGGCCACACAGGTGATAGCAGCACTGCTATCTAAGTTACGTTATAGCTCCTATAGGTCACTTTTCTGTTAGCAGGTCACAGTCTTACCCTGCTCCACGTTAGCATCTCAACCTGTCATTCATAAGGTCTTAATGGATCATATCAGCTAATCGGACGTTTGTGTGTCAGTGGGCCAATATATGGAGGCGGTGGTCAAAGTCTCTTCTAACTCACTATTAGGTCATCAGCACAGGCCAAGATAACGCACTTTACATCTGAATCAACTCTTTGATTTCTTCAGGAACACTCTTAGAAAATAAAGATTCATTATTGTTATTTGTTGGCTTTAAGTGTGCACACATACATAAGGAATTTGTTGTGGTTTTCATGAGCTCTGGGTATATACATATACAGTTAAAAATAAAATGATTAGCCATTTGACATTTTGATTATTTTATGTGTATTTCAAATGCAGTTTTAACATATTTTAAACATAATATATTTATTAACTAATTTATTTTGCCTTTGATGTGATGACAGTACATAATCTGTTATTTTGCAAGATACTAATTGTTAAAGTGCAATTTAAAAGCGTAACTGGGTTAATTAGGTTAGCAAGTTAGGTTAAATAGGGAAGTCAATGGACAACATTGTTCAAAAAAATAATCAAAATTTTTTAATGGGGCTAATAATATTGGCCTTAAAATTGATTTAAAAAAAAATTAAACGGATTTTATTTCAGACTAAATTAAAGAAATAAGACTTTTATCCTTTTTGTATATACAAATACAATAGGAAATACTGTGAAAAAGTCCTTGCTTTGTTAAAAAAACACTTATATTTATATCTGTTTGCTCTGTTAAAACACTTATATTTGGGGAAAAAATTATAATAATTGCACAGGAGGATTATAATATTGCCTTCAACTGTATACATCTAGATGAGAATGATTAAGTACAATCATGTGCATTATAGACTGATTAAACAAGTGTACACTGTTAACAATTTTTGTAAATGACACAGTATTTAACTGTAACATGAACTGTATTTTACTGTACAGTAGGACAGTTATGCAGTATGTTACTGTATTTTAAAGTTTCATTGTGAAAATGAGAGTATACTTTACAGCAAACATATACAATACTGTAAATACATATACACCAAGATAAATGGTGCTGTAATACTGTATATTTGTTGTAACTGATATACAGTAAGTTACTGGCGAACTGAACTGTGATATGAACTGACTTTTACTGTAAGACAGTTATGCAGTATGTTACTGTATTTTAAAGTTGCATTGTGAATATTACTGTATATTTTACAGTAAAGATAAACAATACTGAAAATATATACACAGCAAGATAAATAGTGCTGTAATTGTAAATACAGTATTTTTGCTGTAATTGATTTACAGTAGGTTACTGTAGATTCTACAGGAAATTGTTTATAGTTTATAAATAAAAATATGTATTTTATCTAATATACAGGATGCATCTTCCTGAACACTCATTGAGCCTTTTAATTCCACAAATAATCCTTTATAGAAAAACAAGCTTTTATTATTATTCTTATTATGAAAATATTCTTCATGCTATGAAAAAAAATGGTTATTTAAAGAACTTTTCACTAAAAGGCTCTTCACTGAAAAAAGATTCATTGAATTGACTAAACTTTAAGGTAAGCGGTTGTAAGTGGTGATTTATGGGCTGAATTTAAACAAACAAATTAAAGTGAGTAATTTAATTTTTGTTTGTTTAAATTTAACCCATATAAATTGTTTGCAACCACTATACCTTAAAAAAAAAAAAATGAATCCAAAGAATCATTTTTTTTCCCACTGTTTGGCACCCCAAAAAATGCTCCTCTGTACCACCACTGTGAAAATCCCACTTTGAGTTTACCTGGCAACCTTTATTTTTAAAACTGAAGCCATGCTAGCATTATAGAAAATAGCCACACAAAATCATACACCGAAAAAAAAATATTCAAAGATGATTCCTTGGATTTACTATTTTTTTTAAGTTAAGTGGTTGTAAACAATTTATTTGAGCTGAATTTAAACAAACAAATTAAGTTGAGCATTACTTAATTTAATTAGTTTGTTTAAATTCAACATATATAAATTGTTTGCAACAATTTTGCAGACCATTTTCTTTTCAGTGTATTTTCCTGCTTCAGTGAATGCAATATTGATGTTACATGATTAATTTGAGCTTGTCTTCTATTCTTCTTGCACAAAGAGCCTCACACGAGTCCCGCTAAAGCCTGTTTAAAAGGTGAATTAGAGTATTGGCGGTGACAGGAGTGGTGAATCACGTCTCGCGGCTTGTAATCTGCCTGAGAGGATCTCCTCATTAGGTAAGACAAGGTCGTGCTGGCGACACCAGGCAGAAACGCCGTCAACACGTGCAGCGTGCCTTATCAGCTGTGGAAATTTACAGTCAGTCTGCCTGTTGCCAAACAAACAAAGCCCCCCCCAAAAAAAAAAAAAAAAGTCATGGGTGTCAAAGCAAACCGGATCACAGGCATCTCATGTGGGCTCTGAACATTCGATTCGTAACAATAAGGGAATGTGTGCTAATTACGCAACACCAGCATTTGTATGTTTGGAATGAGAACAAAGGGCACTGTGGAGTTATTTATGGTGTAACGTGTAGTTGCTTTTTCATATATGGCTGATATTTTTATCTAGACTTGATTACCTTTTCAAAAGGTACACTGTTTACAATTTCCTATAGAATTTAGAGTAACTTACTGCCAGCAGTTTACTGTAAATCAAAACGTACAGCAATAAATACTGTATTCATTTTTACAGCACCATTTATCTTGCTGTACGTGTATTTACAGTATTGTATATCTGTAAAAACTCATATTTAAATGTGAAATCAAGCATAAAACCTTAACTTTAATTGTAAAGTTAAGCTAATTTAAGCTTAGAGTAATCTAAAGTTCATCTAGTCTCAACACACTTCTCAAATTAATCAAATTAGCCATAACAATACTCCTTATAAGTGTAAAGGTAAGCTAGTCTAAATTTGGTGACAACTAATTTATGATTACATTTTTAAATCAATCACAATTATGTTCGAGGAGTGAAAAGTGATGCTGGTCGAAAGTTAGTCTGGTATAAAGGAAAAAGCTCATTTTTAAAACCAACCACAACAGCTGGTTTTAAGCGTAATGTTAAGCTAGTCTAAATTTGGTGTAGTCTAAATGTAATTTACTCTCAGTATAATGATTAAGTTATTTAAAAAAGAAAAAGAAAATAAAACCAGAAAATAAAACGTTTCTCTTTATGAGTAGTTGGTCTCATTCATGTTAGCCTTGTTTTTTTGGTTGTAAAGTTACGTTAGTCTAAATTTGGTGTTGCTTAAGCATACTCTAGTCTCAAGATATTTTTTTTAATCAACGACTAAATTAGTTTTATTGACTATTAAAATAAGCTCAATTTTCTGATTTAAGTTAATCTGCAAAGTTGGTCTGAAGATAAGTTCAGTTTTTAATGAGAGAAAAGTTCAACTAGTGTAAACTTAGTCAAGTCTCGAGATAACATTAAAGTGGAATTAAAAAAGACCAATCACTGACATTCGCTTGAGTTATAATTTAAGCTAGTCTTAAATTTGTCTAGTTTCAAGAGAAAGTAATAATAATAAAAGCAACCACAACAAATCTCGTCATGAGTTAAAAGCTAATCTCGGTTTAAGTTCAAAGTAGCAGCATCGTTCTTTGCAAATATGAGCACATCATTTTCAGCAGACAGAGCTGCAATGTCTTGTGTTTCAGCTTTTGGCGCACTTGCTCAACAGCAGAGCTTGCTGGAGAAACAGAGACATGGCTGGAAACATCTGATCTGGCCGACTGCCTCACTGCAGGGGGCAAGAAAAAAAGAAAATGTCCAAGAAGCCAGCCTAGGGGATATAAACATAATTCACAGAAACAAAAGATAATAAATAAATACATTTTATTTTGAGATTTGAATTTACATTTATTAAGCAGAGCTCATTAGTACACTGGTTTGACCATCTTCTGCCTTCAGAACTGTTTAAAGTATGATTCAACAAGACACTCGAAACATTCATTAATTCATTTTCCTTCGGCTTAGTCCCTTATTTATCAGGGGTCACCACAGGGGAATGAACTTCTAACTATCCCAGCACGTTTTATGCCCTTTCAGCAGTAACCCAGTACTGGGAAACTCCCACACACTCACAAATACACTCATATACTATGGCTAATTTAGTTTATTCAATTCACCTATAGCACATGTATTTGGACTGTGGGGGAAACCGGAGCACCCGGAGGAAACCCACGCCAAAACGGGGGTGAACATGCAAACTCCACACAGAAATGCCAACTGGCCCAGCCGGGACTCGAATAAGCAACCTTTTTGCTGTTAGGCGACAGTGCTAACCACTGAGCCACCGTGCCGACACTGGAAACATTCCTCCAAAACTTTACTCCATATTGACTTAAAGGAGCACTCCATTTTTTTGAAATAGGTTAATTTCACAACTCTCCTAGAGTTATGCAGTTGAGTTTTACTATTTATTTAAACCATTCAACCAGTCTTTAGGTCTGGTGGGAGCACTTTTAGCTTAGCATAGATCATTGAATCGGATTAGACCATTAGCATCTCACTGGAAAAAAAAAGAAAGAATTTGAACTAAGACTAAGATTCGTGTACTAAGACTGATGGAAAAAGAAAAGTTGCTATTTTCTAGGTCAATATGGCTAGGATATAATCAAGAATAATAATCAAGGAATGGCATAATAATCGGCATAATAATCAAGGAACTTTGGTGCTGTACCATGTATTCACAGCGATGTTATCTAGTTACCTAGCTGGGCGTAATATTATTGTGCCTACTGCAGTTATGGTATCTTGATCTTTTTTCTTCCTCTTAATCTTCTTCTTGATCTTTTTCTTGTTCTTTGTTTTCTTCTTGACCTTCTTATGCTTCTGCTGCTGTAGCTCATCTGCTTCAAGGTTTGTTGTGTGTTCAGCGCTGCTCTTCTGCAGAGCTCGGCTGTATCGATTGTTCTTTTCTGTTGTCTTTTTTTATCAGCTGAACCAGTCTGGTGATTCTCCTCTGACATCAGCATTTTCACTCACCTGAGGTTTTTTCATTTCAGGACTTTTTCTGCAAACCCCAGAGACAGTTGTGTGTGAAATTGTGAGTACATCAGCAGTTTCTGAAATACTCAGAAACTACTGTACGTGTCTGGCAACAACTGTCTCATAAATCAACTTTTTCTTCCTCATTCTGATGCTTCGGCCTTCAGCAGATCATCTTGAGCGTTGTTATGTAACTGGCCGTTTAGATACTATGAATGCATTTAACTAACATTTCGCAGAAACCTCTAAAATGTTTTTCTCTTCAATTTGACAAATAAAACAAACCTATTTTTGCTTAATACCCTAAAATGTTAATTAGAGTACACCTTCAAATAATATTTATTAATGCATGTATTTGGTACAAAAATAAATTATTTGTTCTAAAGATGCACCAATATATCAGCTGCCAAAACAAATGGCTTGACTATATAATCAAAACTTCAATATAACAAACTGATAATTTTCTTCTCTCTGGGTAAAATAATTACATTTGAAATGTAATTATTTAATTTTTTAACAATTATTGGTGATTATAAAAATTGTAATGCTTTGACTGAATTACTTGCGTAGAGTTGCTAACTGTAAACTCACTCTGACCGGATCATTTGAATCAGTGAATCGTTAACTGTAAACTCACTCTGACCGGATCATATGAATCAGTGAATTGTTAACTGTAAACTCACTCTGACTGAATCATCTGAATCGTTAACTGTAAACTCACTCTGACTGAATCATTTGAATCAGTGAATCGTTAACTGTAAACTCACTCTGACTGAATCATCTGAATCGGTGAATCGTTAACTGTAAACTCACTTTGACTGAATCATTTGAATCAGTGAATCGTTAACTGTAAACTCACTCTGACTGAATCATCTGAATCAGTGAATCGTTAACTGTAAACTCACTCTGACTGAATCAATTGAATCAGTGAATTGTTAAATGTAGACATATTTGAATCATTCATTCATTTTCCTTCGGCTTAGCCAACTATTCCAGCACATGTTTTACACAGTGGATGCCCTTCCAGCTGCAACCCAGTATTGGGAAACACTCATACACACTCATTCACAAACACACACTCATACACTACGGACAATTTAGTTTATTCAGTTCCCCTATCCTGCATGTCTTTGGACTTTGGGGGAAACCGGAGCACCCGGAGGAAACCCATGCGAACACAGGGAGAACATGCAAACTCCACACAGAAATGCCAACTGACCCAGTCGGGACTTGAACCAGTGACCTTCTTGCTGTGAGGCGACACTGCTAACCACTGAGCCACCGTGCAGCCCTCATTTGAATCAGTAAATTGTTATTTGTAGACTCAATTTAAATGGATCATTTGAATCAGTGAACCACTGACTGGAGACTCGCTCTGACAGGATCTTTGAATCAATGAGTTCAGAACAGTCTGGTTGACAAATGATTGGTTCAGTGATTTGTGAACAGATTTAACTGGTTCATCAACCAGTTCTGCATATTATTAGTAAATATAGTAAATAATAAATGAACGTTTTCACACTCAAAAAATTACTTTTGCTTCTTGATCAAACTACGTATTTTAAATGAGTTGAATCAACACAATTCTTAAGGTTATTTTGGGACAACTTAATTGTTTTTTTCAATCCACTTACATTTGTACAAATGATAAAGTTAACTAAATCGATTTGTGTTGTGACAACATGAAGGAATTGTGCAGAACCCAGCATTTTCACAGCAGTTCAAAATAACTTTATAAAAAGCAATGAAGTAAAAGCATTCATTTTTCTTTGAAAAGTAATGAAGTGACAGTATTTCCTACAGTAAAAATATAAATATTTGTGCTAATCAAAAAAATAGTTGTACGATAAAACCGGTATTGATAAAAACAAAAACTGCCTGTGAATCTTTCATTTCTCCTATTCTCTCAATGCATTCTGTCTCTACTGTACAAGTGGTGTCCTCCCCAGTTCCTGGAGGTTTTCCAGCATAGCAATTTGGACGTGTCCCTGTTCAAACACATTTGACTCAACTCATTAGTACAGTAAGACGTATTATAGGTGTGTCGGACAAGGGAAACACCCAAAAAAGCATCCTGTTCGGGGGCTTCCAGGAATAGGGTTGGGAACCACTTATAGCCTCAGGTAGCTCCATTAAAATGTTCTACTCAGGTTTTAATGTACATCATTTCTCTGTTGGCTTGTTGCTACAGGCCTGTATGTACAGTATGTCCAAATACACATTAAATAAAAAACAAAACAAAACAAAAAAACAATCACTGGGTTTTAACACCATCCAACAACATCCCACAAAACATCTTGTCTTTCACAGATGACTGCAACATTTCCAAAAGAAATATCTCTCCTCGATGTAACCGAAACCTCAACACCCACAGCGGCTGGCTGCCTGAGATTCATTCCACTCATTCATTTGCCCAGTTTTTCGCTTTTCGGAGAACAGAAACAAAGGACAACAGAGAAGCCCGGATTGGTGCATGGCCTACAAAGCATTGTCTGAGGAGTGTTGAAATGGTGATAGCATGTTCTACACCTCCAGGGTTTGAAATGAAGCCTACAGTGTAATTTGTGTGTAAAGCGTTTATGTAAACAGGTTTAATATTTCATTGGTCTCACAATAGGTGCTACTCATGCTTGCCGATACAGTAGTTCACTGCAGGACACAAAAGATATATTATAATCTACTCAACAAAAAAAATAAAATAAAGACAATATAATACATTTTATAGACTGGAGGTTTACAATGTAATAAAAATGGTTTAAAAAAAAAATCTGATATATCGAAATAAACAACAAACTGTGTTTAAATGAACCCCCTTAATGAAGCCATTGTGTCATTCATATAAACAATTTATTTTATTGCAGAATGATTCAGTCATTTGAACAAATCAAACAAATAAAAGACTTGGTGACTTACTCATTAGACATTTAACACCACCTAGAGGTATTATTTGGTTTTTGTTTTAGAGGAATATTTAATTAAACAAAATAATTCAATATTTCCATATTAATAAAAACAGTAACAGTAATACAGTAATGTTGTTGTTGTTGCTGCTAATGTAGTAAATATAGCTATTGCTGGTGTGAAGGATAATATAGCATATGCTAATATTGTATGATAATATTGTTATCATGGACGTAGACGGTAATACAGTAGACAATAATATCCCTGCTGAAAAAACAGCTTAAACCAGCCTGGTTTTAGAGGGGTTTTGGCCATTTCCAGGCTGGTTTCCAGCCATTTCCAGCCTGGTCTTAGCTGGTCAGGCTGGAAAATGACCAGCTAAAACCAGCTTGACCAGTCTGGTTTAAGCTGGACATTGCTGGTTTTGGCTGGGCTCCCAGCCTAGCTAGGCTGGTCAAGCTGGTTTTAGCTGGTCATCTGCCAGCCTGACCAGCTAAAACCAGCCAATCAGCGTAGGCTGGTTTAAGCAGTTTTTTTTTTTGCAGGGATAGCTGTCGTTGTTGTGGGTGCTAATATAGTAAATTAAATTATAGCTATAGCTATTGTTGGTGTGG
>CAIGQV010007757.1:4707472-4720254 GCA_903798115.1 Danio jaintianensis | reverse complement strand
TGCTAATATAGTAAATTAAATTATAGCTATAGCTATTGTTGGTGTGGACGCTAAAATAACAGATGCTTATACCGTAGATGCTAATATTGTTATTATGTGTGTGGACGCTAATATAACAGATGCTAATATAGTAAATGCTAATATAGATACAATTATCATGATTGTGGATGTTAATATATTATCATTAGAGTGGGTGCTAATATAGCAAATGCTAGTCTAATTATAGTTATCATTGGTGTGGGTGCTAATATAATACATGTTAACATAGTAATAGCTATCATTGGTGTGGCTGCTAATTTAGTAAATGCTACTACAGCTGTCATTGGTGTGGACACTAAAATAAAAGATGCTAATATAGTTTTTATTGGTGTGGATCCTAACATAAAATATGCTATGTTATCATTGGTGTTGATGCTAATATAATAGACGCTAAAATTGTTCTAGTTATCTTTAAAGTTATTCTTCTTCTTGTGAACAGGCCTTAAATGTTGCTGTAGGCCATGTTTTTTTGTAGCAGAAGAAACAACTCAGCTAAATGGTCACCAAAGTCAAATCCTGCCAAACGGGATGTGACTGTCTTTACAGGCCAATATAAATCTGTTGTATCTCAGCTACAGATAACAAAAGCACTTTCTAAACAACTTTAAAACGCAGACGTTTATCGTTCGCTTCGGACAAAAGTTCACCGACTGAAATTCACCACAAACTCTGTCATAACAGCTTCAGCGTTTAATAAAACCCAAATCAAAGTTCAAACACTAAAAGGACGTCACGAGTGGATCTTCACTTTTGCCTCTTGGAAAGCTGTTATTTTGGAAACATGTTTTTATAAGGCGATTATCCCATGATCAAGTCAGATGAGCGTTTCAGCAAAACAAAGAAACTGAATAGGGAATCTACAGTCTGATTGTTAGGTCAGATTTCAGGCTTCCTGCCATATAATACATACAGTAAATTGATTATAATTGCAAGAATGTTCGGAAACTAATGTTATTTTAGTCTCACTGGCATGGTATTATAGTATTTGTGTTAAATATTTAGATATTTTTATTAGTTTTGGTAACACATATACAATATATAAACATAAAAACACATTTCTCTATTTTTTATATTTAATTATATAAATACACATTACATTATTTAAACAAAATAAAAAGTATCATAAAACTATATATATATATAGAGAGAGAGAGAGCGAGAGAGAGAGAGTTTACATATATATATGAGCAATATCACACGAGTAGCAGTGAGATATGGTTGTATATCAGCACTGGTGGGAGGCGTGCGTTGCACGATGCCGCAGACCGAGTGCCTTAGGGTCCCAACAGTGCTGATATACAGCCATATCTCACTGCTACAAAAATGAAAATCAAGCACGGAGAGTCTAAAAACCCTTTTGCATTAGGAACTACTTTCTTCCGCCATTCATTCACATCTGCAGCTGACGTCAGAACAGCAGAAACCGTTACTAATTCACCAACGTCACTTTAGAGCTAGTATTTGAATGATTCTCTAGCGTAATGTCTAAAGTGAAGACAAAACAGGTGATTTTGCTGACATTTTAAGATTATAAGGCTGAACGTGACATGAAATGCCATCCGTCTACAGAGATATCTCCTTACAGTATTAGTCTATTACAGTCTACAGTATTTCTCTGTTGCAATCGGGATATCACAATAATTAACCCTGAAAAAAGCAGCGCAATCACTACCAGATTGCTGTTGTGTTTGCAATAAGGAAAAACGCTGCGGCCATTTCTTCTTTCTTTCTGCCAACACAACACACATTACTGATATGCGAGTCCCATCTCACACTTAATACACTACAATTATATGGTATACAGCACTACAACATACAAATGAGAGAGATCGACTTAGAATATCACTTACCAGTTTAATAATGATTTGATCAGCTGTAGTTAGAAATTACGCTGTTTTAATCTTCTAAGGGCTTATTATGCGGTCCTGTCGCCATCTTGTGGATAGACAACGTCAATGTCTTTGGTCTGCTCTGTACGGCAGGCTAATGGCCGCCGACGCGCTGTCTCTCAGAAATTATAAATGTTTTAAAATAGGCACTATCCTTATAAATAAACTGCATAGTTACAATCTAAACAACTACATTCTCGACTAAAAAAGCCTCAAAAGTACATTATGTTGCCCAAAAGGGGCAATATTTGTCAAACTGTAGAGTGTCCTCAGCTTGTCGTTGTATGTGGGCGGAGTAATACACAAGGGTGAAGGGGCGGGTCGAGTGCGGTTACTGGCTAAATATCGCACGGCTATCAGCCAATCAGATTCAAGAACCAGACAGAACTGTTGTATAAATACAATGTATATATATGCAATGAACAAAATAATGCTTTAAACAACAAAGTTGGTGTTTGTTAATATCAGAGGTTGCAATAATAAATAAATAAATAAATAAAAAATAAATAAATATCAATAAATAGTAAATAAATAAATAAATAAATAAAAAATAAATAAATACAAATAAATAAATAAAGGGGTTTTAGCAAGAAATAAAGAAACAAAATAGGAAATAAAACAAAACAAAAAAGGACAAAACTAAATAAAAAGAGGGTTTTAGCAGGAAACAACTAAATTATGTCAGATTTAGGGCTTACAGATTTTTCAGATTTCGATCTTTTGTGTAGCGCAAGTTTGAATCTAAATTTGACTACTTTCAAATGAACTGTCTCTTTAAATGGCACAGTGTCAAATGAAGCCCTGTGCACTGTGCAGTCAGAATATATTTACTGCATATGTCTCTGACTCAGTGTTTTTTTCCCTTAAGCGGTGATCTGATGTTCAGGACTCTGACTTAAGTTCACCCTCTCTTCATATTTAACCATTTTATTCATGCAATTTATTCTTTTAAATGTTAAAGTGGCATTACATTGCATTGCATGTATGTTCATGTATTTGCATGCTAAAGCAGTAGTTTCCATGGTTGCATTTTGTATAGCAAATATGTAACAGGCTTTTATAGCTTTGGCACTAGTGCTCATATTCGAGGTATTATGTTGTACAGGTTTATCTGATTCATCTCATGCAGCTGGATTATACAATGAGGTGACTCATACAAGTCTGAATTTGGCAATCGTCACCTATTTTTTTTTTTTTTTGTATATAAAAAAGGGTGAGTCAGTGCTAGAGATAAGATGGAAAAAAACAAGTCGTGCTTGGTAAATTTCCACTCATAAGGAAAGGCCTGTTTCAGAAATGATAAAATATCATTGTATGATTACAGAATAAAATTATATATATATAGCAAGAGAATATATATAGCAAGATAAAAGTGTTTTTGAGTTAATGGCAGCAATTTTTTCTTTTCTTGTTTTAAAAATAGTTTTTGCTTTATGGTTTTAGTAAACTATAATAACCCTAGCATTACCATGGTAATAAATACAAAGCCAGCTAAAACAAAACAAAATCACAAAAGAAAAAAACAAAACACAAACAAAACAAAACACAAAATGTAATGAAGTAAAAAATAAATAAACAAAATAAAACAAAACATGAAATGAAAAGAAAAGAAAAGAAAAGAAAAAACATTTATAAAAGAACAATCCTGGGTATATTTACAATAATTTACAATAATTTTTAAAGTGTTATTTAAAATATATAATAAAGTGTTATAATAATAATAATAATAATAATAATAACAATAGTAATGACAATAATAATAAAGTGTTTTTAAGTTAATGGCAGTGATTGTTTTTTCTTGTTTTAAAAATAGTTTTTGATTTATGGTTTTAGTAAACTATAATAACTCTAGCATTACCATGGTAACAAATACAAAGCCAGCTAAAACAAAACAAAACAAAACTAAACAAAACAAAACATTAAACAAAAAAAACTACAAAAAAAACTAAATGCAATGAAATAAAAATATTAAACATAATAAAACAAAACACGAAATTAAAAGAAAAAACATTCATAATTCATAAAAGGACGATTCTGGGTACATTTACAATAACTTATAAACAAAAAAAGTTTTATTGTTAACTTTTTCTTATGAAGGGCCAAAAACGAAACTTGATTGAGACTAGTGGGCCGAAGGTAAATATAGTTGCCATGGGTAATTTCCTAATGTAAATGTAATGTGTATTTATATAGCGCATTTATCGGCCATACACCCAAAGTGCTTCACAATCATGAGGGGGGTCTCTCCACACCACCACCAGTGTGCAGCATCCACTTGGATATGCGATGGCAGCCACAGGACAACGGCGCCAGTGCGTTCACCACACACCAGCTATAGGTGGAGTGGAGAGACAGTGATAGAGCCATGATTGGAAGGCCATGATGGGTAAGGGCCAATGGAGGGAATTTGGCCAGGACATCGGAGTTACACCCCTACTCTTTACGAGAAGTGCCATGGGATTTTTAATGACCACAGAGAGTCAGGACCTCAGCGTCTCATCCGAAAGACGGTGCTTACTGACAGTATGGTGTCCCCTTCACTATACTGGGGCATTAGGACTCACACAGACTGCAGGATGAGCGCCCCCTGCTGGCCCCTCTAACACCACTTCCAACAGCAACCTAGTTTTCCCATGCTGTCTCACATCAAGGTACTGACCAGGCTCAGCCCTGTTTTGCTTCAGTGAGTCTTGGGCTGCAGGGTGATATGGCTGTAGCTGTGTAATGTATTTAATAATGTTTAACAATGACTAGAAAACATTGCTTTATATTAACTAATACAGTATTTTTATTTTTTTTACATTTTATAATGAACTTATTACAGTAAAAACAATCTCATTTATAACAGAATTACACTAGTTTTTGACTTGATTTTCTCACCGATGTCTTCTGCATAGTCCTCTATCCGTTGAGTGACAGTATTTACATTTTAAAATAAAATAAGATTCATTTACAACATTTAATTGAAACATTTCATTTCAGTTTGCTCTAAATAAAATAAATAAAAAGCAATAAAACAAACAAAAAAGGTTACGTCAAACTGATTTGAAGACAAAATCTAATGTAATTGCATCATCAAACACATGCCAACAGGCAAGGTGAATAAATCTTAAAAACTATTTTGATTTAACGATGTCTTAAAATTCCCCCAGGTCACTAAAGATTTCAAAAAGAAGAAAATATTAGTTTATACACTCGTCATAAAATAAAGTCATTGTCTGCTACATTTATGAGAGAAATAAAAGCAGATTTATAACTGCATGCAGACTCTTTGTAGAAAGGAGGATGGTGAAACTGATAAACGTGAGAGCCGTATATCAGCATGACTTAGGCTTTGAATGACATGATAAATTTATAACTCGAGGTCAGTAATAAAAATCTGTCAAGTGTTTGCATTCCTGAACACAGGAGACTATGATATAATACTGCAACTCTAGACCAAACCTGGACTTAAACTGCATTAATAAAGCCACAAAAGAACAGCACATCTGATAGCTTCTGTTGGCAAACGATTTGTAATTCAACCTTACATTGCAGATAATGTAATTATGTGTTGAAAACTCAGCTGTTAGCTCACAGCAGAGAGAATCGCCTCTTATTCACTTCACCAGCATATTTTGACCCCCTGTTACAAAACTTCTGAAAATGGCCTTAAAACTGGATTGATGACCAAAAGATTGTTATCATTCTGAATAAAACTTCATTCACATCATGTGTCCGTATAAAGTCCAAGGGCACTATCATACACTAGGCGCAATGTGGCAGAAGGCAAGTGTTTTTTGCTAGTTTCAATTGGGTATAATTTTGAACATCCTGCGTCACGTTGCTGTGCGCATTGTTGAAGCTTAGCTTTTTTGAGACAACTGAAATAGACCAAGCCATTGACCAACTAAAAGTTGACAAACAAAATCTTGTTGTTGTTATTTAAAGAGCACGTTAGTGATAGTCAGGTCCAAAACGTGCCTACACGTTGCTTATTACAAACACAGGGATGCACAGCAACAGAGACAGATCTTTAAATATGAAAAACTAAAGGATTAAAATTTAAAAGGATTATTATTGTCTACATGAATATAAAAACTGCTTCCTTCTCCTTTGCCCTCTTCACCTATGGGGGCTTTGGTGGAATACAACTTGTTCTGTAAATAGTGAATGTGTCCGCCATGTAAATAGTGAATGTGCGAATGCCATGACACGATCACAACTCATTTAAAAGGAGCCTATTATGCCTGTTTTTACAAGATGTAAAATGAGTCTCCGTTGTCCCCAGAGTGTGTATGTGAAGTTTCAGCTCAAAATACCCCACAAATAATTTTTCTAACTTTATAAATTGCCCCTTTTAGGCTTTGATCGTAATTGTGCTGGTAGCTTTCATGTAAAATGTAAAAAAAAAAAAAAACTACAAAAAAAAATAAGAAACTGAGATTTTTAGTAGTGCATTTTCAAGATGCATAGAATATAATGCACACACACTGTATATACACACATGCATTCATTCACACACACACATACTGTACAAGTGTATGTGTGCGTGTGCGTATGCATGCATGTACAAACACGTGTACATGTACATGCACATGTGCACAAACACGTGTGTGTGTGTACATGCATGCAAGCTTGTGTGTGTGTAAAACAAATATCTAACCTTGTGCAGATGGATGAGGGCAGATCATTTTGCTGTGGCTAGCCCTGGTATAGCCCTTTGTTTCATTCATATGAACAGAAAAACATATCCACTTTTTATTCATTTTCATTTTTGTTGTTTTTGAATGAATAAAAGGGATTAAGTGTAAGGAAGGGTGTATAACTCTCATTTTTACCATAATTTTTACATGCAATGCAATCTTACTTTCTCTTTCTCAGATTTTACTCCCGGGAGCATGTGACATCATGGACCTCACTCAGGACAATTGTTAGGGCTTCCCCACCATAACACCTAAAACACGAATTGCTGTAAAAACCAATAGGCCAATATTGGCAGGGAAACCAATAATGCCAAGGCCAGATTGTTTTATGCATTGCTTAGCAATGACTCCACCAGCCATCTGTGTAGCTCATCAGAACGCAAAATGCAGGATATACGGATTATAAATATAGTCAGTACCACCACAAAGATGCATAAGGTCTGTTTAATTGTATCTTTTGTGCATTTATTCTGTATATTGTGAAATTTGCCACATATGTTTGTAATGAGGCAACAAACACAAGTAGTCTGCTGAGTATAAGTGATTAATGCACGTTTAAGAATCGTTACATATCACTCAGCTCTTACAGTCATTTTTCTGGAGTGAAAAAACAGCAATACATTTTATTAAATGCCATCTCTTTATGCAGAGGTTGATATTAATTACTTCCTGTGTTTTTTTTTTTATATACGTTAAAGCTTCAAAATACACCCTCTGTAATACATATCTGCCTGTCTCTTTTGTCGAGGCTAATTATAATTTAGCCTAAAGTATATTTCATCCACAACATAATTCAGGAGTAAAATATAGGTTACTCTGGTGCTTTATATTAGATAGCTCAATCCCTCCATCTAAGGAAAATAAACCTCCACCACTAAAAAAAAGTTCTGTACAATCAAGGTTGTGATCAAGCAAGGTCTACTTCTACATGCTACTTAGGAGTCGCTGTCCATTTCCAAAGTGCTGAAATACACTGATATCTTGGCAATCATCTAGAAATGTCTAGCATCCATATAGTCATCTGTTTAAATACAGTCCAAAAACAACTCATAATAGACCTTGTCCTACCAACTTATCCAGAGGGTTGCCTGGTCGTTGCCCACCCAACGACCAGGCAGAAGACCTAATAAACTACATTGCCTTGGCAACCATCTATCAAATTCTAACAGCCATATAATGAAGTTCTGAATTACAATCAATATAGCTTAGCTTAGCATTTACTTAACAACATGACAACAATAAAGCAACATAATAAAAACAGTGAGAACACCTTAGCAGCCACAGTATCCTAAGAACAATGACTACAGCTTAGCAACTACCAAAACCTTAGCAACCCCCAATGATGGACTACCTTATGAAAATAAACCATGGTTTTACTAGAACTAAAAAAAACTGAACCACGATAAAGACTAATCATTTAAGTCACTAACCATAGTTAAACTATGGTATTTGTATTACAAATGAGATTATACGAATGGTAATATATATAACAAAGAAAGAACGAATTAAAAAATATATATAATAAAGCCATTTCATTTTTCAGTTCATTTTCATAATGGTTGGCAAACACACAGCACAGGCTAGCTTGGCAGTAAGTTTGACACAAGAAAGTGCAAATCATGTCTTCCTCTGATAATACAAATGCTTCACTTTTCAGCTCCAATTTTAGGAGTCCAGAAATGTGGAATCTGATCTGGTCACACAAAGGTTGTCCGTCACCATTGTGCTCTTGAGCAAGTCACTGAGCCCCGGGGGACTGTCTCTAAGATTACTGCGCGACATGCTGGATAAAGAGCATCTGCTAAATGCCAAGTAACCAACACAAACTCCATGAGAATGAGTTTTCAGATTCCAAATTTGGACCATATTTTATGACTTTCGATCCTGAGGGGATACGCTCTATTTCCATTGCTCTGAACCCAGTGACTCCAAGCACACGAAAACAGCTTGAGTGGATGTATTTCAGCTAAAGGCCCCAGTGCGAGTGTTAGTAAGCGACTTACCGAAAGCAGTACAGTGAACATGTGCTCGAGTGCCGACGGAAGAATAACAATGTCATGTGCTGGACCACAACAATCATCTCTGTGCATCAGTGCATCTGTTAAACCACAGAGCAAACCATGCACTCCTCTAATGATATTATTAACAGTGGTGGGATACTCAGTGTACCCTTTTAGAGGTTTTTGGCCTTTTGGTGTTCTTTTAAATAAAGAAGGTCATGTACTTATAAAAATTATGAGCCTAGTTCCTATGGTCTCTCAGTTCCAAATAGATTTTTTTCTGAACTTTTTTGTGTGGGAAAGTGTCCTTAAACTGGGATTTGGCATGGGAAAGCAGTGACTTTAAAGTAATTAAATACAATCAGACAACTACCCTGAACAGCTTAGTAACTATGTTCTGCCTAGCAACTGCAATTAGTTACTAAATTATTGCAACTACCTACACAACCTTAAAGACCTGCTATGGTCTAGCAAGGGCCCAAAACACCTTTTTAGCAGCACAGTAGGTGCCTGACCACTAGCCAGAAAACCCTAGCAACCACACAATACTGCAGTACTTAAGCCATTCAACCACCCTTAATACTCCAGAAACAACATACCTGTATAACAACTCCGAAAACACCATTGAACAAAACCACTCACTACACCATAGCAACACCCAAGAAACTAGTATCCCTAGTATCATCCAATGGTCACAATGGTCCAATGGTCAAACACCTAATCAACAGTACTGCAGTACCCTGGCAACCAGCCAGAAAATCATAGAAATCCCATTTAAAACATTTAGTACACCCTACAAAGCACCCTAGCAGCTACCTACAAAACCTTAGCAACCCGCTTAAAAAGCACTTAGCCTCTACACCAGCAGTTCTCAATCCTGGTCCTTGCGACCCACCACTCTGCATATTTTGTATGTTTCTCTTACTGCTTCAGAGCTTCAATAGTATCTGGCTGCAGACTTTCACATGTAAGCTCAGATATGCAGTCTCAGACATGTACTCAGTAGAGCTAGTGACGTTACTGTGAGGGGAGGGGTTAGGGGCAGGGTTACACATGCACATTAAAAGCATTGCATGCAGTCTCAGCTCGCATGTGCACTGGTCTGCAGCCAGACCCTTCTCCAGAGGTTTGTTTCATTCAATCATAAGTGCCCTGAGAAGTGGACATAACAGGATATTCTTCCATGATTCCATTTCAAAAGTGCATTCAATTCAAAGAGTAACGTGCAAGATGTGACTTCTAAGCAAATCACACAATTATGATTAAATAAGCCTTCACACTTCTGTAATAATTGAAGACACTGTATAAAGTGTAGAATGTCTTTTTTTTTAATGAAGTAAATTTCAAGTTCAGCCGATTTCCCCTGTGAGAGCAGTGAACATTATGTAGGGAACATGGCAATCGGAACATGATTCCTTCTTGAAGCTCGCTTCTAATGAGCTGATTCTGTAAATCAGGTGTGTTAAAGTCCGTGTGAAATCAAAATTGACATATTTTTCTAGTGCACATTCTTATTATTTGGCTGAAAAAGTAATCCATACAAGGTAATCCACTGAAAAAAAAAGAAAAAGAATTAGTAATCTTCAATTAAAGTCTGACCATTTGCTTTATGTTTGGAGTCCACTTTATCCTAACTGTGTTTCACAGTGCAGTCCTTTTTTAACCTTAACTGAAAGACTGTGAATAATTGTGCTTTTAAAAATTAATTGTAGTAGTAAGGTGATTTTTTGGAGTCAACGCCCCTCATACAATTAGTTTGCTATATGAGGGAATGATGAACAAAAAGAAAGCCCCACCCACTACTCAATATTCACTTTCAGTTGGAAGTACATCAACATACTCAAATAAAAGTCTCAGAAACTTCCGATTCACATAGACTTTAAACACAAGAGACATGCTAAATAATCAGAGCAGGGTACCTCAAGGACCAGGATTGAGAACCGCT
This sequence comes from Danio jaintianensis, assembly GCA_903798115.1. Classification (NCBI taxonomy): domain Eukaryota; kingdom Metazoa; phylum Chordata; class Actinopteri; order Cypriniformes; family Danionidae; genus Danio; species Danio jaintianensis. Next base: position 4,709,696 of record CAIGQV010007757.1, on the reverse strand, counting down.
GAGCTACGCCATAACAACACCCATGCAACTACCTACAACAATGGCCCAATTCCACTTCTATTTTTGTACCCCTACCTCTTCCCCTTGGCCCTTGAAACAGAGTGTGAAGGGGAAGGGCTTCAAAATTTACCCATAAGAAATGGGACACCACTACAGCACCTGCACGCGTCATCATATGTCATCGCGGTCTCTTACTACATATGAGATTGACGATGGCGACTGCTGTAGTTATTCCAGTTGTGTTATTTTTTGGTATTTATCTTCAGGAAATCACTGAAGGCAGCGATATCATGTTATCATAAGGATGTTATGTGGCAATAAGCTCGTAATTGTACTGTGCATTTACACCGTGGTCATATTCATCTATGTAAACACACAAAAACAACATTAAAATTATACCAGACACTGTAAAAAGGTCATTCCCGGCCACCAGACTTTTCTGACAGGGTATTCGAGTGTCAGATGTGAAAGTATGTTGTGGGACTGCTATACAGGAGTTATTATTAGACATTATAGATAGCGAAATTTAGCATTTTTTATTTTAGCGTTTTTTTTAAAAGCATGACCATAAAACACAAACGCAATTATGAATATATTAAAACGTGCTTGTTTGTTCGTAATAATGACAAACTAAAATACTAATTTGTGCATCTCCTGACTTCCGTGTGCAGCCATGTTGCCGTTGTAGATGGTGTATTCTGGGAAATTTTCGTACCCCTTGGTTTGGAGTGTGGTCCTGAAAAATCTCAGTTTCAAGGGCTATCTAGCCCTTCCCCTTGGGCCAATATATCTACCTTCTGGCAACATTTTAAACATTGCAACTCTTTGTCAACCACCCTGAACCCAATATCAACAGCATAGCAACACACCAACAACAGAAAAGTAAAAATTGCCTAAATGAACCAGAGGTTAGGTCACAACCTAACACCATAAAAATAAAAAAACAAGGCTCTTGCAATCAACCAGGTCTCTTGTATATTATAGGTAAGAGCAGCCTGAACGTTCCTCAAGTCTTCTTATGCCTTATACAGAATTATGAATTTAATAATGTCATGCAAGCATGATCGATTGAGTAATTATGGATCTCAGTCAAGTTCTGCAGTCAGCAAATTGGTCGTCATTAGTCAGCATAACAATCCTACTGGCAAGAATAGGACAAATCCCGAAATATAAACAAGTGAGACAAGATTAATGGCAAAGCAAAGGGAATTTGTTCCCACATGTGTTTTGGGTAAGACATTCATCAAATTCAAATGAGAGAAAGAAGAAAATACAACAAAACAAATCGTAGGACTGCATGTCTAACACGAGGTTCCCAGGCATATCAAATTTCAGCTTTAACCCCAACACCCCTCCCCCCCATGCTGTTTATGAATGGCGAATGAAGATTTACATTCATACACCTGCTAATAATAATAATAATAATAATAATAATTAATCAATCAATCCAGATTCAGTGTTTCCAGTGTAAATGCTTTTAATCCACTTCACTTCACTTAAAAAATAAACCCTTGTAAAAATGTGGTGGTTTTATTTTTCTGTCAAAAGGATGAGAAAATTATCCTTAAATATTTCCTACAACAGCATATCCCCAGAATCAATTTGTAGCTCATAGTCATCCTGCAACACCTAAATTTTGCTGTCAGACTCTTATTTTGACACAATGGAACCGAGAATGGTGAATCACAGCGTGCAAAGAACGGCCAGCATGTTTTCCACAGGGTAGCGGTGCCAAGTCAAGTGCTGTTTTCCACGCGATCCTGCACTGGAGGACGGCCAGAGGAGTGATTGGAGAGGTCCTCAGTGACTATCAATGGCTGGAGGGAAAGATACCATAAACTCCGCTGTTACCAGAGGTGTGATCCACAATTCACTGCTCATTTACTCTGAGCATTATTGAGGAAATCCACTGCAAGGAGTCATGTATAGAAGGTCCAGATTCTTGAAGTGGTCTCGCATGGATATGTAGATGCTAAATATTTTTATTGATTTTATTTTTGGGGGGTTGGGATTAGTTTGGCTCCATGCACCAGCAGATGAAACCTTCAATGAAAATTAAATATTCATTCATTCATTTAAATTTAATATTCATTTAAATTTAAATATCATTAGTATGCAAGTGATATCTTTCTCTGATTTTCCTAATTAGTCGATGCAAATGACAGTATTTTTTGGGTTTTCAGCCATTAAGGTATAATTCAAATTTATTGAATATATATATATA
>CAIGQV010007757.1:4690057-4707372 GCA_903798115.1 Danio jaintianensis | reverse complement strand
TATATATATATATATATATGCACTCTTCCAAACTATCATGCACAACAGAGTGTGAAAACATTTTATAGGTAGTAAAAAACTGACAATGGTCATTTGTGGAATTTGCATCATTATGAGGCCATATTTACTGAAATCAAAAGCTATTTCATTCAAAAACATCCTAACAGGGCAAGTTACATGTTAACATTGTGTTCATCTTCACAATTCTTGCATCCATTGAATTTTTCCATTGAATAGCCTCCCAGAGCTGTGATTTTGATGCTAAATGCCTCCCACCCTCATAGATCTTTGCTTGAGGTTTTCAATAATGTTGAGGTCAGGGGAAAATGGTGGCCACACCATGAGTTTTTCTCCTTTTAAGCCCATAGAAGCCAATGGATCCTACACCTTGAGGTTCGCAGGACTCCAGCATAAATTAATGAATAAAACAATTAATAAATTAAATGTTAAATAATTGTTTTTAATAAATAAATAAGTGTTAATTAAATTAAATAATTGATTTAAGCTTTAAAAGTTTAAACCTTCTCTACAATTACACCGACCCTGCATTCCTTTTTCTATTTTGAGAAGCACATTATTTCTTGCTTTGAACACAACTTATGCTGTCTTAAATTTAATCAAATCAGTAAGCTTCAATATATGACTTGAATGAATTTGTCTAATGTATGAAAATGTATTTGCCTAATAATGTCCAAATGTATTGATTATTCTAATTGCTTCCTTTTGTAATTTGCATATTGACTGTAAATAATTTTGATAGATGTTCCCACAAATTTCCACACACTCAACTAAGGTAATACAAATGTATTATACAAAAAATCTTGATTTGTCTTTTTTTTCTTTTTTAGAGATTTTTGCTACCATTATTATTACTACAATAAATTTAGATTTGATGCTTTTTATTTGAGGTTTTCAGCCGATTTTGTTTTCTAAAAATCCCACCAAGTAGCTTAATCTAATAAAGTAGCTTAGTCTAATTTCAATTATACAATAGAGTTGATTTTACTTTTTCCAAATTAATTTTGAGTATCAGTGAAAGACATGGAGAGGAACATAACCCATTCTTTTGCCTTTGTATTGTGGTCTAATTAAACCTAACTCCCAAGATCAAGTTAACCTTGTCTGTCTGGATGTCACAAACCAGCCTTACTTTAACTACCTTTCTTTGGATCACAATCTTCCTGGAAGTTCTGGAGAAGTTGATAATGTGCCTGTTAGGGCAAACATGTTCACAAGCAAATCAGTGTTTACTGGCAAAGAAATATGGGTGTTTTTCTTTCTACTCTGATTGCGTTGAGAAAGACTAAATGTCGGTCTAATTAATCATGATTTAGTGGTTAATGAGCGCTTACTTTGTTTTTGTGTGCTACCATGGGTTTCCTTTCAAACAATCTGACTTGTTTGAACACGATTGTTTATCACCTTACTACTACAATTAATTTTTAAAAGCACAATTATTCACAGTCTTTCAGTTAAGGTTAAAAAAGGACTGCACTGTGAAACACAGTTAGGATAATTTATTGTTGTTGGCCAAAAAAGAGAAAAGAATTAGCATTTTAGCAATTTAACTTAAAGTCAGAGGGTATTTGGTTAAATGGCTGAAATAAACTCTGTGGCTAACACAAGATATTTTACATTTTTATTGACATTTTATTCAGTAATACCTCACTTTTACTTGTCTTAAAAATCTGATGCAAACAAACGCCTAAATTAGACTAGAGATTTTTAAATTTCGTCACAGGAAACCGCATATACTTCACAACGTTTTAATACTGTATTAATTTTGTTGTTCATTGTTTAATCATTTTAGAAAATACATTAACTAACATGAACTAATGAAACCTTCTTGTAAAGTGTAACCTATTTAAAGTTTTGTTTATTTAAATTTTTATAAAATTTTAATCTACAGATGGCATTGTGGAGAAGCTCTGCTTGATGTTTATTTTTTATTCCCGAGGTTTCCATAATCCTGGACCAGGCCGTATTCTGAGCAGCTGCTGTGGTGGTCATGGAGGAGTGGAGAGCATGAGAGATTCCTGTAAGACCCCAGTGACAGACGAGTCTTCGTATTATCCTGAAGGGCCAGCCTGTACACCGGCCGGTGACCTCTCCCACCTGCAGCTTCTCCACGATGGACGTCCGGCATTCTCCAGCCTCCGGCGCCTAGACTGCAGCTCTGCACAAGACGTTTGGCCATAGGAGAAATGGTCGTGCCCAACTGAGCCTGGTTTCTCTCGTGGTTTTTTTTTCTTCACTTTCACCAATTGGTGAAGTTCGTTCCTCACCGCTGTCGCCACTGGCTTGCATGGTTCGGGACCTGTGGAGCTGCGCATCGATGGATTTGCTCTTCAGTGTTTGGACTTTAAGCAGTGAAAATTAAACCACACTGAACTGAACTAAACTGAACTTAAACTCTGAAAACTGGACTGACACTGTTTCAATTCAGTGCACTCTTCTATGTTAAGCTGCTTTGACACAATCTACATTGTAAAAGCGCTATAGAAATAAAGATGAATTGAATTGAATGTTAAAGCCCTCCTTGCAAAGATTATTTAAAGATGATGACTTTCTAGAAAACAATTGGTTATACCATAGAAAAGAATGATAAAAATACAGGACAATTATGCAAACCAGGCTCGCAAATTGAAGCATAAAAATAAAAGTACCTCAGGTATCCAGTGCTAGTTTCGGCATCTTTGTGTTGCCTGCTTTGAAAATGTGAAGAAAAGAATTTGTTTTTTTTTTGTTTTTTTAGCAATCTCTAAATTCACTGTTTGATTACATGTCACTACATGAGCTGGATTCACTGGTCAGATGCGGTAGTTGCACACTGAGGACATCTGCTGGTCTTCGTTCAGGGTGGATTATATATTTATTGTCATTGTTACATATATATATATACATAATATCGTTTATGTTTGTATTTATTGTTGTGTTGGTGAACAGCCTTTCGACTTAACCTGACACATTTCATCTCTCCAGAGATGGCAGACTGTGACATTAAGGCTCTTACACCTGTCGCACCACACAGCAGGTGCCCTGAAACACTTTCCCAAGACGTCCTAGATTTCTGCCTCATACAACAATAAGCTATCAGGAACTGCTAGAGCAGGATTTCAGCAAGGTGGGAAATCCAAACAATGAGAGCCAGTCGCGCTGCTTCATATGTGGGACAAAGGAGCATTGATTGGTTTTGTTGGCCACAAATCCTCTCTTGACACAGTGCTGAAAAGTGGTGTGAGTGGATTGCATCGCTTCATGAGACGCTCTGAACCATGAGTCATTCATAACTGTGTTAAGCAGGGAATTAATATAAGTGCCCCCAGCAGGTCAGGCCTCGCTCAGACAATCCTGCGGCAGATTATAATACACCTGCATCACCTGTCGAGGAATAATTGTCAGGAAAAACAAATGACAAGGTCACAGTTGAATAAATGAAAAGTATTTCTCATTTGAAAAGACAGCTGTAAATTGTGGCAGTATCAAATGTGTAATATGATACATTTTAATGACCCACAAAAAACATAATGTGCAACACTAGCTCAGCTATGCAAACCAAAATGCCTGTAACTATCAAATTACTCACAACATTTGCAGTCAATAGTTTGGGTTTCTTGAAATAGTAGACAATGATATGGGAAAAACACTGATTTTTTTTTTCTTAAAGAGGTGAGCTTCACATGACTAACAAGAAAGAAATACTTCTCAATCAAAGGAGTCATAATTAATGGCATTACCTTCTTGAATAGTATCTATAATTTAGATTTGATGAAACTATTAATTATTATTACTTTTAAAGGGGTAAATATCAGATTAGATGTCAAATCAGATTTTGATATTTAAATTTCTGTTAAATATATATACTTTTTAAATAGATATACTTTACCCATTAAAATATAAACATTCTCAATACTTAGATATTATTTTTGAATGCTCAATTTCCAGATGTTAAATAGTTGTATCTTGGCCAAATACTGTCTTATCCTAACAAACAGAATGAGAAATCAGCAAGAGTGGTATTGCCAGATATATTTACACATACAAGGAATTTGTTTTCAAGACAGAGGTTTCCACAGTGCAACAGAATGACAGTGACAGGACAAAAACACAGAAAATAAAGGAATTTAAAAATAAGAAGTAAATACAGGGGAATATGATGCCACAGAAGCAGCTATCTTCGCTGCCATCTTGGTCTTTTTCCCCTAAACCAATGGAATCTGCTTATTTATTTAGCTTTCATATGATGTATAAATCACCATTTTCAAAACAACCGACCCTTATGACTGCTTATGTGGTCTAGAATCACATTTTGAAAATAAAACTTGTGTTTGTTGCCATCAGAGGTGCAGAAGTTATACATTCAGCAATCATACTTTCAGGTTTCTCTAGAATTGGCCTTTACAGTAAATGTCCATTTCAACCACCAGTTTCCAAAGAGCTCTGCATGCAGCACGAGACATGCAACACTTGACTGTGATTTAAGCGAGACAATTGGGAAAGTCCCCAAATGCCGCCTTTAAACCACAGACCACATTCACTTCACATGCAAAGCTCCAGTAAAAAACAATTCAGCACAACAGTTAACATGGCACTCTGGGGTAAATCACGAAAACTTAGAGCCACGCTAACTGTCTGCGGCTTGTCGTTTTCTATATGCGCAATGCAAGCTGTAGCTCTTGTAAACAAATGCATGCATCAGCCGGCACCCAGTGAAATGCCTTTTATTTGGCTTGGACGTGGTTGCTTTCAGGAGACTGGTATACATCCCAGATCCTAGAGGGAAACTCGATGGGTGACAGATTTATTCAAATATTAACTCACAAGCTGGCAAACAGACTGCGAGTTTGTCTCTGTTAGATGAGGGCAAATAAAGGCATGCAAAAGTGGGACGATTTTTTAGTAGATTCATGATTCTAGTAAAAAATACCCCATTCCTTGCCAAGTCTCCATATTAATAAAATCTCAGGCTTTTTTTAAACATTAGGCTTTGTTCACTGTGTGTCCAGCATGCTCTCAGTGGCATTTCTCACAATAAGTAAAACAGGTTACTAAGGATGCAAGCTGAGCCACCCAAATTTCCCTCCTTTAGAAACCCATCTGGCCGCAATCCAAAACCAATAAATCTGAGCTTAGGAAAAGAGCGAACAATATAGTTGCTGTGACCACCAATAGTTGGAGGACAACAAGCTTTCTTGTATTGAATTAGGGTCTTTAGAGAGTAAATGCCGTCCTCAGAGAGAAACCAAGACAAGGGGGCAGGAAGAACTTTCAATGCATGTCAACAACAAGCGGAAGAGAACTCCTAATGGGTCAAGAACTGCCACCGCTGTGCATGAGGAAAAACAGAGAAGTACGGCATGCAAACACTATTGTAGGCATTTTGCGAGCCAGTGGCATAGATTTCGGGAAATGACACTCTCAGGGCACGTAGGGCTTCTCCTAAACCTTTCCATTTGATGGACTCCATATGTTCCGCAGATAGTAGTGGCACTATTATACCAACCTCATTGCGTTTTTGTGTTTAGAGCAATGTGTCATCTCAAAATCTTGGTAAAGCAGTTAACGTGCCACGGCACCATGCGGATAAGACGTTTGCTGGTGCCGGTCTGTGGTTTGACTTAAATGGCAGACTGCGCCCAGGCCCTGTTATTGTGTTTATGGTTACTGTAAAGGGTTCAACTCGGGCACTACTGCCAGAACAAACAGGATGAGAATGAGGTAAAAACAAATTTCCATTTTCCACTGCAAAGGCATTCACAAACAACATTCGTGAATTCTGAAACTTAAAAGTGATAAAAATGAACATAATAAATGTCACGATTTACTGTCACATGGACAGCATGTCTGCAAGTGAAGGCCACAAGGCTGTAATCTCACATTAACTTTTGCTATTTGGTATCAGGGCCTAATTCACAACAGTAAACCAGTGGAGTGCCTCAGGGTTGAGTACTTGGCACTACTTATTTTATATATACAAAGCCTTACTTAACCCGATCAATCTTGAACGAACAATAAGAATATCAATTGTAATATATTGTTGTATCCTTCCCAATTATATTGGATTTTTGTTTAAATCTGCAACAATTAATGTTATATTATTAAAAAAGCAATACATATTTTCAATCACTGTCATTTTCACCACAAATTGTCAGACATGCACAAACTAAATAGAAATTATGAAAAAAACAACTCTCATTGAAGCATAAATTGTTGATCACTGTTAAAGATGATCACTGTCAAATAAATTTAAGAGCTTTTCTATATTTTCTTTTCATTAAGTCTATATGTTTGTACTTGCCCAGTTTCCAATAGTTGCAGATACACTTGCTCATGTAGTAAACATTTGTACAAATCTAGGAATAATTGACAATGGTCTATTAAACTACTAGAAAATGAGGTGCATTATTTTTGAATAATTAAATGGACTGGAGTCAAGAATCCAATACTACGGTTACCATGTAATGTAGGTTTTTGTCCTCAAACAGCTCCTGTGTGTTTGCTAGTTTCTTACACACCTCATCTAAAGATATCGGTTTTGTTTTGATTAGATATTTTCTGCTGTAGGCTGTGAAATAACTGAAATCATTCAGCATAGTGATGTCGAACTGTAATGCATTCAAAAACTACTTTCCCTGTGTGTTTATCTGAAAATAGTTGCACACCTTAGAATGCTCATCAACCAATCAGTGGAGCATTCAGCAACCCTGAAGTATAAATAATAATGATGTTATGAAAAAATAAATCATCAAATCTAAATAAATTTTGAAGATAAAACCTACTACATTACAGTGCAGTTCATACACTGGCTGATGTCAATGTAAATAGTAGCCTCACTTTGTCCACCTCTTCATTTTTAATATCATCATCCACTGTTTACAGTGACGCTTACATAAACCGACCTTGGTACATCTTAGCTGTCCACATCTAGGGCATCTTCCTGTCATTGACCGGCTGTTATCTAACTGCTGTTTGGTGAGGTATGCACAGCCTAAATGATCACTTAGTCATTTGTTCCTGGCTACTCTGCAGAAGTCATTTGACCCATTTTCCCCGGGCAGATCCCATGAAGCTAATCCTCTCTGTGAGAAAACATATGTGCCAACTTAAATGATAATCAATCTGTATGTAAGCTGGGTTGGAGCTGGGTACTACTTGTGGGCTTTGACAGTTTAATATGGCACAACAGAACAGTTACGAACCCAATATGCCTATGTACAGTACACATTTTCAATGCACTCTCAACTCAAATAATCTTCCAGCAGGACGTGTGGACTTTGCACTTGATCACTGGTCCTCTTACATGACATACGTCCTTGTCCAAGGAAGTCCAATCCTGACGCTGGAGGGACTCTATCTTGCTCCAACAAGCTCTAGTGTACTTGCCAAGAATTTTCTAGTGAGACTGGAGACCTTGATTCAAATATTCAGGTGTGTTAAATTGGGATTGTAGCTAATTTTTTAGGCCAGGGATGGGCAGCTTTGGTCCTACAGGGCTAATATCCAGCAGAGTTTTGCTCCAGCCCAAATCAAACAAACGTACCTGTAGCTTTCTAGTGAATATTCTGCAGAACAATGGCCTCCCAACACCAAAGTTGCCCAAAACCTCGGTTCTAGGCCCTGTTTCCATCTGGTATCAACATGCATTCTCTTGATAACACTTTTGTTCAAATCTTGCCAACACCCTTTACTCTTCTTTTGGAACACTCCAAATTATTGAATGAATTAACAATTAAATCAAGTAGATTAAGTAAATGTGGATGGCAACTGTGAGATTGTAATTTTTGTGTCTAGGGAAAACCCGATGAAGTCAGAAAACCTTGTTTTGGTGCACTGTCTAGGACCATATCCCATAACAGTCACAGTAGTACTGCTCTGTCAGTAGATGCAGAGTAGGTTGACTTTTGTGGCTTTTTAAACACATTCAATCACATGAGCATCTGCATTATGAAAGCTATAAAACTCAAGACCCCATATACACCCATATCTCATATTGTCCACTTGTGATCAGACTAACAAAGATACATCTTATACATGAAAATTAATGTATACCTAGACAACTTTTTCCTTGCACTTTCATCTCAAAAATGCTTCCAAACAGTAGGTACAATTTGCAGCTGTACACTTGATCTGTCTAGTCACATGACCTCTGTCCTGGGCCACAGGTGTCCAAACCTGCTCCTACAGGATCACTCATCAAGAGATTTTAGCTCCAACTAGCCCCATCACACTTGCTGAGAAGTTTCTACTGAGTCTGAAGATCTAGATTAGTGGATACAGCTGTGTTTAATTGTGATTGAAGATAAACTTTTGCAGTTGTGGACTAATAGTTAGAGCAGGGGTCACCACACTCAGTCCTGGAAGGTCGGTGTCCTGCAGAATTTAGCTCCAACCCTAATCAAACACATCTAAAGATGCTAATCAAGATCTTACTAGTTGAAGCTTCCAGGCAGGTGAGTTGGATCAAACTCTGCAGGACTTTGGCCCTCCAGGACCAGGTTGTTAACCCCTGAGTTAGTTGAACTTGTACCCTTAAAGGTTTTAGGTTCAGTTCAAAGTGGGGAGAGAGAATGAAGATTGCTCTCTTCCACCTCCAAATCCCACTACTGAGGTGCCCTTAAGTAAGGCACCAAACCTCCAATTGGGTGTCCACTACTCTAGGTGTTTGTGTTTACTTTCCACTCCTCTGTGGACTGTAGCCAGACTCTGAAATCGAGTTTGTGGTTACATTGAAGGGTTTAACTAAGGCATCACTCCCAGAAAAAAAGGATGAGAATGAGGTATCATTCATGAATGTTGCAAAGGCATTCATGAACATCATTCTGAAACTAGAAAATGACTTGATACATGGGATAATACATGACTAAGGATTTCTGCAAGACTTCAAGTCCACATCACCTTTTGCCATTTGAGACAGGGTTTATGTCACATTAACTAACCATTGGAGTGCCTCAGGGTTCGGTATATGGCCACTTTTTCTTTTTTATTTCTTTTAATATTTTAACAATTAAGTTTAAGTAAATTAAATCAAATTAAGTAAAAAAAAAAAATCTCTCATTTTATTCAGAAATACATAATACATTTTCCATCACCGTCACTTCCACCAAAGAAAGTCCTAAAAACTTGATTGAAATGGTAAAAAAAACAAGCAAACATTATTCATGTATACTGTATAAACATGTACTGGAAAAATTGCAAGTGTGCAGGCACTAAGCCTTGGCATTTTTCAGACCTGTGATCGTCTTGTGCACTTACATGTGAATGAAGAAGACCCAAGACTGCATTTCATCAAGTACAGTGGAAACAGAACTTTCAAAAGAGCTTTCACTGAACTTCTTAGCATGCTACCTTAGTAGATAGCTGCCTATATAGGCAGCAATGCAGCTTGCTACAAACCAAATACAGTCCATATTTTCTCTTTTGCATAGACTGAAGCTTTGAGTTAGGGTAATACACTAAGGGTACTCAGGGACAAATCAAGATGGACTCTGACAGCTCGTTACAAATACCTTCTTCAACATAAACATCAGTGAAAGCTATTTAAAGTTCATAGTTATGTTTTAAAGGAGCTTGTAATATTGCCTGGATGCCTTTAAGTACATAAAGGATTTATTTTATAAGCAAAATAACCAAGCTGTTAATGAGCGTAACAAGAAGACAAAAATATCCCAGGAATGAGGTTCGCCTTGGGAACAAATTAATACTGAGCGGCACTTCAGCATGCATAACACGAACAGAAACCTAATAACACTTTTACTAGTTTCTTCCCAAGTTTTGTGGCCTGACGGCTTTATTGTTGCATGAGCAATTGAGCTGTTGTTTTAACAGAGTTGTTGTTGATAGCAGGCGCGACTGGAATGTTTGCGTTTTGGCATTTCTTTACTTCAGTACAAGGGCAAATGGTGGTTATCCAAAGCAGTATAATATTTTACAAGAGTTGGAATTACATGTGCAATAACAAAAGCAAACTAGATGAGTAGTGCTTTCCAAGGGTAAAAAAAGTGCCGCCGTGATGCCTTCTGAGTGCATGTTAGCAGTGGCAGTGAGGATTTTTATTTTAGGCAGGTTGAAATCAATATTCGTCTAACCAATTAAATCAATGTAATTTGGCTTTGATATATTTGTAATTATACTTGCATACACAAAATATTCTAGTGCATCTTAAAATATGCTATACTAATCACTAAACAACCACACTTGTTGAAAATACAGTAAATAAACATGGCTAAATCTGGACAGCAAAAACATCTAATTCATTTTATCGAACTATTTGAAACACCATATTTTAAAAATAGCAGTTAATAGTTACATTAAAAAAACAACATACAAATAAAAAGCCTTCAGCCTCGATATTTTTGTGACCCCTGGGTTGATTACGTTATATTAAAGACACAGCAATAGCGTCATATGCAGCACCTTTTTTAGCACCAGGTTAAACTTTCTGACACCTTTACGGCACTCACATACCTTAAAAATAAATACAGGCCACAACTGAACATGGAGGATGATCTCCGTGTGGTGTTCTCCAAAATTAAAAAATGAATAGACATATGTGTGTGCCGTTGTGTGTAAGGTTTATAGATTTGTAACCACCTCAGGGGATATTGGGGGTCGCGAGTTACTGGCATTTTTATTTTGGGGGTCGTGGGCTGAAAAGTTTGGGAATCCCTGTTTTAAATGGCAATTTTATTTTATTTTATTTTTTAATTAATATTTTAACAATATTATTATTTTCTTTGATTGTTTTAAGATTTACCTGTCCAGGGACTGCAGGTGGAAAATAGCAACTTTGCTAAAACCTGGCACAACGCATCTTTCATTTTCGAGGTTAATGTATTTGTGTGCATGTCCCTGTTAAATAAATAAATTCAATCAATTCAATCAATACAGTAAAAATACAACATTGAGAAACATTATTATAGTTTAATTTAGCTGTTTATATTTGAATAAATTTAAATATGTATTCATTTATTCCCGTCATTCAAGTCTTCAGTCATGCGATCCTTCAGAAATCAATAATATGCTGATTTAAGGATCAAGAAATGTTTATAAAAATTACTAACAACATTGAAACATTGAAACAGTTGTTAAATTGATAAATATTTTTGTAAATAATGTTTTTGATGAACATATTTTTTGTAACACTGTAATCGTCTTTACTGTCACTTTTGATCAATTTAACTGAAGTGTATTATTATTATATTCATTCATTCATTTTCTTTTTGGCTTAGTCCTTTTATTAATCTGGGGTCGCCACAGCGGAATGAACCACCAACTATTCCAGCATAAGTTTTACACAGCAGATGGCCTTCCAGCTGCAGCTTCACCTATAGCACATGTCTTTGGACTGTGGGGGAAACCGGAGCACCCGGAGGAAACCCACACGAACACGGGGAGAACATGCAAACTCCACAAAGAACTGCCAACTGACCTAGCCGAGGCTCGAACCAGTGACCTTCTTGCTGTGAGGCGACAGCGCTACCCACAGCGCCGCCCTATTATTATATTATATAAATTAATTTAAAATTGAAAATATTAATTTAAAATACCTAATAAGTAATTATTCACTTGCATTTATAGTTAGTTTTTACTACATTTACATTTTAGCTTTAAAGGTGATTTTATATATATATATGCTAATGTCTTTGGAAATTACAATAATATTAATAAGCCTAATAATACCAATAATTAACATCTTAGAGTGATGTGGAAAACAGTCGTTTATATACATTTCCAATCATCCTGTTTTTCTGTGCTCAGACGTTCACCAGCAGCATTTTTGTTGATCCTCAAATGGGCATATTTGTGCTAATACCCGAAAGGAATTTACAATTTGAAAACAGCTCCTTTCCACAACTTTATTGCAAGCGGCTGCCAGAAGGATCTGGAGAGACTGCAGACGTTTGCCAGGGATTCCTCATTTGATTCCTAGACATGAGTTTTAGGTTCAATGGTGTCGTTTGGAGGCCACGCTCGGCGTAAACAGAGCAATTTACATTTCTCCGACAATATTACGGTAATTTCTTTTTTTTTTTAAACTAGCGACTTTAAAGCATCATGCCTTAAATGACCACAATTCAAACAGAAACCATTTTTTTCCACTGTATGTTGTTTTGATTGCACCATCCCTACTGAAAAAAGAAGAAACTAAAAGAAAACATCTCAAAGTTTTAATGGAAACTGTAATGGGCATATGCACTGTAAAAATGATATGATCAGAAAGTTATTACAACATATGTTTTTAAGTTACTTTAACTTATTTTAATAAGTTAATAAGTTTAAACTTTATGCCAAGTCAGTTTAATTGATATTTATTAAAATAACTTGATTTGATTCAACTTAAAAGTTTAAGACAGCATGGAAATTAGATTGTTTTTTTACCTTCTATTGATGGCATGTTGAAACCAATAAATCGTAATAAAATATATGTGCCACAACACTGTTTTGTAATACACTCAAAAAAATTAACTTTCGCTATTGTTAGTTTTACTACACCCACCCTTGTTCACATTACATGAAACAAAAAAGTAGCTAAATGAACACAAGTTAACTATGTTATTTCTACAGAAATTTAGTACTGTAAGCTTTACTTAATAAGGGTTTGACTGGCCAACTTAACAGAGCAAATACTTAAAAGTGAATAAAAAAAGTGTTCACCTTACATATTGAAAGTTCATAAATCTATTATAACATTACTAAGTAAAATATACATAAAACTAAAATGCAGTAGTGACACATCTGAATGGGTTGTATGTACTAAGAAATATTTTGTCGACTTTACCTGAATTTCTTAAGTTCATTCAACTATATTGTTGCTTGTAGAAACTACTCAACAGACTTGCGTGGAACCACTTGACACTCTTTTTTTATGTAAGTCCAACAAATCAGTTTTTTGAGTGTACTTTTAATGTTATTTGAAGGGGAAACTCTTCAAATCTTCACTCATTTTTTTGCTGCTTTTTCAAACTACTTATTTAAAATGAGTTGAAACAACACAATTCTTATTTTTTGGGGGGACAACTTAATTGCTTTATGTTCAATCCACTTAAATTTGTAAAAATGATCGTTAACTAATTGATTTGTGTTGAGACAACATGAAGGAATTGTGTGAAAACCTGCATTTTTTACACTTGATGGTTTCTTCTGTTTTTTCAGCCAGGATTCAGAGACTGACTGACTTTGACCACGAATAATGTGAAAGTCACACATAATTTCCTATTTTGGTCGCAGGTGGCACGTCAAAATGAGCTCCTGGGCCCATAACAAATAAATCAGATACTCTTTCGCTGCGTGGATCTGTCAGGACAGCTCATAAAGCGCTAGTCTGTTTAGCGACAACACAATGGAAGAAATGGGCTTGATATACAGGCACCTGTGAATTCTCGGCTAACTCTGTGGACAGCTGCGTTTCCCTTTAAAAGTCACCGCAGAAGCCCAGCTCTCCAAGCCAAGGGGGAAAATAAACGGCCCTGGTGACCTTGAACAGAGCCGTGCGTCAGAGACCCATGCAGTCCAAAACACCAAAACGCGACATGGCTACATTTGTGTTACGTTTTGGTTATCCGTATGGCGAGCTGTGTTAATATTAACCCCGATTACACACATAGATCACGGAGACGTCTATTTGCAGATGAGCAAAGCTCTAATAAATACATCAAAATGTCGTCAATTTTCAGATGTTAAATATATGTTTAGAATATGTCTTTAAGATATGTGCAATGCTCATTCCAATGCAATCTCACGACATTCGTAACTTTTTGTAACTTTTTGTCTCCTCCATCTTTAGGCAAGGCAAGGGAAGATTTGTGAAGTCATACACTACCTAACAAAAGTCTTGTTGCCTATCCAAGTTTTAGGAACAACAAATAATAACTCGACTTCTATGTGTTTATTTGGTATCAGAAGTGGCTTATATGAAAGGCAAAGGCCTCTAGATTACGCTTATTTTACCAAAATAAAATATGATCATGCCTTGATTTTTAATTATTTAATTAGGACAGTAAGGTCTGACTTTGCTTAGACAAAAGTCTTGTCACTTAACAGAAATAAAGTACAGTATAGAATATAAAGTCATGGTGCAGTGGAAAAAGAATTAATATTGTGTATGACTCCCATGAGCTTGGAGGACTGCATCCATACATCTCTGCAATGACTCAAATAACTTAATAAAGTCATCTGGAACGGCAAAGAAAGCGTTCTTGCAGGACTCCCAGAGTTCATCAAGATTCTTTGGATTAATCTTCAATACCTCCTCCTTCATCTTACCCCAGACATGCTCAATAATGTTCATGTCTGGTGACTGGGCTGGCCAATCCTGGAGCACCTTGACCTTCTTTGCTTTCAGGAACTTTGATGTGGAGGCTGAAGTATGAGAAGGAGCGCTATCCTGCCTCTCCTGAGGTTTTGTAATGTAATGGGCAGCACAAATGTCTTGATACCTCAGGCTGTTAATGTTGCCGTCCACTCTGCAGATCTCTCGCACGCCCCCATACTGAATGTAACCCCAAACCATGATTTTTCCTTCACCAAACTTGACTGATTTCTGTGAGAATCTTGGGTCCATGCGGGTTCCAATAATTCTTCTGCAGTATTTGGGATGATTGGGATGCAGTTCAACAGATGATTGATTGGAAAAATCTATCTTCTGCCACTTTTCCAAATGACCAACTAGAAATCAAGCTATTATTTGTTGCTTTTACAACTGGGATTGACGACAAGACTTTTGTCAGGTAGTGTAGAGGTAGGATTAGGGATGGGGTCTGGTAGGAAATTAATTTGCATGATTCCGCACAAATTAGCCACTTTTCCAACATTACATAAAATAGTTACGTTTCCTCGTAACTCAGACGTTTTAAACAGTAATCTTTGAAATACATCTTGCAAATGTATGCGTGCTATCTGGAAAACTTATATACTCATACTATATACAAATCTATATCGAATGCAATTAATTTTAGATGAGCACACTATGATCACTATTAAAACGCTCTACAATCTTCTGACACAGGTCTATAGTTGCAGTTCCACGCCACAAATTAGCATCATTTGGTGGTCGAGCGTTCACACGAGCGTTTCTGTCCACACACTTAAACTGATCCTTGAGACACCCCATACTTCACTGGCCTGACTTGTATTTACAAACTGGTAATGGTCAGTTCAGTATGACTTAAACTAGGGCGATATTGGAAAAATCTGACATTGCGATATTTAGTTTTTCTGCGATATATATTGCGATATGAATAAAATTTGACTAGATAAGTTGAATAGCTCTTTTTGGGGGGAAAAAAAAATCTTGAATTTAGATTCATTGGGGTGATTTTTGTATAGGTGTGAATCAAGTATATAAAACAACAAAAAATTGCTATCAAGAACAACAGAGTGAAGAAACAAAAAAGCAAAATTTAAGTAAAAAGTACAATAAACAGTGCTTTATGGTTTTCCAGAGAGTCAAACAGTATTCAGGTAGAGAAATTGAATAACGAAATGTAAAATAACACCGTATAGTCTTCATTGTATTAATAAATCAGTAAAATTATTCTTCATTAAAGTTATAAATGTTGCACTTTTTGAGCCCGAATGCTTTAAACTCTCTTAAAATTCCTTTAAAACACATGCAGATGATAAAGTTTCACTCGGTTATGGTATACTTTGCAATGAAAATTTGAAATGTCATGTATTCTCAATTGTTGATCAACTATAATCCCAACTCAACACTGACTATTGCAGACACACACATTACGACATTGATGCTGATACGATATATTGTGCAGCCCTAACTTAAACCATTGTTCCTGGCAGTGATGGGAATAACGGCGCTATAAATAAACGGCGATACTTTTTTCAGTAACGAGTAATGAATTACTGTTTCCCTCGATACAACGCCATTACCGTTACTGACAATAAAATGCGCGTTACTATAATGAAGAACACTGAATCGGTTTTCATGCGAGCAGCGTCTCTCTCAGCCATAGAACCTCTCTTTCTCTGGGGTATGTGTGTGTGTGTGTGTTCGGGGCTGGGGCGAGACACATAACCAACCAGTGATGATGATTGGTGTGTCTGTGAACGTGGTGTAACTGAGAATGTGATGATTGGCTTAGATAGAGTACATTTCTATCATTTGCCAATCAGAGGCAGAGTAGGGCGGGTGTTCACACAAGCACACGCTGTCAGTAGCACACACCAATGAACAGGAGTCAGAACGATGGAATATCCAACAAGTTCAAAGGTAACATTAAAATAGTGTAGATTGTACACTAATGTTAAATAATAATTTTATAGTCATTTGACAAATTAGATTTTTTAAAGTAATGCAATAGTTACTTACCCTGGTAATTAGTTACTTTTATAATTATGTAACTCAGCTACTAAATCAGTTACTATTTGTGAGAAGTAACTAGTAACTATAACTAATTACTCTTTTCAAGGAACGTGTGCAACACTGGTCCCTGGACACCAAATGTAAGCGATCTATGAGGATAACACACTATTTGAAAATTGGAATTCAATTCCCAAATATATTTGTGATCTACTTACACTGCAAAACCCACCTTAAAACATACCTGTTTCAATCATGTTTTTGTATATGTCAATTGATTTAATGTTTACCTTTATCTTGTTCCTACCCAGTCCTGCTGCATATTCTGAAAATAAGTGTTAAACCTGCTTGCCATGTTTGCGGTGTCTTTCATTAGTATGTGAATGGCAGCGGACAGTAGCTTTTGTGCTGCGTTAATTAAGCAAAAGCATTGTTTCTGTAATAATAACTGTTTCCCGTAGGATGTTTTTGGCATCTGGCAGCGGACTTATATTGTGTCTGTGAACAATGGCTAAACACTGGCCTGAGTTACTGGTGTACAAACTGGTGCACCTGTACAAGACAAATGATTACCCAGTGGGCTTTTGTTGTTTCGAGTGTATTGTGTGCTGAAGTGTTAGACTTATGATCTGAATTACACACTCAGGTTTGTTTATCCATAACTATGTATAAATAGCTGTGGAAGAAAAATAAAAGACATCACATGACAGTTCTCAGTTTCTCTGGATTTAATGTATTTATTGGGCAAGGGTTTGAGGGAAATGTTAATGTTTTATTCTAAAATGTATGAGAAAATTTCTTCAAAATATCAAGTAAAACATTGTCATTTAGAGTTTTTATTTATTTATTAGTTTGCTTTTTTGTTTATTTATTTATTAGCTTATTTGCTTGCTTTTTTGTTTGTTTATTATTTTGTTTGCTTGCTTTTTTATTTATTTATTTGTTTGTTTGCGTTTTAATTTATTTATTATTTTGTTTGCTTGCTTTTTATTTATTTAAT
>CAIGQV010007757.1:4595751-4623878 GCA_903798115.1 Danio jaintianensis | reverse complement strand
CACACACACACACACACACACACACACACACACACACACACACACACGCTGCAATGACTGGTCAGGGAACTCAAGATCCATTTAGCAGATTTTGTAATAAAACACAGTGAAATTATGTAAACAGTAGAACATAGAGGAATATGCAGGTGAATGGTAAACACAATGCAATAGTCCAGGTGAGTAAACATAAGTGTTACCAGCAATGCAATGGATGATAAGGACAGACAGCAGGTTATCGTAGATGATAAGAAAGGCTATGGTCATGGTTAGGCAGCAGGCAGTGGTCGATAAACAGGCTAGAGTTGTGGGCAGGCAGCAAACAATCACAACGAGAAACAGTCAGCAACAGAGAAACCAGGATAGATAACAGGAGAAATGCTCAAAAATGTTTGTGGGGCAAAACAAGACTTTGCAGTTAGTGAATGGGGAAAGGCAGTATATAAAGGATGATTGGGATTGAGATCAGCTGTCGCTTAATCACCACCAGGCACAGGGCTATGGGACATATAGTTCGTGGCCCCGTATTTCAAAAGTAATCCAGTGGGATTTTGGATCACAGATTGGATCAAATCTTGGAAATGTTTTTTCAAAAGTAACAGAGGGATTTTGAATTAAGATCAGACCATGTAATCCAATCTTACATTTGATTTGGATCAAACCTGCCCTTTGGGTTATTCAAAACTTTGAACTCAGATTGGGATCTATTTGATAAAAAAAAAAAAGAAGGGTGGATTCCGTTGTGATTTTTTTGAATCATTCATTCATTCATTTTCTTTTCGGCTTAGTCCCTTTATTAATCTGGGGTCGCCACAGCGGGATAAACCGCCAACTTATCCAGCATATGTTTTATGCAGCGGATGCCCTTCCAGCTGCAACCCATCACTGGGAAACATTCATACACTCTCATACACACACATACACTACGGACAATTTTAGCTTACCCAATTCACCTATACCACATGTTTTTGGACTTGTGGGGGAAACCGGAGCGAATGATCACAAACTTAATGGTTACTGATTATATATAAATTCAGTCATATTTGAAGCCTGTATGAAGCATGTCACATCTAATGAGATATGGTAAACAACAAAACAATATCAAAGCAGTATTGTATTAGAACAAACTAAATAATGTCAAATGTTTGTTGATTGCAGTGTTTCTGTTTCTCACCATTAAAACAAACAATGACTGTTTGTGGCTACTGCTATGTTGCCTACCTATTGTTCTTTGCTAAGCCAGTAGGCTACACTGTTGGTTCCATTTAAGGCTCTGGTGAACAGGATTTGGTAATCCTGAAATTTGGTATTTGGATCACAGTGATCCAACCCAATGTTCCTTTAAAAAACTGCCATAAAGTAAGATAGATCAGTTAATCCTAGATAGATTTCCAAATCTGGACCAATTTTATCCAAATTAAATTTTTGGAAAAACTGGGCCCTGGTGATGGTGCTGGTCAGTGAGGGGATTGTCCAGGACACACACACTCAGCCACAGTATCTTATGCTTGTTTGTGTTTAAATGACTTGATTCAGGTCAAATATTTTAGTAAGGATTTTATTTTAAATGTTTTTAAATTTTTAAAATGGCATATTTTATTTGTACTTTTACAATATATGGATCTAAGCACACCCCACACTAGAGGGCTGAATATGAAAATGCAAATTACATAGGAACGGGCAGGTTTTACCTTTACCGGGCCGGAGTTGGGGATATATATGCCAGAGCCCAACTCCAGAATGGTTCTTGTTTACCAAGTCGATGCAAGAGTACGGTGCCTCAAGCAAATCAAACTAATATATTGTGGATAACTGGTTTTTTTTTTTGGCTTTTTTGTAGATATATTTAGAGTATATGTTCTGATTTATTTTCATGTTCATTGTTTCTTTGATACTTTTTGGATTTTTGTTTGTTTTTGCACTTGTATATACCTTCAGTGTTGATGAACTTTATGGCACTGTAAATAAACACCACCTTGCACAACAGTGCTTTGCGAGTAAGCCATCATTTTCGATACCTCACAAACTCACATTTCTCCCCCCTGAAGATGAGCTGGTGGGCTCGTTACCATCAAAGCATGCAATAGAAATGGAGTCAAAACATGAATTTGAGAAGAAAATATAGTTCAATAAAGAATGCCTTCCTGTACTCTTAAAATGTGCATGTTGTATTTTGAGCATCAGATGTCAGATATACATAGCTCAATGATGTTTCTGAATGGTTATTTGATGTAGTTTATTGTGGAGTTTATTTCTTGAGTCTTTTTGCAACGATGAATGAGCCTTACACAAATGGCATTACACTGCTGTGTGCGCACACACACACACACAGACACACAGGTTTAACATGTTGTGCTGTTTTTGCAAATTGACTCATGGCAAATGTGACAGGATACCCAGTTGCCCACCCTACAAGTAAATATAGGCTGTATGGAGATCCAAAAAACAGTTGTGCAATTACTGTTGTGTTTGAAGCACCATAGTTTATAGTTGTGTACTGACACTTTGCTGATTAATGCGGTTATGAATTACATAGTTATTTTATTATCTTTACTTTATTAAAAACATGCACTGTTTTAAAAATTGTTTAAAAATGTTATTTTCTACTTATCTTTTGCAAAATGAAGTTACAGTAAACATGACAACAAATCTCTGATCAGTAGACAATGGTAACTTCAGCCACCTTTGCTGTGAAACTGGCACATTGGTACACGACAATTAGTTCAAAATGCTATAAAAATACAAAGTGCACCACTTACTTCTTCTTGAGGTAAAAGTTGGAATAGATCCCTCTTTTAATCCCAGTTTCTTTGCAAATCATGTCTTATGGACATGATATTACGTGTCTGTCAATCAATACGGCTACGTCAAGAACTAAAGCTAATTCTGTCTAAACAGCTTCCAAATGGTGATTTATATGATGGTCTTTTATAGCTTCATCAAAGGACTCATACATTTTTAATATTTGGTTACTCGCTCACATTGTTTATTTGTCAGCCTTCTATGAGTAAATTATTCACAGTACTTTATAATAATACAATTCCAACTTAAAAACCTTTTTGAAACAGTTGTTATTCAACTAAATAAAAATCATAAAAAGGTGTGCTAAAATCAGAAATATCCTGTCATCTTTTTTACATTACACTTACCTTACCAAGACAACGACTGACACTTTAACTTCATTTTGACTGTGCACACTGCTCCTTACAGCGCTTGTGTTTAAACTTTCATCTCGTTTTACGATTGAACAACTAAATGCATGCTTAGGTCTATTTAACTGGCTACATTTTGATTGAAATACATTATCGATGCCGTAAAAGGTACCTTATGAAATTGAACAGGGGCTGAAAAAGACTTTCATCCATATAGCCCATTCGTAAAAAAACACAATCTACATAAGCTTTGCATGACTAAAATAGTTTTAAAACATTCATACCTGTCTAAAAGAAATGCTGCAACCATGGTGTCATCCTTCAGACCACGGGTTTTTGGCAGAGAGTTTGGCTAATGGAACAGTATAAAGAGTGTGACTCTTTACCGGTATTTCAACCATTCCCTATTTTCCTATTATCTTTATGCCTCTTCCATCCAGCTGGATCATCAGCCTCATAACACTGACTGTACTGTTACAAACAGAACTATCTCCAACTTGTGCAAAACAACCACCTTTACATTTAAATTACTTTTTTTTTCATTTAGTAGACGCTTTTATATAAAGCAACAATCAAACTGTAACCTTAAAATGACTGGGACCCAACATTTTAACAAAACAATACATTTGACAATATGTTAAGACAAATAATTTTTCTTCTGCCTGTCTCACTTCCTGGCTGAGTCAGATGAGTACTCACCAAAGCTAGTGCTACTCGAAATATCATTTGAAATATCATTATTATTCATGTTTGTACTATTGCTCCTGTCTCCCTGCTGACTTAAATAATGTGAATTTCTGTCTGCTGAAATGCTTATGTAACCTAACTTTACAATAAATAATAGCATTCTATGTGATGATAGGGGTGCTCCCAGTAATGTTCACAATGCTTCCTTGCTAAAAAACCCCAAAACAAAACAGATTAAACCATAAGCTGGTTTGCTGGTTTTAGCTGGTCAACCTGGCTAGTGTTAGAGGGATTTTGTCCATTTTCAGGCAGGTATTAGCTGGTCAGAGTGGTTGTTGCTAGAACGGGATACAACTTACAATTATTACAGGATACAATTATTTATATTGTATATTAAATGATCCATCAATTGTATTTTATTAATGTCTACCCGTACCCAAACCCGAAACCCAAACATTACAGTAATGTAAAAACAGTAATTACTGTATAAATATTTTTCATACAATTTATTAAATTTCCCATAAAGTTGTATTTTATTAATGTCTTCCCCAACCCTAAACCCAACCCTCACAGTAATGTAAAAATATGAATTATTGTTGTACAGTGTCACAAAAATTATGCTATATTGATGTGAGTATCAACATTAAGCTGGTTTTAGTTGGTCATTCCAGCTGGTCTCCCAGCCTGACTAGCGAATACCTGCCTGCAAATGACTAAAACTCATCTAAAACCAGCCTGGTTGACCAGCTAAAACCAGCCGAACAACTTGTGCTTTTTTTTTTTTTTTACAGATGGTTTCTAGCAAATATTAGCAGAAAAAAAGCGCTTCTTCTTCTTGAAGTGTTTTCTTTTTATGTGCCCTTGTCCCCTATGCTCCAACTGTCTACTTTCTATCCATCCTCACGTTTAACTGCTTTTTTCATCTTCAGGGAAACAAGTAAAACGTACTCTAACAGTAAGAGTAAAGAATATTTTCTTATATTATGTATTGTAGCCTTTTATTTTATATAACACAGAGAAGTATCTTGAAGAAAAAAAACGGTTTAAATGTCTTAAATACAACTTCTGAACAGTGTCTTTAGGTGTTCCTATATGGCGAATATAGGAATATGAGATGACTGTATTGCTATTGCCTATATATTGCTTATAACATCAAATTAATTTCAATAGTATGTTAGTGTTGATGATATAGGACATGATATAAGCCTAATATTGTAGTTCTTATGTAAGGAATAATTGATGATGATGGGACATTAAATTAGAAAACAATCCAGACCTGAGATGGTGAGTAAAAAACATTTAAATCTGATACATGATCTCTAAAGATGCACAAGTCAAATTATAATTAGTTATGCGTGCCTTTATTCTGTATTGTAGAATGTAGAACCTATAATAGAAAATTTCTGAATGTTAAGTCTTACTTATAACAATAAACCTCACTAAATCTTTAGCTTTCTTTTGAGGATTTATTTATTTATTTACTTACTGTAGAAATGCGATGGCTGTTATGTTCTGTCTTGTAAAATTATGTTAAATTTCCCAAAAATAAACATTAAAATAATTTAAAATGCATGTCAGTGTTGAGCGCTGATGAGATGTAGGACATTATAAGTCTAATTTTTATTAGACATCATATGTCAGATTGAAATGTTTTTATACTGAAATCACACATTTTATTGTTTGGTGTATGAGTGTTCGGGTTGAGTCTTAAAGACGACCCAGGTCTATGTCTTGAAATTTGTCTGTTGTCTTCAGTTCTCTTGTATCCATCAATAAACTTTAATAGTCCTTAAAAGTGAGAGTCAATTTATATTTAATATTAAATCCATATTTCATTCTTTAGAACCAAAACATTAAGATTTTTGCAGAAAGGCCACACTTAAATTACTTTTTATAGAACTCACCAATGATCATGATGATCAGAAGACCATTCAGCGAAGCAGATATGAGGATAATAATCTGATTCTTCTCAATGCGCTTCACTTCTGCTGAATGATTTTTGATCTCTGGTGTTGATACTGCACAATTATTGAACAAGTTTAATATTTTAATAATTTGTGTCTAAAAGTAGTTTAGTGTTTGTAATTACTGAATGCTCACTCAGCAGTGGTGTGTAAGTTGGTGCCATCTTCAGTGTGTAGTTTGGTGCCGTTGCTGTATTCCGCATGTCCTTCATTGGTCACACAGTAATAAAGTCCCAACTCATCAATAGGGACATTTTGGATGAATAAACAGTGTTTAATCTGCACTGAATATTTCCATCTAAAAGTTTTGTTGTAGTAAAAAGTAGCTGTGATTGTCGAAGAGCTTAAAATCAGAACTGGTGCATCTGGTAGTTTCAGTAATAACCAGTCAACCTCCTTTACATCAAAATCACAATTTATAGTCACACTTTGACCCAAATCTGTTAGTTGATCTGTTAAAGCCTCATTGCAATATAAACGGCCCTGGGAGTAAGTAAGTAAGTATATTGCCCAGCCCTAATGTGACTTCAGTGGTTCAACTGTAATCTCCAAGAACACTTTTGTGGGCTAGAAACTGTAAAAACTTTCTTCCTCTATGTCTTTCGCTTCAGGTCAGGGTGCGCATTTACTATGGGCAATGTGGTGCTTGCGTGTTGCACTGCTGACTGTAATGCCAATAGTAGTAGTAATGAATAAAGTTATATTTACAGGTTTTTTTGAGACACAAGTGTTCATGGAGTTTCATATGATTACAGTTTAACCACTGAAGTCACATTGAATGTTTTTAGTTGCTTTTATAGATTTTTTGACGTTTTGGGATGGTTGCTGTATATGGAGGTTGAGGGAGCTCTTGGATTTCACCTAAAATATCTTAATTTGTTTTCTGAAGATGAACAAAGTCTCTGGGGTTTGAAAAGACAAGTATGAATCCTTTAAGCCTAACCATGGCTAAATAAATGTTAAATAACAAAGACACTCTTATAGAAGGTAAAGGTAAAGATGTTAATGCTTCTTTCATTGAAACATAGCAAAAATGCCCAAAAGCTTTTCATTTTAAGAGTGTTTAGTGTGACAGTATGCTGCTGGATCATCATATGTAAACTTGATGTTTTTTTATTATTAATGTTCTCAGCTATAATGATGTAAATGTTCATTAGCACTGTAGTCATGTGATTTCCAAATAAACCATTTCAATTACACAGTGTGATTTCATTTCACTCATTTGGGAAATCATTTTTTTGTAATGATTCTTTTGTTACTATTTTCTTCCATTTGTTAGACATCTTACAGTGAGTATAAGCATTCTGTAAAAGTCAGATGATTCAACTTTCAATATGATTTAAAGGACAAACCATTTTAGTACAAAAGCTAGTATTGATTTACAGTCAGTGTGATTTAAGTTAAAGGACAAAGAGTAAATGCCTCTCTAACCTAATATACAATATGTGGGATCTGGGTGGATTGCACCCTTTACTATTTTGTTACAGGTTTGAATCAGTTTACAGAACTATTCTTCTAGTTTTACAGGATCTAAACTATTTACTAACTGTTGAAAAAATCTGAGGCGGCACGGTGGCCAAGTGGTTAGCACTGTTGCCTCACAGCAAGAAGGTTCCTGGTTCGAGTCCCGACTGGGCCAGTTGGTGTTTTTGTGTGGAGTTTGCATGTTCTCCCCGTGTTGGCGTGGGTTTCCTCCAGGTGCTCCGGTTTCCCCCACAAGTCCAAAGACAAGCGGTATAGGTGAATTGGATGAACTAATTGGCCGTAGTGTATGAGTGTGTGTGAATGTGAGGGTGTATGGGTGTTTCCCAGTACTGGGTTGCGGCTGGAAGAACATCCGCTGTGTAAAACATAGGCTGGAATAGTTGGTGGTTCATTCCGCTGTGGCGACCTCTGATCAATAAAGGGACTAAGCTGAAGGAAAATGAATGAATGCATGAAAAACTCTGAAAGTGTTTCAACTGTGACCATGTCCACACTTTGGCCATTTTTAAAAATAAAATGCACCAGATGTCTACAATTAAATCTAATCTTTTAATCATTATCTTTATAAATCATTTCACATATACACATCTAAAAAGAAACCGAAAGAAATAGTGGTCTTCATAATGTTTCAGTTATCTGTTCTGTGTTTCTTGGTTGATGTTCCTCTCTCTACTTTCTATGTGCTTCATGATCCCTGTTTGATAATAGATTACGCTTTAGTTAAAACTTTACTAATATTAAGGACAAAACAGTATTGCACAAAACCCCACATGGCTCGCGGAATGGAGAAAATGTGACCAAACCACAAACACACAAAGAGAGAGAAAAAAAACAACCATGAACATGCCTACAGAAATGTCCACACTTTTGGCATGGCGAAAGATCATGTGTACAATAGTATTTTGTTTTCTGCCAATGGTGTTATTTGTTTGGCAACAATGAAGGTTTTATTGAAATAGTGTTTCTTGATTTTTTTTTTTGAGTTTTTGTAGTCTGAAAAATAATGATAATGCAATGGATGAGGTTATGTTTCATTTGTTTTAATCAGGTTTGTAAAGAGGTAATTAAGGATGTTCATTTCCGCAACCATATATTTGCTATGAAAATATCTGAAAAACATTTAGAAAAAAGTAATTATGCTATTCTTTACATCTCAAATCTCGAGTGTAGTAAAAATCAATAGATGTAAAATTATTATCTTGTCACATGCGAGACATTTTAAATAATGTGACGGGGGGAAAACACAAATGAAGTGAGAAATATAGGGGTGTTACCAGGAGCGGACTGGCCATGGCAGACTGGGCAGTTTCCACGTACTTTTTGGGCCGGGCTGAACATCTTATGATCTGATCGTCCCATAAAACGCTTAGCAGCCTATCGATTTTTTCTGCCTGATTAATTGACGATGCTGTGATCTGTGACGGACAGACCGGCCCATGTGACATAATCTGCAGCCCATTGGTTCTTTTCTTTATTGACACTGGGCTATCCCAATCACAAACTCCCATTTTGGGCTTTTTTTCGCTTGAGCGTGTATTTGTCAAAATAGTCGAGAGTCACGCCTGTTTCACACCGCACGCGCGAGCAGTGTGTATGGAGAGCAGAAGCAGTGTGCAGGCGTTTGCCTTTCACACCGGCTGCATCTGCAGAGCGCAGAGGATCGGCGGCTGCTGCACAGATCAATCTATCTCTGTCTAGTTACATATCTATCTTTATATATAAATACACTTTTTATTTTTACTTTTCAACTGCACCAAGGCCCGCTGCTACTTCCTCCCATGCTGTTTCCTTAACCTGCAACTCTTTATTTTACAAATTATATAGACCATAAAGAACTGTTTGCTTCTCAAGCTCTATGAGGAGTGTCATTCATGTCTTTTCAGGTGCACTCGGTCAGAAGACAGTCGCCTGTGATATGTCATTTTGTTTTTTATTGTCAGCATGATGTAGGCCTATAGTTATAATAATATTTATACAAAATAGTTATAATAATGGGGCAGCACGGTGGCGCAGTGGGTAGCGCTGTCGCCGCACAGCAAGAAGGTCGCTGGTTCGAGCCTGGGCTGGGTCAGTTGGTATTTCTGTGTGGAGTTTGCATGTTCTCCCCGTGTTCGCGTGGGTTTCCTCCAGGTGCTCCGGTTTCCCCCACAAGTCCAAAACATGGGCTATAGGTGAATTGGGTGAGCTAAAATTGTCCGTAGTGTATGTGTGTGAATGGGAGTGTATGGATGCTTCCCAGTGATGGGTTGCAGCTGGAAGGGCATCCGCTGCGTAAAACATATGCTGGATAAGTTGGCGGTTCATTCCGCTGTGGCGACCCCTGATTAATAAAGGGACTAAGCCGAAAATGAATGAATGAATGAGTTATAATAATATTTGTACATGATCAAACGTGTGCAACTTAAGCAAAACTAATACTAATTTTTTTGTTTTGGTTTTGTTGTTTGGGCCCAAACAAATATTTGTTGCATTTTTTATTGGTTCAAGTTCATTTGAATGACTACATAAAATCTTTAAGCTGTGTTTTGATGTTCCACTGTTGCGTTAAACGTTTACATTTTTTAAGGGTTTCTGATACATTGCTTTTATTATTTAACTTTATTTTGTTAATCAACATTAACTGTCAGCAGGCAGTTTTTGTTATGTTCATTATTTAATATAGGCTCCCTCAAAACAGGCTCACACAAGAAGGACTTCTAGTGTAGATTATAATTTTATTACAATAATAAATTACTTTTTTTAAGTTTTTAATTTGTCAACTCTCATTATTTCCTATATATGGCTTTTGTGCTTTTATAGAATAGGAGTTGGTAAACATATTTAAGGGCGTGCACAGATGGGTATCGTTTTGATTGTATGTAGTGGGCCGCTCTGGCCCAAAATGCCAGGGCTATTTTTTTTTTTTGTCCCAGTCCAGCCCTGGGTGTTACCCACAATAAAAAGTAAAACCAGTGACAAATCTCTGCATTTTGCAAAATGTCTGCAGTAAGGTCTCTAAGCACATGTTGACAATCATGATTTACTAAATTAAGTAGATGAATCGAATTATATTTAATTTTTTTGTTGTTGTTTTGTTTTTACAATAAAGGAGGTCACACAAGTGATGCTAAATCTAAAAGCTTCACATGAAATAAAAATGACAAACTTCTGATAAATGAAAAACGATAGGGTTACGATGAGCTTTTCTTCACAGATCTTTAGGAAATAGGAAGGAGAAAATCAAGATGTGTCAAAAGTGTGATTTTTGTTTTCAAAATAATAGATTTTTGTTAAATGGTGAAACAAACTTCAGGGGAGCAATAACTTTCATTATATGTTGTATAATATCTTTGGCTTTTTTTGTAATTTACATCATATCATTATGAATACATTATTGTATTTTGAATAGTATATAAAAATATTCTGATAAAAAAAAATAGTTTTTGACCTCAAAATAAATTTGAAAAGCAGGTTTATTTTGCTTAAATTTCAGAAATTGATACTTCTTTAGAATGGTAGTCCTGTCATGATTCAGATACAGCATCATCCCATATCATATTACATCAATCCAAACAAACACAAATCCTGAATAGGCCACAGCTGAAATAACAAACTATAAATGATTAAATTTAACCTGACAAGCAACTCAGAACAGGAAGTCTTCAATTTTCTTTAAAATGTCTGTATAAAAATACAGTTTGACCACCTAATATACAACAGAAACGTTAAAGGCAACATAAAACATCAACTATGAAAACAAAAACCGTGAATTTCACTTATAGTGTGACGTATCCTCGTTATTTTCAAATGTGGCTTAGAATAAATCAACAATGAACGTGAGAATATGCGTTTATCATCAAAAACTGCAATACAAAAGAAGAATATTTTCCTACCGAAGTCAAGCGTCGCTGGAATTTGTGCGTGTCAGCTCATGCACTGAATGTCTAGAGGGAAGCGGCAGCCACAGATGCAGAACGGTGCAGAATCAGTTCTCTATAGGCCCGCCTTCCCTCATGATGGGAAAAGGTTTGCATAACACTGGAAAAATGTCATTTGGATTTGTGTGTGTGTGTGTGTGCGTGTGTGTGTTTGTGCATGCATGCATTTATTTAGTTTATACATTTACTTCACCAAAATACAGAGAAAACAACATAACTCTATGAAATACTTCTATGAATACATTTTATATTAACATAGCCTGCATGGTTATAGCTGAAAACTTGATGAGTTGTGGTTTAGCTAATGGTTAGTGATTAAATATTAGGCTAATCGCACACACACATCATTGAAAAAAATGATTCAAAGATGATTCTTTGGAATTTTAAGTTAAGTGGTTGTAAACAGTGCGCCACGGCGGTGCACTGGGTAGCACGATCACCTCACAGCAAGAAGGTCGCTGGTTCGAGCTCCGGCTGGGTCAGTTGGCAATTCTGTGTGGAGTTTGCGTTCTCCCCGTGTTCGCGTGGGTTTCCTCCGGGGGCTCCGGTTTCCCCCACAGTCCAAAGACATTGAATGAGCTAAATTGGCCGTAGTGAAAGAATGTGTATGGGTGTTTCCCAGTGTTGGGTTGCGGCTGGAAGAGCATCCGCAGCGTAAAACATATGCTGGATAAGTTGGCGGTTCATTCCGCTGTTGCAACCCCTGATTAATAAAGGGACTAAGACGAAAAGAAAATGAATGAATGAATGATTGTAAATCAGCCTCTATTTATTTAGGCTGATTTTAAACAAACAAATTAAGTTGAACATTACTAAATTTAATTTGTTTGTTTAAAATTCAACCCATATAAATTCATTCATTCATTCATTTTCTTTTCGGCTTAGTCCCTTTATTAATCTGGGGTCGCCACAGCGGGATGAACCGCCAACTTATCCAGCATATGTTTTACGCAGCGGATGCCCTTCCAGCTGCAACCCATCACTGGGAAACATTCACACACACTCATTCACACTCATACACTACGGACAATTTTAGCTTACCCAATTGACCTATACCGCATGTCTTTGGACTTGTGGGGGAAACCGGAGCACCCGGAGGAAACCCACGCGAACACGGGGAGAACATGCAAACTCCACACAGAAATGCCAACTGACCCAGCCGAGGCTCGAACCAGCGACCTTCTTGCTGTGAGGCGAACGTGCTACCCACTGCGCCACCGCGTCGCCCACCATATAAATTGTTTGCAACAATTTTGCAGAAATATTTTTTTTTTCCACACACGAACCCACACACGCACAAATGTTAATGTAATAATTTTTACTAATTTAAGAGGATTGAACCTAAAGCAATTAAGTTGTCCCCCCAAAAATAAAAACCCTGTTTTCAATTAATTTTATAAGTAGTTTGAACAAGCAGTAAACGTCATTTGAGTGAATGCTGAATAATTGTTTTTGCTTGCTTTGAAATTTAATGAATAGCAAAGTTCAATAAACACAATTCTTTTGAAAGCTTACTATAAATTGATAAAAGTAGGCCTATTTAGTGTTAGGTTGTATTATTTTAATGCATATATGAGTGTGAATGATCTAGTTACAAAGTCAAACTCTCAATTTATATTTATACGTCACTGTTGCATGATTGACTCTGATTGACTGATGAACATTTGGATGTGATAAGTGGAATAATTGACTCGGTCCATTATATTATTAGCTTAGGAAATAATGCACATTCACGACCACCTCAGGTGAGCATTAATAATTTAACAGCCTGTAGTCAATTATTTCTTACATAATAACTACAATAATTACACGTGCCTATATTTTCTATAGGAGAATGTAGAACCTATAGAAACTCTCTTAATGTTGTTATACTCAACTATCACCAGCAGATGGAGCCAATATGTGATAATAAACCTCTGTGATTAAAGTCTCCTATAGTTATGTTAACTTTCCCAACTGTAAATATCAAATGTATTTCAATTGCACGTTCGTGCTGATCAAATAGTATTATAAGCCTGATTATTATTTGATTTGTGCAGTGGACATCATATATCGGGTATAGCCTAAATGATTTTATACTGAAAATCAGTTTCTAATAGATAGATATTTCTAACTGAATACTATTTCTAATCATTTCAGCCCGTTGTCAATTATTCTTTACATAACTACAATATAAATTATGTCTATACTATATTATCTATTGTAGGATGTAAAACCTATAATAGAAACTTTCTGAATGTTATTAACTATAACCAGCAGGTGGAGCCAATGTGTAATTCTAAACCTCACAATCTTTAGCTCCGGTAATTTAATCTATAGATTTTAAAATGTTTTGGAAACCTGATGGCTGTTAAACTAAATATTCTGTCACATATAACTGTTAACTTTCCCAACAATAAACGTCAAATTCATATCAGTTGCATGTTATTGATGAGTACTGATGAGAGTTCTTATATGTATATTCAGTTTTTGTTTTAAAATATTTATATTATAATGTGAATTATAATTTGACTTGTGCATTATTAGACATCTTATGTCATAATTAATTGATTCTTTATAATTACAATTTAACTTCAATACAGAATGACCTGGAACTTTTTATTAAAACATATTATATTAATCTCGGCCATATTAATATTTTATACACATTAAAGAAAGCTACATATGTTAACCAAATGATATAGCCTACTCTCAAAGATCAAAACAAAAATTGACAGATAAAATTAAATGTTAAAATATAAGAAGCAATCCGTATGTGATGTGATCCGTATATGTGATGTATGTTAATCATATTTATTTAGCTTAAACTTACAGAGTATTCACCTTTTATTTAAACAATGTGTACAGTCATCGGGGTCACAGATACAAATACGGTTTTATTAACAGAACATAATTCATAGCAGTTGAACTCATATTTTACGGTTTGCTGTAATGTATGAGTGTTTAAGTTGAGTCTTGAAGACATTTCAGGACCATGTCTTGAATTTGTCTGTTGTCTTCAGTTCTCTTGTATCCAGCAATAAACTTTAATAGTCCTTAAAAGTGACAAAGTCAATTTATATTTAATATTAAATCCACATTTCAGCCTTTAAAACCAAACCATTCAGATTTTTGCAGAAAATCGAAGAACTCACCAATGATCACAATGATCAGAAGACCGTTCAGCAGAGCAGATATGAGGATCATAATCTGATTCTTCTCAATGAGCTTCACTTCTGCTTGATGATTTTGATCACTGGTGTTGGTACTGTACAATTATTGTTTAATAAATTCAACATTTTGTGTCAAAAAGTGATTCAGTGTCTAACTTTGTCATTACTGAAGGGTCACTTACCAGTGGTGTGTAAGTTGGTGCCATCTTCAATGTGTAGTTTGGTGCCGTTGCTGTATTTTTGATTTGCTTCTTTGGTCACACAGTAATAAAGCCTCAACTCATCAATAGTCACATTTTGGATGAATAAACAGTGTTTAATCTGCACTGAATATTTCCATCTAAAAGTTTTGTTGTAGTAAAAAGTAGCTGTGATTGTCGAAGAGCTTAAAATCAGAACTGGAGGATCTGGTAGTTTCAGTAATAACCAGTCAACCTCCTTTACATCAAAATCACAATTTATAGTCACACTTTGACCCAAATCTGTTAGTTGATCTGTTAAAGCCTCTGCAGCTACACACCATATGAGCAGAACTGTGAATAAACACCAAACACACAATTTGTATTATTGTTCCATTAAAGCATCATAAACTATAAATGCTATTAATAGTAGCACCTAAAATGTTCATAAAGCACATTAAACTCACAGAGATGAAGCCGGATGATCTTCATGATGTTTCTTCCACGCGTCTTAAGTAGATGAAACTTTACATCAGGGTTTTCAGAGAGAGAAGCGGAAGTTAAGCCACAATCAAAATGGAGTAAAAGTCAAGTTTGTTTCGGCCACATGCAGACTTTTATTTCCTTTTATTATTATGTAGAATTATACATCAATATACCCACATACACACACTGAACAGTATATCATCCATTTTTGCGTTGAAAAGTGTCAGATTCATTTTTCTAAAAGTAACAGTGAAAATGACATACTTTATTTTCATATTTACCTTTAGATTTATTCTATAGACCTTTATATTTACCTATATCAGAACAATAACAATATTTAAGTTTATTTAATTGTGCAGAAGCATGTTTTGCCCCTAATCCTGGTTATAACTTAAATCTGGGACACAAGGCTTTGTTGGTTTTGCTATTAATACTCAGAATAGTCACATGGAAATGGGTTTAAGAAAATATCTGTATTAACAGCAAAAATCAGTCCAAGGCACTCAAAAAAAAAAAGAGTATATAATATAAACAATATATTTATAGTGTTTTATGTCATGCAAAATATGTGTCTTCGATTGTCTAAATGTAAATGTTTGTTTTATTTTACAGCTGACCAAACCAGTGGAACATTTCATTTGCATGACCACAAAAAACAAAACAAACAAAAGTTACATGTTGAAAATTACAAGTTTTAATATTTAAAATGCAACTATAATAAAGCACACAAGCAAAATAAAATTCACTATATGTTCTTAGATTTGAACACACAATTTCTACTTTGTCTCTATTTCAACATTCTTTTAAATAAGATATATCATAAAATGTAACACTTAAGAAGCAACTCTAGTACAAAATACGTGCCCTATGGTTCACATTAACTCTCACTCTATGTTACCATTAGCATGGAGCATCAACGTTGAAATAAAGGTGGATGTAAATTAAAAGCTTGTCATCTTTCATCTAATTTATCACTTTAAAACATATAAATGCAAGGCAGCATGAAACAACCTGACACCAGTGTGGCCGAAGAGTATCTTAGTGACCCTGGCAGGAGAAAAATTGATTTATTGCAAAAGTATTTATTTATTATTTTGCAACAACTTAATTTGACTCACATTTTATTGATTTGTGTAAAGTAAGACTGTTTGGGCTGAGTCTCGCTGTTGTGGGTCTGCATCTTCAAATTGTTCTGTGTTATCTCTGGTTCTCTTGCCTCCATGAACAAACACCTTTAATAGACCTTCAAAATGAGAAAGTAAATTTAGATCTAACTTTAAAGCAACAGTTCAATCTAAAAAAGTGCTTGTCATATATATATATACATACACACACACACATATACATATATACATATGTATACATATCCTAGATTTTGTCCCTTTTGATGCTTGAGTATTTAACAAAAGTTCTTAAAACATAAAAAAAAAAAAAAAAAAAAAAAAAAACGCTTCACACAACCCCAGATCAGTTGGGAACCCCAACAAGTTGGGACAGTATGGAAAATTTCCAAATTTGTGATTTGCAAATTTACTTTGACCTGTACTTCATTGCAGACAATATGAACATTTCATGTTTTGTCTGGTCAACTTAATTTCATTTGTAAATATATTTCCTTGGTCATTCAGACCTGCAATATATGCCAAAAAAAGTTGGGACAGAAGCGGTTTAGGGCTAGTAATCAGGCAAATTGGTTAAATAATGATGTGATTTGAATTATTTGGTACAAAAGCAGCATCCAAAAAAGGTCTAGTCCTTTAGGAGCAAAGATATGCCAAGGATCGCCAGTTTGCCAACAAATACGTGAGAAAATGATTGAAATGTTTAAAAAAAAAAATGTTCCACAAAGAAAGATAGGAAGACATTTGGATATTTCACCTTCAACAGTGCATAACATCATTAAAAGACTCAAGAAATCTGGAGGAATTTTAGTGCGTAAAAGACAAGGGCGCAAGCCTAAGCTGAACATCCGTGATCTCTGATCCCTCAGGCGGCACTGCATCAAGAATCCTCATTCATCTATAAGCGATATCACCACATGGGCTCAGGACTATTTTGGCAAATGTTTGTCAAGTACCATAATATGTAGTTACATCCACAAATGCCAGTTAAAACTGTACTGTGCCAAAGGGAAGCCCTATGTTAACAGTATCCAGAAGCGCTGTTGACTTCTCTAGGCTTGGAGGTATCTGGGATGGACCATCACACAGTGGAAACATGTACTGTGGTCAGATGAATCAGCATTTCAGGTATTTTTGGGAGAAATGGACGCAGCGTGCTCTGGACCAAAGAAGAAAAGGATCATCCAGACTGTTAACAGCAACAAGCCCAAAAGCCAGGGTCTGTCATGGTCAAGTGCCCTTGGCAAAGGTAACTTTCACTTCTGTGATGGCACCATTAATTCTGAAAAGTACATAGAGATTTTGGAGGAACAATATGCTTCTTTTACAGGGACACCCATGCATATTTTAACAAGACAATGCAAAACCACATTCTGCACAACATTACAAAGTCCTGGCTGCAGAGGATACAGGTACTTGACTGGCCTGCCTGCTGTCCAAATAGAGAATGTGCGGAAGTGCAAAATGCGACAATGAAGGCCCCGTACTGTTGCCCACCTTAAGACTTGTTTGCAGGAAGAATGGGCCAAAATTGCACCTGAAACACTTCATCACTTGGTGTCTTCAGTCTCTAAACGTGTTAAGTGTTGTGAAAAGTGGTAAATGCGTTACTGTCCCAACTTTTTAAAAATGAGTTGCAAGAACCAAAATTGGAATACGTGTTTTTTTTTGGAGAAAAAAAAAAAACATGAGGAACACATTAAATAATGTTTGTTGTATTGTCTGCAATGAAATCTAAGTCAAAGTAAATTTAGAAATCACTACTTTCTTTTTTTTATTTGCGTTTTCCATACTGTCACAACTTTCTGATTTGGAGTTGTAGAACTTTAATAAACTCAGCTATGATCACAATGATCAGTAGACCATTTATGAAGGAAGATATGGAGATAACAGTCTTCCATGTTGTCTCATTCAATCGGATCTCCTCAGTTGATTCTATATAACACATCATATGTTCAGCGTTGTGCGTCACATCAGAGTATCTAGTACGGACTTCGTCACTCACCGGTAATGTGGAGTTTGGTGCCGTTGCTGTAATTTGGAGGTCTGTCTGTGGTCACACAGTAATAAACTCCTAAACTCCTAACTCATTCTTTATAAACAGATGAGGTTTACTTTGCACTTAATATTTATGCTCAAATTTATTATTGTAGTAATAAGCGGGAGAGAAAGTGCGTAATCTACAAACTGGAGGATCTGGTAGTTTCAGTAATAACCAATTAACCTCCTTTACATCAAAATCACAATTTATAGTCACTTATAATACACTTTTTCCCCAAATCTATTAGCTGATGGGTCAACGTCTCTGTAGCTTGGAACAACATGAGAAGATCTGTGAAATACAGTAAATA
Source organism: Danio jaintianensis (assembly GCA_903798115.1). Lineage (NCBI taxonomy): Eukaryota > Metazoa > Chordata > Actinopteri > Cypriniformes > Danionidae > Danio > Danio jaintianensis. The sequence continues at coordinate 4,605,387 of CAIGQV010007757.1, read as the reverse complement.
GCATACACAACATTTGCATTACTGTTCCTTAAACATCTTAACTAAGCACGTTAAAAATAATTATAAGCACGTTAAACTCACTGAGAAAAAGCTGCATGATCTTCATGATGGTTATTCCTCGTGTTTTTAGTAGATGAAACGTTACATCAAGCTTTCAGAAAACAGTAAGTATGAACCACTATCAGAAGGAGGGTAAAGTCAAGTTTGCTCTGACCATGAGTATGCTTATATATCAATAAAACAAATGGCCACAAAACCTGAGAAAGGACAGACAAGGCAGGAGTAAGGAGATTAAATAAGATGAAAGCATGAAAGTGATGAAAGCAAGAGAGAAGAGAAGAAGAAAAACACTTGACTGCATCCAAGTGTACGGTCTAAAGCAGTGGATCTCAACCAGCTTCCTGGAGGACCCCAGCACTGCACACTTTACATGCTCTCCTTTGTCTGAAATACACATTTCAGGTACTGGAGTTTTGGTTAATGAGCTGATAAATTGACTCCGGTTTGATTAAGCTACATGTAAAATGTGCAATTTTGGGAGTCCTCCGACAACATAGTCGAGAACCACTAGTCTGAAAGGCACCACCAAGCCAATGGTCGGCCACTGGGCTTCGTTGGTCCGGCTAGTTGGTTTTGGTGTGTCCCACACGTTGCCTCTAGTCAGGTTAATGTCGGAGCTCTTTCGGCCAATTCAGCATGTCAAATCGGTTTCAGCCGTCAACTGAAAAGAGCGCTCTGACTGGTTATTCAGCAATGTGATGTAGTGAAGTGACATAGTAAGTTAAAATTCAAGTCGAAAAGAAACAATGAGGCTGGCTGTAATTTTGCTATATTTCTGAAATATTTGCAAACGATATGGATTATTAGATTATCAGTGACAATTACTGTGATAATGGTACTGAACGCTCTTTTGTTTATGCTTTGCACATGTGCGTCGAAAGTTCTGTTTTACCTTTTGTGAATGAGAAAACAGACTACCGGCAAGCCATGGTGCAGAAAGAAACATCCTCCCACGCAGGCGCAGAAGAGCCTTCTCTCTTATCTGTTTAGTGTGTTCACATGCAAATTTTTGGACCAGACATGAGCCAATGCAAGGCCACAACACAGTTGGGTTTCATCGATGCTAGTTGCTTGGCGTCGGCTTGGTGTGTACTAGCCTTTATGGACATGCTCAAATACACTTTGGCTAGATTAGTGGCAGAAAAAAAAAAAAGCAGCATGCCAGGCATATTGTCTAAAAGGGTCAGAGCAGTCATGGGAAAATTAACAATAAAATGAACTCAAGTAAATTAATTTTAGATGGTGTAAACCACCAGTCTAGATGTTTGCAAAGGTGATAGTTTCAATTTAGTAGAAACTGACCAAACAGGTGGAAGATTTCATTTGTACAAAGCCACAAATGTCTTAACCACAAAGAGAGTTAAAGGTAAAAGATAAAAGGTGGGGGGAGGTGAAGTTCACCCAAAATTCCAAGCTTATGCACAGATAGATCATTTATAATAAGTATTCATCTGGTGGTCAAAACTATAAATGCATTAAGTCACTGTGAAATTTAAGTGTATTTTAAAAAATATTATTTATTTACAACCCATATCACTGTTGTTTTTTTTGTTGTTTTGTTTAGTCAAGTGACATTTTAATATTCCCTTCCCTCTTCAAGGTCATCTCTTCTCTTAACTGACAATGTTTACTAGCATGAGGGACAAACCCGTCAATCACATGATGTCCACCAATACCAGAATAATCCAACATCTAATCAACTGGACTGTTAATTGTACCATCATTATTTGATTTAAAGTTATAATGCTGGAAATGCCTTCTTTTTAAACGCAACTGCACAGTGTTACAATATGAACTGTCAGTTAGCTGGTCGGTTCTAGATAAATCTATATATAAAAGTTGAAGAATACCAAGAGAACATTACTTGCCTGATGGCACTCTGCCAGTTGAACATGCTTGGAATGGTTTGATGTAGAGAAAATTGTCTGGCACTGCAAAGAGCCCTGAACTCAAGCCCTGTTCAGATTTCAGGATTTTTACTGTTGGTTATTACAGTAACGGTGTCAGATTATGCTATTTGTTTTTTTTCTTGAAAATTAGATCTTGACATGTTGTGAATACCAAATATACCAGAGTACTCATTGCTTTGCAATCAATCATCCTGTGACATCTACAACACACATTCTGCCATCAAGAAGCCACATAAAATGACTGAAACCTTGGCTATCAATCACCTACATTTACAGTCAAGCCCAAAATTATTCATACCCCAGGCAAATTCTGACTTTTCTGATATTTTTAATCAACCAGCAAGTTTTGTTTTTCTTTTTGACTGAAAATGACAATCTCATCTTTTGGGAGAAGCCTATGTACAAGAGGCATCATTGAAAAATATTTTTCTAGATTTTTTCAGAATTTGCCAGGGGGTATGAATAATTTCAGGCTTGAATGTATATATTTTTTCTGTCATGGTAGTCCCTCTGTCATAAGGAATGACAGTAAAAATGAAAGGTTTTACCTCTTTCCACCAGGAAAAACCACCAACAATCAAGAATGCATGATTATTTGGTGTCATGGCTTTGCAATCAATGTTGTTATAATGGAAGTCAATGGGACAAAAACTGCAACTAACACAAAGAAAGGGTAGTCCATTTGAACAATACACAATGGTTAATTGATTGCAATTAATTTAATATTTAACTTAAGAACCCGTTTGGTTTACTCCAAATGTTTCTCTAATAAATTACTGTACATAAGACTATAAACTATTAAATTTTTTGCTGAAAGCATACTGTGAAAAAGTACTTTATACATTTAAGTTATTAAAATGATATGAAGTTGTTTACTGTGATGAAAATGATTATTCTGTCTGCCCTTTATTACTTTACTAATTATTTTTAGAAGTGGTTCATGTTTTGAGTTACAACCCACTGGAAATCTACAGTATATTTGATTGTTTTCATTTCCCATTCAACCTAGTTGCACATGTATATAAGAAGTGCACTGCAAAGAAAACTTTTAAGGACTTTACTTTCGTAGTTTAATACATTAGGGTTGTTGGTTTGCATAAAGCGTGTCTTTACTTGGTAAAAGTTTAAACTTGCATGTCAAATGCTTGTTCAGTGTTTGTTTCGTTTGTCAACAGACCAAACCAGTGGAACATTCGCATCAAACCACACTTGTCTCACCACAGAGAAATAGAGCACAAGTTAACAAGTATTAGCATGCAAGAAATAACTTAATTTAACACAATAAATATGCAAAATATGCATAAGTAAATATATTGCACAGTGTTTATTAAGTTGATCATTATTTGACATGCAAAAGATAACAGCATATTTTCATGAGTAAGACACTCTAACACCAAGAAACCACAATTTACATAAACTAACTGCTAGCAAGAACATCTTACAGCACTTATAATAATAAAAATAGATGAAATGATCTAGAAAAGCATTACATTAGTATATATGCTTTAGTTTAAACACTATGGGGAAAAAATTTAATTCATTAAGTACACATTGACCTGTATGAGCAATATAATTTTGCACAGTTCTGAGAAGCATTAAAAAGTAAGTAAAACTTATGCAGTTTATGTTGAATGTACTATAATGAATGAAGCTTCATGCTGTTTTTACTGGCTGAAGGAGGGAGTAAGTGGACTGATCCTGACAAGGCCTGTTTCTTCTGCAGTGCTTGGGGAATTCAATTTCAGCATACTGATAGAGAAAGATATTACTAATTACTATAAATAAACAGTTTGTAACACAATGCTGGAGAATTTAGGACTAACAGTGTGATCAGTTTGGGACATGCATCATCCTGAAAGATCAGAACAAATGATCAAGTTTACAGTTTAGTAGTAATTATAGAGCAATTAAAAGAGAGTTATTAACCCCCTAGCATCACTGGATTCCTGTAACTAACTGTTAAGTGTACCATGGGAGGAATCCTGGAAAACTACGTGGTTAAAGAGTATTTTTATAATAGTGTTTTGTTTTTTTTCTATTATTGTTTATATACTTACATATAAAACATGCAACAGTGTTTGAAATTTAGATAACCAGATATCAAACTTAAATCAGTAATAAATATTATTAAATTCAAAACATCATTATACTTAAAGGGATAGTTCACTCAAAAATAAAAATTTACTAACGCTCAAGTGGTCATAAACCTTTATGAGTTTCTTTCTTCTGTTGAACAATAAAGAATATATTTTCAAGAAAGCTGAAAACCTGTAACCATTGACTTCAAATAGTAGAAAAAACTACAGGTTTCCAGTATTCTTTATAATATCGATGTGTTCAACAACAGGAAGAAACTAAAAACTGGTTTGGAACAAGTGAATGGAGAGTAAATGATGACAGAATATTCATTTTTGGTGAACTTTAATTCCAAGTATGACCAGGTCAGATTAAATCTTACCTGCGGAACAGTTGTGTTTTGAGCTGCAGAGGCGCTTTGAGGTTTTTCTGAAGTATTTTTAAATCTTCTCGTTGTGTCAAGGAAGCTCTTCACCAGACCTGAGACCACAGAAAATTAAACATCTATAACTCTTTCTGGCAGTAATTAATGACGACTGCATATGCTATATTAAGTGGTGTATATCTAGCTTTTGTCTTCTCACTCTTCATCTGAACTTACTATTCAAATAAACGGCTCACCTATTACTGTGATGATCAACAGCACATTCACAGAGACAGCAGTGATGGTCAGAGTTTTCCATGGTGTCTGATTCCTGTTGATGTTGTCTGTTACATTTTTTTGCACAAAGTCTGTAAAAGGTTGTTGATTTTATCAGTCTTCATTCAATTCAGTCTTTCACAGAACAATAAAACTGCCAGAACTTTTGCTCTTCATAAATTGAAAAAAAACAAAGACAATGTTATGGTTTAAATATACATCTGAAATGTGAAAAACATCCTACCGCTGATGTAGATCTTGGTGCCGTTGCTGAATTTTAGTGGTTCAGTAGTTTTGACACAATAATAAACTGCTAATTCATCAGTGCTAATATTTTTGATGAACAGACGGCTGTTAGTTTTCACTGAGTATTTGTGTTCAAAGACGCTGTTTTCATAATCACCTCCTTCATATGTGTCACTGTAAGTGCGTAAGACCAACACTGGAGGATCTGGAGATTTCTGTCTGTACCAGTAAATCTCCTCTATATCAAGATCACAGGTTATAATCACATCAGCTCCTAAAGTTACTGCTATGTTTGTTAGACTCTCTGTGGCTTCAAACCACATAAACAGACCTGTGAGAGAAATAAAACACTTTTATTAAAACATCTAAACTAAACCTATTTAATCAAGTGTGAAGAGATAAACTCACAGATGTGGAGCTGTGTGATCTTCATCTTCTGATCCAAATGAATTTCTCTATACTGTCACCATTCAAACATCTTACTGAGAGCAGAAACTTTAAAAAACCTCAACCAATCAGACAAGAGTGGGAAGTCAGAGCTGGGCGTCTCTGATAGCATGAAAAATGTTGCTTTTTTTTTTTTAAAGCAACAATATATCATATGTTAAAGTATAATGTATGCAAATATTTGGACTATAAATATACCAGAGATACAAATCCCCTACTCCATTTGGTTATTCTATTAATTTTATTTCAAATATTGATGGAACTTTCACAAGGATAGAATACTTAATAAATAGCATGTACTATATGAAAGGTTTATCAAATTGTATTGCATAAGTTTAATAAAAATGTGGTAGTAAAATGATTAAAATAAATGATTGTTGCTTTTAGTGTAGGTCAAATCATCATTAATTATCTTTTTATGAATTATTTCATAAAGCACATACCAGAAGAATAAAAACATGCCATACTGTGATAAATTTGAACTAGTGTGTGGAGATATGAAGGCCATTGCTGCAGGTTGTTGGTAATGTGAGTATGGCAAGCTTAGTGTTACTATCAAAGCAGATGCAGCCTAAGTAAGAGTAACCTAGGAATTCACAACCATTAGTACATTTAATAACATTTGAATCAAAATCAAGCACTTATGAGGATCATTTGTTTAAGATTATGCTTTTATTAATAAGAAAGCCAGGATCAACCTGAAACAACATATGTCCAAAGCATATATAAAATTCACTACAACTGTAACAATGAAAACAGCTGAAAATAAAACGAACAGTAACAATAAATTCAGCAAAATACTATTGAAGGTCCCAATATACTCAAAGTTTTATTCTTTTTTTTTTCTATCAGTGCTTTAACAGTTTGGAATGATTCTGACCTGAAGCAACATTTAGATAAATATGTAACTATGTGGTATAAAATAAAATAAATAAATAAAAAAGCCTCTAAATAAAATAGACACATAACACAAATACCAGCTGTGAGAAAGCAGCAGGTAGAAGGCATCTGATCATAGCAATATTGACATGTTTACCAGCTATCCAGTTATGCACTTTAGTAAGACATGTTTTTTTTTATATATATACCGTAGTACTTAATTAAAAAAGTTTTTAAAGCATTACACTTGAAAAAACAGTGTCTCTGCTCTTTTCAATTAGAATTGCACTTCAATAATTAATGTAAAACAGCTCTTTGTATATTCAGAGCTAGTGTATTTTAGTGTATTTTTTCATCAAATCTCCATCAAATCAGACCCTTAATGTCCAGCCACAACTTAAACCAGTGACTTTCTAGCGGCGAGGCAACTATATGAACCACTTAGCCACTATATTTCCCCAAATAAGCATGTTTGTAACCAAATTTGAATGCTGTAAATGTTGTTTGGTTATCAATATTTACATATTGAATAAAAAAAAAATCTAAATTAAATCTGTTCATCATATGAAGTGATTGTGTGCCTTCAGAATTGTCTGGAACAACATGAAAGAGTAAATGAATGAAATGAATAATGATTACACTAACACTTTTAGCTGTCTGAACTACCTTTGTGCAGTATATACATTATTTCTTCATGCTAATAGATACTTCAGAGTAAAGGAATGAATGGTTTGTTCTTTTTGTGGTAAACATGTAGCCTTAAAATACTTATGCTACTTCTTATTGAAAGAATTTTAAACCAGTATAGTTATCACAAGGAGAAAAGGCCATTCTTTTCTTTCCTTTCCTTTCATGAAAATCAAATCAAACATTTAGAAGAGAAATCTGACATTTTGAAGGTCAGGTTAAAACAATTGTCACAATACAAATAAGAAAGGCACAGTGTGCAACACTTCAGCAATACAGCAAATTACTTCAAACAAGTGCAAACTGAAAAAAATAAATCCTCAATTGTTACTTTAACCTAGTGCAAAAAAGAAAAAAAAGAACTGCTAATGATTCTCCCAAAAAGATAACATTATTTCTAAATTTGAAAATAAGCCATTTAAATTTTTTTCCCCCAAAAATTAAAGCTGGTTAAAAAGTGATTAAAAACAAGCTTATTTTACCAAATAGTTTCATATAAATATCTAAATATAGCTGCAAGCAGCAATTAAGGGGCCAAGCAGTCATGGCAGCAAGCACCAGAGCATCTGGTAAAAGAAAGTAAAGACATTAGAAGATCATTTTAGGCAAAATGGCTAAAAACCAATATGTTCAATAGTATCTGGATGCGGTGGTTCATTCCGCTGTGGCGACCCCAGATTAATAAAGGGACTAAGCCGAAAAGAAAATGAAAGAATGAGTATCTGGATGCAGACTTGGATTTGCACTCAATGTAGCTAGTGATGTCACTGAGGGGTAGGGTTAAAAGTGCTTATTGCATTTGACCAATTGGTGGTGCTGTTTGGCCTAATTTGATGTGGTATGGACAGTGTGAGGTGACAATGACACACCTCAAGTTTGGTGTCATTGGGCCCTATCATACACTCAGCACAATAAGGCGGAAGGCATGAATGACATGATTTGTTGCTATTTTCATAAGAAAGCAGGTTTCATCTTCACGTTTTGCGCCACGTTGTTTAAATAGCAAATCGATTTGCGCTACTTTGTAGCTGGTCTGAAAAGGCGGTGTGTTAAGGAGCATTGAAAAGTTTAGATTTGTCCACCTGTCGGGTTTTGGAGATGTATGCATCACCATATGGGACATAAGAATAGGACGTGTGTTTGGATATAACTCATTGCTCATTTATTCGTTTTTCTGGAAATTAGAACTGAATTTAGAAATAGTTTTGAAACAAATATTTGCGCTTAACAAACGAAATGAAATATGTAGGCTAATGGATGTCTTCAGCGGAGTGAGTTTCCACCGTTTCCTTACTCCAAAAAAGTAAAGGAGTAAAGTAAAGAGTAAAAGTAAAGTAAAGAGAAAGTAAAGAGGCAGAATGGAGGAGGCTCATTTTTTATCCTCACGCTGCAGACGGTTTGTTTAACTGTTTTCTTGCTAATGAAGCATTCAGTTTTACCCCTTACAAATTCCTCCATGTAAATAGCAAATGTGCCATGGCGCGACACAACTGACTCTCAAAGGGAATGAGAGATCACATTCTGATTGGTTTAATGTATGTTATGCTCAAAACACACCCATAACTCAGAGAATAAACACAATCCTTTGAGACCATGCACCAAGGCAAAGACCGTATTTTTCAGTCCTTAAAGTCCATTCAGTACATCAGTCAGGATGCGACACTGACCTTAGTGGACCTGGTGTATAAACATCTGGAGGTGAGTAGTAATCATGCTAGGCTATTATTTGTAGATTTCTCTTCGGCATTCAACACAATTCGGCCAGACTTGTTCACAAGTTGAGGTTGAATTTTGGTGTGGACGCAATTATGAATGCTTGGTTACTGGATTTCCTTACTAATAGGTTTCAGAGAGTTAGGGTTAACAGTATTCTGTCAGATCCTATGACTACAACTGTGGGCTCACCACAGGGGTGTGTTCTTTCTCCCCTCCTTTACATCCTACACACAGATGAGTGTCGTAGTCCCTTTGAAAATCGGTACATTCTTAAGTTTGCGGATGACACTTTTATTGTAAGTTTGTTGGTTGGTAAAGAGAGAGAACATGGACCTGTTGTTGAGTATTTTACAAACTGGTGTTGAGAGGCTGGTCTACGTCTGAGCACAGAAAAAACAAAGGAGATGTGTATTGACCTGCGGCGGAAGAAGAAAGTAGTTTTAGGTACTATGGTTGATAACCACCAGATTGAACTAGTCGAAAATTATAAGTACTACTAAGTACTATTATTGATAATAAATTAAATTTGAATGAAAATACTGAAAGATTATGTAGGACAGGCCAACAAAGACTTTACTGTCTGTGATAATTAGCGAAGTTTAATATTAATAGGACTCTGATGGTGGCATTTTACAAGGCCTATGTAGAATCGATTTGAACCTTTTCATTGATTTGTTGGTTTGCTTCTTTAAAAGTAAAACAGAACAACTCGCTGTCTAAGGTTTTAAATACCTGCAGCAAAGTATTAGGGGTAAACGTGCTGGGGTTATCCAATTAGAATGAAATCCAGGTGTTAAAGAAAGCTGATCAGATTACATCTGATATATCTCATCCTCTTTTTGATTTATTACTAAATCCCAATTCCAACTAAATTACTGAAAGAATTGCTACCTGTAATAGGAAAACCTCTTCTTAACCTCATCTTAACCTTCTCTATCTTTAGGCCATGTTCCAAATCCTTTCAAGCTAGCTGTT
>CAIGQV010007757.1:4575358-4590751 GCA_903798115.1 Danio jaintianensis | reverse complement strand
CGCTAAAGTCCAGCATCTTCACATTGGCACACTGTCTTGACTAGTGCTGTTGAATGACATTTGTCCTGGGAGCCCTGTACAAATGTGGCGGCGCTATTAACGCATGCTGAGAGTCCGTATGCGATATCTAGTGTATATATCTATGGCTCCAGATGGCCAGTCTGGCGCTGTACCTTGGTCCCACATTCATTTTAAAGGAGCGCTACCCTGTACCAAGATGGCGGCTCTATTGACGCATTCCTTTCAATAGACAGCAATAGCGTAGGGTCGGTGTATCTATGAAACATGACGTTAACATGCCTGTCGTCGCCGCTACAGGATACAGCTAGCAGGGGTGTCTCGAAAACCCCGTAAATTTGGTCACGTGACGCACGTAGCCAATAGCATAGTGGCTTTTATTCTCCTTTCCTGTGTACTGCGTTAGCAATAGATGTTATGCATTTAAGGCTAATGATTAGCTTTGGTCCGCTAGATGGACGATATACATCCGTCTAAAATTCAGACAAAAAGTCAAATGTAAATCAGAAGAAAAGCACAAGAAGTAGAACCTTTAAGTTTTTACATTTTAATCTCTAGATTATAGATACGTCAGCCATGATAAGGTATGTTTGTGTATACACATTTATTTTTATATTCGAATAGATGCTAGCTTTTGAAATTTGAGTCAAAATTACATTTTTTATAAAATGCATAAGTAGCCTACTAACATTTTAGATGAGATACGAAAAACAACTTTACTGTACACAATACAATCAAAGACAACAAAACAGTTTACTTCCGCGTATGGCAATGAACGAGCAGGTGGGTGAATATAAAACACCTTAAGGTCACAGTATATGATGGTTTAATGCGGACGTCGAACTGTTTTAATAATCTACACAATTAATTACATTTTAATAAAATGGCAGAAGGGGTACAACAACCATCACTGGAAAGATATTACGAGATAAATATATGATGTCATATCATATCAACGATCTCTTAATCATAAAGAATATCTTAAAATGAAAGACAAATAGTGGCTAAAAATGTGTGATTTTATTAAGTATAGGCTTTGCCTGATAAACATATGATGTTGAATCTTTAACTATGCAGATTAACAAAGTGACTTCATTGACATTTTAGTTTGAGAAGATAAGCCGCTGTCGCACTGCACTTTTCGCCCCTTAGACTTCCATTCATTCGCATGCGACTGGGGCAGACCGGAAACGCAAGCTCGCGCGGCAAGTTTCACAGTTCGCTGTGTTGACCTCTCTGTACAGAAATTTAAAATATGGACCAATCGCTTGCTTTTTTTTAATGTGTAATCATTCATTCATTTTCCTTCGTCTTAGTCCTTTTATTACTCAGGGGTCGCCTCAGCGGAATGAACTGCCAACTTATCCAGCATATGTTTTACACAGCGAATGCCCTTCCAGCTGCAACCCAGTACTGGGAAACACCCATACACACTCATTCACACACATACACTACGGCTAATTTAGTTTATTCAATTCACCTATAGTGCATGTGTTTGGACTGTGGGGGAAACCGGAGCACCCGGAGGAAACCCACGCCAACATTGGGAGAACATGCAAACTCCACACAGAAATGCCAACTGGCCCAGCCGGGACTCAAACCAGTAACCTTTTTGCTGTGAGGTGACAGTGCTAACCACTGAGCCACTGTGTTGCCTAATGTGAAATCAACTTGTTTAATCCCGCCCCTTTTGGCAGCACCATATGACAGAATTTTGCCTGCTCAAACTCTCGCAATAGTCTGACTTGGTTATGTAAATTGCAGCTATGTTGGTGACTTTTTTTCTTCATTAGAATTTTCTTAGCTGAAACTGTGCTCCTTGGTGATTCATAAAATAGAAATCAACAGCTATTTAAAAAAGCAATGTGCAGGGCTGCAGGCACAACAAAATTAATACTTGTGTAACAATACAGAAATACTTTGTATTTTACAAATCACCAAGGATTTTCAATTTTCTCCTGAAGCTAAAAACAGCCTGCTATGTTTTGAATAAACTGAGTGTGAGTAAATCAACATCAGATTTTGGGTTTTGGGTGAACTGTCCCTTCAGGTTTCTGTCTAAACTCAAGAACTGCAGGCCAAGTCTGGCCTGGCATATAATTTCATGTGGCTTACAAGTGCATGATTCACAGCAAATGTGAATTTAAGTATTCGTATGAGTAGATTACATGCATACAAGTCAATGCAAACTGGATAACACGAATGATGTGAAATACAAAACGTATTTTAAACAAACGTACAGAATTTGTTTGTCAAGTTCAACATTTTTTACAAAAAAAAATGCAAAACTCATCTCAAGAGTCATCTAGAGCGAGTGATTTGATGCTTTACATTTGGTGTGAATCCAGCATTATACTAAAAGTCCATGCTGCTTTATATCATATATATATATATATATATATATAAATTTATGTATATATATATATATATATATATATATATATAAACTTCATCTCCCATAAAGCATGCTTGTTTTGAGACCCAGCTCAAAATAATTAGTTTTTCTGCTATAATAGATAGTTCTGCTAAGTTTTGGAGAATGTTTATGACTTGTGTCTGATGGTATTTGTATTTGTTATTTACTTTGATGGACGTGTGTTTCTTTACCTGATAAAACGATTCATGTTAAAATAACCCAAATAATAATAAACATCTATTTTACATTTATGCAAATACATGTATTTATTTCTTACTTTAATATGTTATAATGAAATAAAGAGACAATTGTTTAAAAGTATGATAAGGGCCCTTTGAGGGCAGCTACAATGCTGAAGTGGCCCTGAGTTAAAATGAGTTTGACATCCCTGGATTAATGCAAAAATGTTATCTTCGGTAGTAAAATTCTTTGCCCACAGGTTATTATGATGCTTATACATTTCTGATGACGATTAACATTAATTTATTCGTTTATTAGGTGCTGTGTCATTTATGTGTTTCTTCATCTGTTGGACAAAGGTTAGTGTTAAAACATTAACAGACCTCAGTTTACACATAACCTAATCTGCTTGTTATTTACTGAAGATGTTACTCTTGTCTCCAGTGTCTCTGCAGAACAACATTGAGGGAGTTGTTGGAGGATCTTCTATATTACCATGTTTATTCAAGGAAAGATTGCTAAAGTCTGATGAAATTAATGTATTTTGGAGATACAATCAAAAGAATATTTATGATATTGAAAAGGGCAATCCATCAACAAAAAAACAGCATGTGATGTTTGAAGATCGAGTGGAAAGTTTTCCCTCAGAGTATGTGAAAGGAAACTTCTCCATCAAACTCAAACATCTGAACTCAACTGATCAGGGCGAGTTCTTCTGCTCAATCCCGGGTGTGAAGAGCAAACAATCAGTAACTCTACAAGTCAATGGTACGTGGAGGTCTATACTTTTAGCGATAACATAAAATGAAGTGATGTATAAATACAGTATATGCTTATCTTTGACAATTTATCTAGTAGTACATGCTACTAGAAAACCCTATATCATAGGAAAGCTGTTTCATTCTATGAACAGCATTACGAATTTGATATTCACATTTATATGATATTTTACAATGAAGTTTTCTTCAAAAACCCAGCAATAAAGCATTGTCTTAAGTGCATGTCAACTCAGAAATTGTTTTGTTATTGTTTTCACACATTCTTCTTGTTGGTTACATTTATTACATTATAAGGCAAATATTAGTTTTGTACTCAACATGGAAATATTTACATATTTAATACTTTTTTTGTCTACATGCAGCGCCTGCTCAAGAACCAACTATGAAAACAGGAAACTCTTCACTGAAAGCACAGCCAGAAGGGATTGTAACTCTCTTCATTTCTGTTGCACTTTATCTGTTGCACTTTATCTGACACTTTATCAACAACAGTTTAACCTGTTCACACCAAAACAAATGTTCTGCATGAAAATTAGGCCTGACAAAACTGCATGAGAATATAATAGAATAGCAAAAATATAGCATCACCCCGGTACACAAAGCAGCACGGTGAGACTTTTGGTTTGATTATCTTGCTTGGCACAGAGAAAAAAGGTGAAAATGTGAAACAATATGTGCATGTTTTCAAACAGCTCTTCACATATTTGGATTTACAGAAAAAGAAAATGCACACAGACTGTATATTCCCTTAGATACAGTCAGCTTAGTCTTCACAACAGGATTTTCATAAATCATTTTCAATTCATTCATTTTCTTTTTGGCTTAGTCCCTTTATTAATCTGGGGTCGCCACAGCGGAATGAACCGCCAACTTATCCAGCATATGTTTTACACAGCGGATGCCCTTCCAGCTGCAACCCATCACTGGGAAACATCCATACAGTCATATTCATTCACACACATACACCACGGACAATTTAGCCTATCCAATTCACCTATACCGCATGTCTTTGGACTTGTGGGGGAAACCGGAGCACCCGGAGGAAACCCACGCGAACACTGGGAAAACATGCAAACTCCACACAGAAATGCCAACTGACCCACCCTAGGCTCGAACCAGCGACCTTCTTGCTGTGAGGCGATCGTGCTACCCACTGTGCCACCGTGACGCCCTTTCATAAATCATAAAAACTTTAACAGTGTTAAAGGTACAATATGTAGGGTTTTTTCATAAACATTTCTAAAAACCTTTGTCTTTTGCTGCATCTGCACAGAGTTATCATTTGTAAAAGGATACTTTTAAAGAAAATTTGGCATTTCTGTGTGGAGTTTGCATGTTCTCCCCGTGTTGGTGTGGGTTTCCCCCACAGTCCAAAGACATGCGCTATAGGTGAATTGGGTAAGCTAAATTGGCTATAGTGTATGAGTATGTGTGTGTGTGTGTGTTTGTGTGTGTGTGTGTGTGTGTGTGTGTGTGTGTGTATGGGTGTTTCCCAGTACTGGGTTGCAGCGGGAAGGGCATCAACTGTGTAAAACATATGCTGGATAAGTTGGTGGTTCATTCCGCTGATCAATAAAGGGACTAAGCCGAAAGAAAATGAATGAATGATGAATGTTGTTTGATAGTTATGACTATGAGGATGATGATGAAAGAAATCAACCCTGAACGAGTTGAGCACCGGCGTGCGCGGTGTCACCTCTACTTTTTAAATGTAGTTTCATAGATAACCGCTGAAGTATCTATTTACTAACTGAATGCTGATGCGCAGGGGCGTAGCAACGGGGGGGGGGGGGGCGGGGGGGATATGTCCTCACTTTTAGAGACAGACCATTTCGAAACAGGTGATTAATAATTATATAAACCTAAACTTTTGGATCTCATTCAGCTGCCCCCCCCCACTTTTAAAATGTCCGCTACGCCCCTGCTGATGCGGCAAAAGACAAAAAATTTCCTCATTGCTAAATCCTAACACATTTAACCAAATCCTCCACATCCATTTTGCTTTTTTCCCCTCAAAAAAAAAATCTCGTATTACGACTTTATTCTCCTAATTTTTCGACTTTATTATTGAAAAATTGCAACTTTATTCTCATAATATTTTGAGTATTTTTGATTTTTTTTCAAAATGTAATTTTTGAGTTCATTCTCAGTATTTTTACACTATTCTCATAATTTCAATTGAATTCTCTAAATATTATGACTTTAATCTTGTAATCTTATTTGTTTTTAATGGGGCACTAATACACCATCGTGCTCTACTTCATATTAGCATGATAATAAGTGTTGAATACACTTCAACTTGATGCAGGCGTCCCGTAGGATGATGAAGACCACAACTCCCATGATTCCACACGCAGCCACTGCGTCATCAAACTATGCCTGTTTGTTGTAAATACATGCCCTCTAGTGGCAAAAATGACATATTGTGCCTTTAACTTTGTGTACATTTGTGTGTTCATATTTTTATTCATTTAAAATGATAATCTAGTATTGTTTGGACTGTCCTTTACAGATCATGTCTCAATGTCATACATAAATCAGAAAGCCTATGCCATCAATGTTGGCATAAAGCTAGAGTGACAATCAAAACGTAATAAACAATGTGCAATAAAATAATTTTGCTTGCATATTGTTTAAATAATTGGGTTTTTGTATATTAATAGCTGTAACTTGTGCTCTATTTCTCTGTGGTGAGACAAGCGTGGTTTGATGCAAATGTTCCACTGGTTTGGTCAGTTGACAAATGAAACAAACAGACTTAACAACATGCATGTGGTTTAAACTTTTGCCTAGTGAAGTCACACATTTTGTCTTATGTCTCAAAGTTAGGAAGTAGATTTTCTGAACTTTGCAGAAAGTGACATTCAGCTCATTTCTAATGCAACTTCCAACTGAAATGAACAAGATATGAGAATGCTAAAATGTACTGCAGCTTTCCTGTGTGTTGTAACCCATAACATGAACCATATACTGTCTGTAAACATATTGTAAATGTAATTAATAAAGTATAAAATGCTTACAAAACTGATAATCATTGTCAGGACAGTAAAAGAATTCAAATATATAATAATTTTTTTTCACATTATTAAAGAAAAAAAAAATTAATTGGGAGTACTTATTTTCCCCATTGGAACATGTGAAAACATCTCAAATCTCCACAGTCCATGACGCCACCAGCAGAGCCACCAAATCACAAGAAGTGCCCCAAAGTGCACCTAATCAGCTTCTCAGAGACATGCAGACAGGCCCAATCCCCTAAGAAACATTGTCTCCGTTCCTTTCTCAGGATGCCATGGTGATAGTTGTAACTTGAGATGATCTTTCCAACAAAGTGTCTTGGAAAAACAAGTACCCATCCCACCATGCCATGGGGATGTCTGTCTCACTAAGTGAGAATATATACACATGTCAGGATCCTTAGACACAGAAGCAGGCTTGAGAGAATCAAGAGTATTTATTTCAAGTTCAAAAATGATAATTTTCTGTTGAACACCAAAATCCAGCCAGGAGGGAAGAGAAATTGACAGTCTTCAACTAAAACAGAGTTCTGGCACAAAATACTCCCGGCAGAGGGCGTCCCTTTCACGATCCTCAGATCAAAAAGAACAACAAGAAAACAGCCGGAGTAAAGTCATAAACTACAACAGAAATTTAGCGGTCTTCTCAACATTACCGGCAGGGGGCGCTCAATGATGAGGCCGTGTGGAGGATGCAGAGGGGCGAGTGAGAGCGAGGAAGCCGGCGGGCTCTGAGAGCGAAAAGAAGTCCGGCCTGGGAACAGAGGGAGATGAGGAAAAAGCCCAACGCTGGAGGCAGTGGCCCCGGAGAGGTGCAGCGAAACAGGAAAGCGAACTGGACTGACAGAGAGAGAAAACAAGACACGACTCGAGTGGCTAAGCGTAAGCGCACTCGCAAACAACGATCTAGCACAGGACGACACACATGAGGGAAAATGTCTTATGTCAAAAGGAAAAACAAGGTTATTTTGCTCACCCCATTGGCAGATTATTTTGCTTGTTTTAAGGAAAAACTTACTTAATATTGGCATTTTATTTCGTAAAACAAGACAATATGTTTCGCTTACTTAGAAAAAGCTTCTTGATATAAGAATTTTTGGACTAGAAACAAGAGTGGGTAGCACGTTCGCCTCACAGCAGGAAGGTCGCTGCTTCGAGCCCCAGCTGGGTCAGTTGGCATTTCTGTGTGTAGTTTGCATGTTCTCCCTGTGTTTGTGTGGGTTTGCTCCGGTTTTCCCCACAAGTCCAAAGACATGCGCTATAGGTGAATTGGGTAGGCTAAATTGTCCATAGTGTATGTGTGTGAATGAGTGTGTATGGTGGTTTTCCCAGTGATGGGTTGCAGCTGGAAGGGCATTCATTCATTCAGCGGAATGAACCACCAACTTATCGAGCATATGTTTTACGCAGAGCTGGAAGGGCATTCATTCATTCATTTTCTTTTCGGTTTAGTCCCTTTATTAATCAGGGGTCGCCACAGCGGAATGAACCACCAACTTATCGAGCATATGTTTTACGCAGAGCTGGAAGGGCATGCTCTGCGTAAAACATATGCTCGATAAGCTGGCGGTTCATTCCGCTGTGGCGACCCCTGATTAGTAAAGGGACTAAACCGAAAATAAAATGAATGAATGAGTATTAAATACAGATGTATATTCAAAGTATATTATTCAGCCAGAGTCAGAGCGTCCATCTGTAAATACACACTGACCATCTAATGGTAGCTCCACATGAGCACCTTTAGCTTCTATGCTATCTACAGAGTAGCAGGAGAATTCCCATCCTCAAAGAACATTCCAAATGCTGGCAGAAAAACTGAGCTCTTGAAAAAAGGCCAGAAATTAGTGCAACAGAGTTTTTCCACTGTCAATATTGAAATGATTTGTAAAATTCATCAAAATTTAAGAAGGCTCCGCACAAGAATGGCAAAACGCAGGTTCTCGTGTCAAACTAACAGAATCCCCCAGTCAACCGCCCCTGAGCTGCAGCTCTAATATCTCACCCTACAGAAAAATGGACACGGCATGCTCATTAAGGGTGTATATAGGCTACAAAGGGGACACTTGCAAACACACTTAAAAATCTAAAATGCTGAATGGAACATCATACAGTTTTATGGACCAAACAGATGCATACACAGAGGACACTGAAATTATGCAAAACTGCACATGATGTGTTGCATTTGGGAATGGTCATTAGAGCAGGAATATACTAAGTAGCCATGTGCATACGGTTAGTATATATGGGTTTTCCACACAGCCTTTCATCACTCCCTCTGCTGCTATGAATTAAATAGACATTTGAATGTTTGTTTACCTCCTCCTGTATGATTTTAAGCTGTCATTGTCTCCCTCTGCTGGTCTGATAGTGAAAGTACTACAGAATCAACCAGATCTCATAAATGCATACAGATAACATGACTTTACACTTTTCCTTTGCATGCTGTGCATACCCCAAAATCCATTTTTGCATGCATATGATACGCCAATCCTTCCCATTCACATCTGTGGAGAACAGATGCGTCCAAATACCACATATCAACCTTAATGGCGATGACATCATCAACAAGACTGATTCACCCAGTTCACCTGATAAGCGTCCATCTTGAAACAAGTAAGCAAGCAAGTAAGGGCCTTTTTTTCTTTTTGTGATGAGATCACTGTGTTAACTATTATTTTAATCAATTTAGTGTTTCTGCATCATGTTTTACCTGGAGTAAGGTGTTAAAAATGGCAGATTGTGTGTTCAATTTGTTATTAAAGTGCAACATCGGGTTGTTCGGTTAGCACAGCTGGTAGCCCAGCATTCACATTTGCCTGTTGCCATTAATGATACATAAATTAATCAGTTTTTATCATTGTGACATGATTGGAAGTTTTTAAACATCATGGATGATGGCACTCCAGATCTACAGATGAAATCATAGTGATGTGTATGCATTTTGAACGAATCCTTAATATGACTCGGTCACGATGTGTCAGGCTGCCCTTGGCTGATTAGTGGAATTGCAGTCTTGAATTTATTTATTATTATGTTTTAATTTATTTCCTTCTCTCATTGAAGATTTTAATATGCAGAGGCTGGAGAACCTTCTTCAGGAATCTGAGACCATCACTTTTGAAGATGTTGTTCTGCAGTCTCCATTGTCCAGTTGGGGACAAAGAAAAAAAGAGGTCCAACAATGTTGGTAGTAACCGAGGCCACAAAACATTGCCAACTTGTTGTCAGCTGAAAGAATTCTCCAGATTACATGTAGTGACTGTCATGTGAGAGAAGCAATCATCCATTGTAGGGAATGTTTGCCCTCAGAGTAATTTTGTGAAGATTGTGACACATCTATAGACAAACACCACATTTTGCATAGTCGGTAAACGACAATGGCTTTTGCATAAATGGTAGGTTTGTGTAAAAAATTTTTTTATCTAACACATTGCTTTACTTTCTTGTAATTTATTTGTCTTCCATGTGCTCCCAGGCTGTTATAACCTTCACATTCCAATGCTGACATGCAAACATTGCAATAAACAATACGCTCCAGAGGTCAGTGACTTTGAAAGGAGCGATGCAGTATCCAATCCTTTTTTTTTTTTTTTTTTTTGGAAAAAGGCCCATTTTACAAGTCTCCTAAAGTTAAACAGTTGACTTGAACCCTTTTTGAATCCATTCAGACAATTTCTTGTTCTGGCGGGGTCACTTTTAGCTTAGCATAATGAATTGAATCGTATTTGACCATTAGCATTTCTTGGAAAAAAAACTCAAAATGGAGTTTTGATAATTTTCTCAAGTCTTCTGTAGGTACATTGTGTAACGAGACTGACAAAAAAGACATCTCAAAAATATGCTGGGTCAAATAGATTGTTTTTATGTTGTCTAAAACTGTCATTTTGATTTGAACTGTCCCTATGTGCCCATGTTGGCGTGGGTTTCCTCTGGGTGCTCCGGTTTCCCCCACAGTCCAAAGACATGCGCTATAGGTGAATTGAATAAACTAAATTGGCCGTAGTGTATGTGTGTGAATGAGTGTGTATGGATGTTTCCCAGTATTAGGTTGCAGCTGGAAGGGCATCCGCTGTGTAAAACATATGCTGGATAAGTTGCCGGTTCATTCCGCTGTGGTGACACCTGATGAATAAAGGGACTAAGCCAAAGGAAAATGAATGAATGTCCCTATGTGAATATGACAGTGGTGGGTACACTGTACAAAGAATTTTTGGACGTGTGTGCTGACATATTTGAAAAATTCACCTTGGCTTCTGCCAATCCCTTGTTTGAGGGGTTTAAAACAAGTACAAACATGAAACTGGAATGCATTACTCACCTACAGTAAATTATGCTCAGTTTGATTAAAATTGAAAATAGTATGAATACAGACAGATACTGTAACTGCCAATATTTTGGTTCAGCTAAAGAAGAAAAGAAAGTAAAGTCAACTATACTAAACAAAATGCAAAACATTTGTTGATCACTACATGACAGACTGAAAAGGGTAAATGAGCAATCATGTAAATGTATAACAGACAGCAGAAGGGGTAAATGTCTAAGAAACTAAAATCAATAATTCCATTTCTAGTATGGATTTACATACATGTTTTCATATTTCAATACATAATCACACCAATCTTGAACCCAGGAAAATACACTATTTGCCACACTGTAACAGCCTTCTTGCATAAATCACCTATCAATCAGTAACCGCTGGAATCTGTTCAACAAGGCAAAGTAAGGATATCTTGAATCCATATTTTAAAAGGTTTTTGCCTTAAAAACTTCACTCAATGTCCTTAGACGTATTCCCTTCTTTATCAGAGGTCACCACAGCAGAACGAACCGCCAATTACTCTGGCACACATTTTACCACAATTCAGCCCAGCAACCATGGTAACCACCGAGCCACCATTGACTTAGACCCATAGTACATTATAAAAATACATTTCTTGTTTCAAAAGTATCATGTCATTTTAATATAAGCAGGCATTAGAGACCTGTGAGCATGCAATGTACTGGTACTGTAAATCATTGGAACATTACACTGTTGGAGTTTTTCCAAGAAAACACTTGAACATTGAACCTTTGACTATATGCCGGTTGCTTGAAGTTCGTAGCAAGTACCAACATGCACCATATTTTTCACTGAAGCAAACACACAGTTGCCTTTTTAAAAATGTAGCAATGTGTATAAAATAGAGTTTTGACTGTACAATGACATGCAAATACTCAAATATATGCCAAATCATTGACATGACCAGACCGAACAGAAATATATGGCATTTTGTAAAAGTGTAATAAACTGAAGAAGTGCGATTTACCAGCCGAATATATGAAACCATTATTAGGCTAATTGGGCACATTATTCAAATACAAACAAATACACACCAACTAACATACTAAATATCAAACAAACCAAATGAAAGATGCAGTAGTATAGTAGTTTAGGCTATAATTGTTGCATAATACTCTAATTATGTGAAAAATAAAATCACCTACCTGTCTCTGGAAGTAGTGCTTCCCTAAATGCTGAGACACATTTACTTGAAGAAAGTGTCTAGCGACAAATCTAGTGAATTTTTGGACAGTCCTGCGAGTGTCAGGCGTTGCTTCCAAAGTACACTTCTCTCTCCCTCCCTCTTTCTCTCTCTCTCTCTGTAGCACATTCTGTTGATGTTGATGAACTAATCATATACTCCATCTGCATTTCCTTTATTTTAAAATTAAACAGCTTATTTTCACCATTTATTTTTTTCTTGGGCTTATATTATTCATACTTATGATCACATTAGACTGAATACTTACTCAAACAATAACCTTCAATAATCACATAGGCTATACACATAAAACATATACATTGTAACATATCAGATATCTAGGGTTTAAAGGAAGCAACTATTTACCACAGCACAACACATACAGCAAATCCCTTTAAAATGCTTTAGTAATATAGCTCAAAGAAAATACATGATTTAAAAAAAAGTGTAAATTAAGAGGGGAGCAAAAACTTCAGGATGGGAAACAATGCCAAAATAACAAACTAATATGTTCCTACTCTGAGAGTTACATTTATCTTAAACTTATCAAAGAGAGACAATCAACAACAGAATTACAGGCTCACTCATTATCTAGTTCCCGAAACCAGGACAAAACACCTCCCAACACCTTACAGCTTTCAACAGAACAGTAACAGACAAAAAGAATATTGGTGCAGGTTGCATTATATTTTCATAATGTCATATGGCTGCCAAAATGTCTCTTTCTCACAAATACAAAATAAAAACTCAATCTTTTCTTAATTAATAATGATACTGGAAAGCATACCTGGCAACCCAAAGACATAGCACACAGCTAAGATTCCATGTAATTCAAACTTAGAATCAAATGGATTCTGTACAGTTACAGCTAAGCCATATAAATGTAAGAAGAAAATGTTTTTAAGAATTCTGCACAAAAAAGAAACAAAAACACACACAAAAAACAAATGTTCAAACTCAAGTTAATAACTTTGGCAATAGGAAGTTTATTTAGATAATAAAAAGTTAAGTTCACCAGTGTTGGTTAATTTCATATTGATGCGATCCAAGACCTGTGAAGAAATGATGCCAAGGTATCCATAATCCTGGACCAGGCCATATCCTGAGCTGATGCTGTGGCGGTCATGGAGGAGTGGTGAGCATGAAACTGATTTCTGGAAATGCCTGGAACCTTTTCTGGAATCTAGCAGTTGACTGACTGGACAAGGGAAAAAAAGGGTTACTTTTCATTCCTTTCAGGCGGGCTTTGAGTTATCATTGAGCTGGACATTTTTATTGGACATTGAAGGAATGCTAATGGTACATTCACACGGGGCATCAGCGTTAATGCTTGACGGAGGGGGTGTCTGAAGTTGGGGCTGACGCAATTGTCATAGCAGCGTCAGCCAGACTACAACTGGCTACTGTCTGAGCTGGGGTGTTTGCCTAAAGCGATCTGATTGGCTGAAGCTTCCGTTGGTGCTTGAAAAGTTGAGAAATTCCCAACTTCTGCTGCGAGCAACGCTGCTGCAAGTCAGTTCGGCAATGCTTGGCGTCACCCATTCAAAGTGAATGGGAAGCGTTGATGCTGATGCCCCGCACGTGGATAGGGCGTAAGGGATGCTGAGCTTTTTGGTGGATGCACAAGTATCTCAATACCCCTCCCTCCTCAGAAAAGTTCTAGCATGTGGATGAATTTCTATACCTGGGATGGGCAAACTGGTTCCCTGGTGTCCCTGCAGAGTTTAGCTCCAACCATAATCAAACACTATACTATAGCTTTCTAGTGATCTTGAAGACACTGATTAGCTTGTTCAGATGTGTTTTAATTGGGTTGGTGCAAAACTGCAGGACACCGGCCCTCCAGGACCGAGTTTGCCCATCCCTGGTCTATACTATACTAAGGGCTGGTGGGGGCAAGTTGTATTGCTGGAATTTAGTGGCCTGGAATAAAAACTAAACTTTTGCATGAGTTGCCACTCACTGGTCATTCACGTGTTTGTGTGGACTGGAATAGGGATGTTTGGCACATGCATGTAGGCTAATAATACAGCCACCTAAGCAGGCAGAATTGATAAAGATTTAAATTACTAATATGATTAATAATATTATACACTCATTTGAAATGACTGCAAATTATTCTTCAAGGAAGAATGATCAGGAAACACCAACTTATTAATGTAAAACTAAAATAAAAACTGAACATATTCACATGGAAAATGGCCCATACCATTCAGCCTGACCGAATATTTCAGAATCAGTCTTATAATATCCATTTTAAACCCTGAAGATGAAAATAGGTGGGAAAGTTAGCCAGTTGTTGCCTAAAAGCTATCAGATGCTAACATTGTCTCAAAGTCAATGTAAAGTAATTGGAAAGGTAAATTAATCAACCAATAAATCAATAGATATGATGGCTGCATTTAAAAAATATATTATTAACATTATTATGTACATAACCTATTCATAAAGTACACTAAACTAACAAAGATAATGTGGATCGATCTTCGGAGTATTAAAATAAACAATGATTCAGTCTTGGTTCTTTCCCACCAGTGTAGAGATGAAACATTACATATGCTTTGAGTCAAATAAAGGGGCTTAAACCACATGACCACGACTTAAGAGGAAGATGTAGTCATCATCACACCAACATGCATATGTGCTCTTAAAACAGAGGTGCATATGCGCTCTTAAAACAGAGGTGTTAAAAACAACACAACCTTTCTCAACACCTATGTGTGTAGTAAAGGACAATGTTGAACTCAACCGGTGTTATTTTTACTAATGTGTCATAAATCACACTGTTTGTGTTGTGTCATAAATGTGCTTTATTTTTTACCACCTTAACAAGATGAATGCAATACAAAAATCAATGTTTTACATATATTTATTAAAACATGACTGCCGCATTTACAGTACATTTCATTGTTGTTGCGGTTGCCTCGCTGTGTGTGTTTGGAGCTTGCCTCGCTGTGTGTTTGGAGCTTCGTTGCGTAGATTCGCAATTGACATTTTTATCATAAAATACTTCCCTATTCGCTAGTATTTGTCTCTCCTACTTGGGGTGAACAAACCCTTAATACATTTAAACAAACAAATCTACTTTAAAACGTTCTGTCTCTCGAGCATCCGCTTGTAGCTTTAGCCTATTAGCACCGCTGGTCAGCTAAAGCTACTGACTTCTTTCACTTACTGTCTTTGCTCTTTACCCTGTACAATGTCGCTTGTGTGTCGATCCTTGAGTGCAGGAGAAGCATCGATGGAGGCGTTGGAGTTGGAGCTGATAGCTGTGGATTCGCAGATTCGCGATCTGAAGATGAAGCGAGCACAGCTCCGGGAACAGCGGGCCCTGCTCGATGTATCCAGGGCTGCGGCTCGCTCATCTGAGGTAAGTGTGCGATACAATCT
The DNA here is from genome assembly GCA_903798115.1 of Danio jaintianensis. NCBI lineage: Eukaryota > Metazoa > Chordata > Actinopteri > Cypriniformes > Danionidae > Danio > Danio jaintianensis. Next base: position 4,575,429 of record CAIGQV010007757.1, on the reverse strand, counting down.
CAACACTCCGTCCACCTCAACCCTGTGTGTTTCTCTGCCCAGGCCCAGCGCACCGAGGTCGCGGCTCGTCC
>CAIGQV010007757.1:4555804-4568978 GCA_903798115.1 Danio jaintianensis | reverse complement strand
CAACATATATAATTTAATGAAATGAACAATTCTCTTAATGATTGTAATTATTATTATTATTATTATTATTGATAATAAAAAGAATCAAGGTTGGAAAATCGCATAGGCTGTTATTATGACTTTACAGTTATTTCGCTTTCATGTAGTGCCCGTTGAAGTAGTGCCCGGAAATGTGAGCTGTCACCCTATTTTAAAATATTGACCATGCTGAAAATTGCAGACATGAGTCAATAATCCGGAGCGCGCTCTGTGGAGCTTTTACCGTTGGGGTAGAGCGCGTGTCCCGTTAAAGAGCGACATCTGCGTCATGTGACGGCGGACGGACTGGGAGATGAAGATGGCGCAGCACCGGCGCTGAAGAGTCTCCCATTCACACCGTTAAAAATCACGGAAAATCGTATCGATTGCGCGGAAACGAACCCCGCGCGCGCACGCGACTCGAGAACCGCTCAAGGTTAGTTTGTCCTCGCGCTGTTCCGCCGGATTCCTGCGTTAAATCACGACTGCCCGAGTCAGTGAAATAAATAAATGATCGTCTCCATCCTCAGATGTTGCTGCCGCCGCATCCATAACGGGAGATTCGGACGCACGGATGGGAAACCTGAGCTGACGTGTGAAATATGTCGATTGTTTTGCGAAAACACACGGCTGTGATATAAACACGTCTGGTCGTCGGCTTCAACTTTAATGTGTCATCGTACATGACATTTAACCGAAACTCTTCTGATATCTTGGTTATTTTACCGGGATCATGTGGACACCGACCGAGGACGAGAAAATCGGAGTGGGTGAGTTGAAAACATGTTTGTTTATCATTCCTGATTTAAATATTTAGACTGAGCCTGCATTATTAGTCCTGAAAGTGTTTTATTTGGCTTACAAATGATTTGAAGGATTAGAGAAGGCAATCTGATGCTGTCTGATATGAAAACCTTCCCTTCCACAATGTTGTTGAATGTTTATGTTAATAGAAGGAACATGTTTCATACCTTATCCAGGTTTTGAACCATAAAATGTACTGAATTCATAATGTAAATCTGTTTGCACGACTGTTGAATACTAACGTGATGTTACAGTAGTACACACACTGCTGATGTTGACGATACTGTACGCGACCGACAGGGGGCGATAAGAGCGATGCGTTTCCAACAGGTGCATGAAGGAAACATCTCACTGAGGTCTAACACTGATCACACACATCCATCCCCAAAACCGTAATCTGAAACACCACACAAGCCTCCAAAACAAACAGGGATTACCTTGACTGATGAAGAGCACCGTCAGCATGTTGCAGTGGTCGCAGTTTTGTCCATGAGCGTCACAATTGTACGTAAAATGCCAGTGCTCTTCACACCTCCCCTACTGTGCCTGACACAATCAGACGAGCTTCATGTACAAACAGAAGCCAATTCAAACACAGAGGTTATTAATGTAGCTTCGAATGAACTAAAACATGTTTGAGTGAATCATAACATTGCTGAGGTAAATGGGGAATTGGAAATATGTGGCTCATAAGGGCCTGATGAGTCACCATATTCATAGGGAACAGCATTATGGGTGGGTATGATTGGTCATGCACCTTCTAGCTGTCACATCGGTCAGATAAATGCAGATTAATAAGATGCATTGTTGTGCAGCTGGACTCAGTTCTTCTGGTTCACTTCCTGCACTCGTGTGAGTCACGATACAAAATGGCAGCCTTCACTAGTATATGTTTTCTAGATGTTAATTGCTGGATTTTTTGTTGTTGTTGTTGTGGCGTTGCTGATTTATGTAGATTTCATTCATTTTTTCAACAAGCCTTTTTTGTTTAGTTTAGTTGGTTGTGTATGTGGGATTCTGTAATTAGGGTGACCTCGCTGTGTTGCAAATATGATTTTGAAGAACTTTTTTATGAAGAAAAAAATATTAAATTTAATAAATTAAATAAATTTTCTGACTGACTAATTTTAATGAGATTTTAAAGAGGTTTTATTTTTATTTTTACAAGTTTACAAACAATAATTTGGCTAAAATTTGTATTAAATATGGCAGGAACTTTAGAGATCTGTTGCATTTTTCTTAAATGAGTTTTTTTTTTATTAAAATATTATTTAAAATGGGCAGCACGGTGGCGCAGTGGGTAGCACTTTTGCCTCACAGCAAGAAGGTCGCTGGTTTGAGCCTCGGCTGGTTCATTTGGCGTTTCTGTGTGGAGTTTGCATGTTCTCCCCGTGTTCGCGTGGGTTTCCTCCGGGTGCTCCGGTTTCCCCCACAAGTCCAAAGACATGCGGTATAGGTGAATTGGGTAAGCTAAATTGTCCGTAGTGTATGTGTGTGAATGAGTGTGTATGGATGTTTCCCAGTGATGGGTTGCAGCTGGAAGGGCATCCGCTGTGTAAAACATATGCTGGATAAGTTGGCGGTTCATTCCGCTGTGGCGACCCCAGATTAATAAAGGGACTAAGCCGAAAAGAAAATGAATTCCTTCATTCATTCATTCAAACCGGAGCACCCGGAGGAAACCCAGGCGAACACGGGGAGAACATGCAAACTCCACACAGAAACGCCAACTGACCCAGCCAAGGCTCGAACCAGCGACCTTCTTGCTGTGAGGCGAACGTGCTACCCACTGCGCCACCGTGACGCCAGAAAATGAATGAATGAATATTATTTAAAATATTATGTTTAAAAATTAACATGAATATTGCACAATTAATCTGCATGCTTTTATAGTTCTGGTCACTAAAATATATAAGCAACTGCATAAGCAAATATATATTAGCAACTGGTTATTGTTAACAGAAATTTATTAAATATATAAAAAAGAGAAAATGTATTTTTTGTGTGTAATCACTAACTCATTAGATAAACTATTAAAACGTATTTAATAAGAAATTGAAATAAAAATATAATATAGTATCAAATGAGGTTATTCGATTACAAAAAATGAAACCCCTTTAATATTAAATAAAAATGCTGCTTTGCTAAGTACTACCATTTTTAAAACTGATACTGAAATGTTAAAACTACATATACAATTTACAGTTACATTAAAATGGCAAAGTCATGTCTACTGAAGCTGTAGTGTATGAATGCGTATGTGAATGCAAAAGTGTATGGGTGTTTCCCAGTACTGGGTTGCAGCTGGAAGGGCATCCGCTGTGTAAAACATATGCCGGAATAGTTGGCAGTTCATTCCACTGTGGCAACCCCTGATAAATAAGGGACTAAGCCGAAGGAAAATTAAATGAATATTAATATACAGTAACTGTTACTATAACAAACTACACTAAAGGGTTGATGAAGATGGAGATTTTTCACATTTCAAGTTTTATAACAGTCCATAACTGAACAATCACACATATATGAACATTGCAGAGATGTTCTTTTGAAAATAGAGAGCCTGTTTAGACTGTTCTTCATCTTTATTGCAGCATCTTGTTTGCTGGAAACAGGAGCAGTCAAAATAAATATGAATAAGTTTGAACTTAAAAAGTCTCCTCAGGGAGGCACATAACCTTAGATGCGGCCCATTTGTCAGAAGCTGTCTTGCGACATCTGCTTTAGTTTTAACGACTATATTTTAAGAGCTGCAGAATTATAAACTTGCAGGAACAGTCTGACTATCTGGCATCCGGAGGAGCAGGTCTGTCAAAAGCATGGGAGTTTTACATTCCGAAGCAGCAGAAGGTGGAAACTCATGGATGTTCTCCAAAAAAGATCGACCCCCCCCGAGATTCTGGCACGCCATTGAAAAACAGCTATTCACGCTGGCTCTGTGTGAATGGGGCTTTGTGATGCAATGGCCTTGTTGAATGTGATGCTAACCCCGCAGCCTGCTAATGCACCACACAGTTCACATCAATGAAGGCCGTTTTTTCAGCCCGTTTCTGTTTTTACTGTAGAAAACATGTTGGATCAATAGTGTTTTTAATACTTCAGGTTATATTGAAGGTATTTTATATAATTTAATACAAAGCCACTCACTTTTAATAGGAAACGTGGCATTGTTGGGAGCAGAACATATGATATAAGTGATAAAACTGAACATTTTGATGTTGTAAAGTGAATTATCACATTTGAGATGATGATTACTAATATATGTAACACCTCTTATTTCCATTTTGAGGACAAGGCTGCCGAAAGAACGGCTTCATTTTAGCAACTATTGTCTTCAGCTCTGCTTTCTCTACATAAGTCGTAGGTGACATTGTTGATATAATGGAGATAATAGGATGGAAATCTTCTGTAAGAGGGCCAGACTGCCCAATTTTGTGCTTAAAGCGCCAAATTTCCACGTAATGCCTAGAGGTGCTGTATAATTTACTAATGCACACAATTGCATCCCATTTTGATCTGGCATTGCATAACGTTATATCCTTGGGGCATTGGCAAATGACAGCACTCATGCTGCTTCCCATTCATAGCCGAATGTGGGATATTTATGCATCGAGTTCTCAGAATTTTGAATGTATAGTGTTTTGTTGATCAATGTTTGGAACATAATATGTAAAGGAACAAAATGGTGGGCGAGCATTTGTCTTGCACAATTAATAACTTAAAATGTGTTGATGATACTTCATAATAATTCTTAACTTTTCTGTGAATTTAAAGTTACTCAGTGATTATTTTGGTTGTGCAGACTGTGGTGTTTGCTGTCTTAAACCTATACTGACACCTAGTGGTGTGGATGTAATATAAAACTAAAATTTTCATTGCTTAGCTATTGCAAATAAAGATTAACATTTAATTTGCTCTCTTTAATCTGAGTGTGTGTCTGTGTGTTGCATGTGTTGTTATGATATTGAATTTGCACTGACACTTAGTGGTGTGGAGGTAGAAGTATTCAAAAGTTTTCTGTTACTAATGCTATTGTATATGTGATAATTAATATAAAAAAAATACAATTTCCTTCTGCAAAGCATCTATAATGACCAACATTTGCAAAGTGCCAATTACTAAATCAAGCCATATTATGTATTTTCTGATATCATTTTGCCTGAATATCGGAAAACAGGGTTGGGTGTTTTGGTTAAGTTGGAAGTTGAAACTTTAAAACATCAGCACATATTCAAATCAATTCATCTTTATTTCTATAGCGCTTTTACAATGTAGATTGTGTCAAAGCAGCTTAACATAGTTCTAGTACATTGAAATTGAAGTGTCAGTCCGCTTAGCATGCATTGATAGACGTGATAATGCTAAAAGCACTCATCTTCTCCCTTTTGAGATTTGTTTGTGGTCTGTATACAACTTAGAAGGAAGGAGTTAACAGATGGAGAAACTATTATGTCCCTTAATTTAATCTGTATTGGATGGACGGTCATAGACACTGAGCCGGGGAACACTTTGGATATTTGCTGCTGAATATTCATCTTTGCTTAATGATGAGGCTGCGCTCAATTAGAATATTGTAGAAGTATGTGATTGTGGGCTGTCAAAGAGACGGGGTGAAAAGGAGGGTGTCCGATGTTGTTCACTAGATCATTAAATGCAGTTATGAGCCATCACACTCGCCTGTGGCAGTATTCAGGGTTTCAGAAGTGTTGATGGAGGTGATCTGGAGGCACTGTAAGAACATTTATTCAAAAAGGAGGTGGCGAAAAGTTTGTTTGTTTGCTAAGCTATCACATTTCAGACTGCAGGTACTTATTAGCCATGTTTGCCAAGGATGATACCTTAAATTAAGCATTTTTGAGGTGTGCTATTACTTTTCTAAGTTTCCAGATTTACAATTTTCACCTGGTGGGTAATAACATGGGGGATACAATCACCTATACTTACAATAACGTTAACTAACATTAAAGGAGTTGGTGGCTAAAGTGGCTAACAAATATAGCAGCATGCTAAAACATATAATTTAACAAAACAGATAGCTCCAAATTGTGTGTGAGAGATCATTTTTATTAGTTTATTATCTTTAAAACTTTGTTTAGAGATTATATAACATTTGGCTGATACCAATAACTCTTTAGATTTGGAAGTTGATGAATCCAAATCTTGAATTTGAATTTTTGAGCCTGATTACAAAACAAAACCAGCTTTTGGAAGTAATTTTGAAGTATTGAAGTATTTTTGAAGAGTATTTTAAGTATTTTATGACTGATCAGTTATTTTCTGATTGGTGGATAATGATAACACTTAGAACAAGCATTTACTGTATCAACCAATATGTACCCATATATGTTGCACTTATTAGCAATGTTTGCTAAGGCTGATAGCTCAAATCATGCTGCTTATTGAGGTGTTCATTTCATTTAACTCAGTATACTTACAATTCGCACCTGACAAATGATAAAATTGCCATTTGAGTGATAAAAATGTAACTGAATGTGTTTGGTGGCTAGCATATTTGAATCAATTAAACATCTAAGGTAGCAATACGAAATTAGCTCCAAATGAACTGCTGTGAGAGATCTTCAGTGTAATTTGCTTACCAATATAATTTCTTTTTTACACTAATAAGATTAATGACAAATAATTCATTTGGGAAATATAGTCTCAGTGAAGTTATTTCAAGATATGAACAGTGTTTTGTAATGCCTATTTTTTATAGTTGGTGGAAAGCTTGCTAGTTTGCAAGACTTAGTTATTTTTCAGACTTCAGTTAAGTGTTAACTTTTAAATTTTACTTTTCTAAATGTGCAGACTTAAAACTTACTTGTTCGATGATATTTGGGCATTAGCTGGTTTGGAAACTACTCATAATATAGGTAAAACGTAGTCTCTGTGCTGTTTTAAGTGACTTTTTGCTGTTCCTATTCATTCCTACTGATGTCTTAAACTTTTAATTAAAACAGGCAAAATATTTGTTTTGGAAACTCACACATTTCAGTCTGCAGTGAGTTATTAGGAATGTTTGCTGAAGCTTATAGCTCAAACCATGCAGCTTGCTAATACTTTATTTTTAAGTGTTCAGACTTACAACTTACAAAAAGTGGTGTAAAAATAAAATTGACTTACATTTAAGGAAGCTGAGATCAAAAACATCAATAGTCTAATTAGCTATTAGCTGCTATTAAGTGGCTAGTGTAACAACATGCCAAAGCATGCTAACTTTTAAAGTAGCATAACAAACCTAGAGCCAAAGTTCAAATTGACTCACTTATTTCATTTGTATTAGTTTGAAAACTTGGATTTTGTGTAGATTAGATTTGCAAATCACTGCTAATATTTAGGAGATAAATTATATGAGTATTGTTATTGTAAGGTATACACTTATTTAGCTCTTCATACTGTTTACAACTGTTATGTTGATGAACGTGCAAAATTTCGGAAGGTAAAAACTTGGCAAAACTGTAGTTATAGATTAGCAATGCTTGCTAAGGCTGATACCTCAAATCATACAGTTTAATTGTCAAGATAATAACATTTAACCTGACAGATGATAAAATTGACTTTGCATAAATGTTTACATAGATCATAAAATCGGTAGCCTACTTGGGGATTAGCATGCATTAAGAGCGTATGAGAGCAATATGCTAAAATATACTGAAATATGCTAACTTGTGAAATAACAGAAAAAAAGCCCAAACTGATTGTTCAGCAAATTAGTGTTTTTGCATGGTCGAATTACACAAATGCCGCTAATTTGGCAGAAAACTGCCCTAGTGACACTATTGCAAGATTAGCCAGACTTGGGTAGCAACATGTTGCAAATAGCTGATAATTCATTCGGAAAAACAGAGTCCATGTGTTTAGCGTGCTATTAGCTTCTGTCAAGTGGCTAGTGTAACAGCATGCTAAGACACGCTAACTAACTAGCATGTCAAGACTAGCTCCAAAGTCCAAATGGACTCTCTTAAGAGTTCATTTGTATTCATTTGAAAAGTTGGATTTAATTTAGATTAGTTTCACAAATCACCACTAATATTTAGGAGAGAAATTGTCGAGTACATACACTGAGCTAAAATACACTGTTTTAGATGTTGATACTTCTACTGATATATAGATGAACATCCAAACATTTGAATGTTTGCTAGACTGTAACATTTCAGACTGTAGTTAGCTATACATTAGCAATGTTTGCTAAAGCTAATACTTCACATCATACAGTTTGCTACAGTTTTAATTGTCCAGGTAAATAATATTTACATAATGTAACATGGCGACACAGTGGCTCAGTGGTTAGCACTGTCGCCTCAGAGCAAGAAGGTTGCTGGTTCAAGTCCCGGCTGGGTCAGTTGGCATTTCTGTGTGGAGTTTGCATGTTCTCCCCGTGTTGGCGTGGGTTTCCTCTGGGTGCTCCGGTTTCCCCCACAGTCCAAAGACATGAGCTATAGGTAAATTGAATAAACTAAATTGGTCGTAGTGTATGTGTGTGAATGAATGTGTATGTTTCCCAGTACTGGGTTGCAGCTGGAAGGGCATCTGCTGTGTAAAACATATGCTGGATTCCACTGTGGCGACCCCTGATAAATAAAGGGACTAAGCCGAAGGAATATTAATGAATGAATGAATAACGTAACATGATAACTCTGGTTTTTGCATAGTTAATTACAAATTTAACTCCTAAATTTGTAGAAATCTTCTATCATTTTGAGATAAAGGCTACTGTAAACTTATATACAGTAAACTTTTTATTTATTATTTTAGTGTTATTGTTACTTGTACTATGTATTGCCAGAAACTTTTCACCCAATATTCATCCCCAAAATGTCTGATGCTAAATATCAGCAAGGGCTGAACACAGGGAAAAAGATACAGACAGATAAGACAATAACAAGGCACAAAACACAGGAGATGTCAACAGTCGATACCACCACCAAACTGTTTACAGCCATCCTTAACCAGAGGGGGCTTGTTCACATGTTCAGTCACAAATGTCACCGTTGCAATGCAAGCAGACATGAACATTTGGGAAAGGAAGCTTGCTGGGGGAGTACAATTGGCACGCAAGACCTGTCATCCCGAGCCCCTCACAAACTCACGCCTGCTTCATTTTGCGAGGTTTCTCTACACGCACTCTTGCTTAACGTTTGCTAGAGGCAGCGGACGTCAATTATATAAAAACTGTCAGCTCTTGAACGTTACTCTTATTTCGTCTTCGATCGGCATTTAAAAGCTTCATTCTTAATGAAGTCTTATGGTCAGCCTATGGCCTCAGAGCAGCTGGACTGGGTCTAATGGGTTTCCGTGGAGATGATTAATGGTTTTGCTTTTTATTAGTGTCTGCTCATTATTTTATGCATTATGTAGTTCATAATATTGTTGGAATATCTGTTGAAAAATATGCGGCTAATGCTTTTGAATGAAGTCTTGTATGCTCGCCAAGGCTGCATGTTTAATATAGTAAAAATGGTGATAAAGTGAGATATTATATATATTTTTTTTACATTTTTAAAATATTTTTATTACACAATGTAATCGATTAATAAGATGCAGTAATCATTTTTCACATCATTTCATTTCAGACACACGTGATCCTTTGGAAGTCATTGTAATATGCTAATTTGGTGCTCTAGAAATTAGGGATGGGCGATTAATCGAAAAGTAATCGAAATCGACATTCAAAACCTATAATCGATCAAATTTTTCCAGGTCGATTTTTTTTGAGTACTTTCCTTACCGTGTGTGGAGTCAAGTGACCCCGCTCTGTTAAGCCTTTAAGACGGCATATTGTCCATTACATTCAAACTATATTTACATTAAAATATTTGTTCACAGAAGATGCAAGAAATGCACTGTTTAAAATATTATTCACAGGATATGCAAGAGATATTTTTTTTAGAAGAGATGCTGCTTATTTTCTTCTGTTAATATGAAAAACATTGAATATATATATATATATATATATATATATATATTCCAAAAGTGCAAGTTATTTATTTATTTATGAGAAAAAAGTGACTGTTAGTTTTAGGCAATGTGTGTTTTAATTTCATTTGTTCAACGCTGATGCTCAATAGATACATATAAATATGAAATAGAAAATAGAATAGAAATAGAATAGAACTTATCATAGACAGTAGATAGTGTGTGTTTCCTTCAATTATTTTAAAATCAAGAAATGCACCCTTCATTCAAAAATCTCTGACTTGTAATATGTGAACATATTTACTGTACAAAACTTGTCGTTAAACTATAAGGGCAAAAAAATAAAATCATTAATCGTAATTGAGTCAAAATGTTCAATTAATCGAGATTTTGATTTTAGGTCAAATCGCCCAGCCCTGTTAGAAATATTATTATTATTTAAAAAACAGTTGTGCCATTTGCTCTCTTGTAAACATACCTTAAGTTAAACTACATGAAAGGATGAGAAAGAAATTTTGGCTTGGCTTATTATTATTATTTTTTGCCAGAATAGAGCCAGATGTTTGGAGGAGAGGGGCTAAAATTGAGCATCATTGGTGATGTCACTGGAACAAAATAGTACACCCTTAACCCAAATTTTGTATTTACAATTTACAAAAAAATTGCATGGAAACTGGTTGCTGTAAACCACGTTTTTTACTAGGCCTGTCACGATATCTAGTTTTTGTTGTACGATATATTGCACCAAAATATATTGCGATAAACAATATTATTATCATTTTAAGACCAATTTATACCTCTCACTATATAATGCCAGAATGACACTATAATATTATCACAACGCAAGTACACTTTTCAGAAGAGCACATCATATTTTATCCTTACGAATATTTAATTATAGTCATTTGAACAATTTAACAATTAGGCATTGAAGTCAGAATGTGCAAACAGATATCCTAAACAAATAAATAATAATAAATGTTTACAAAAGAGTGCAAGGTAAAAAGTAACAGAGGCTACGATATCTGCTACCAGATCTATTTTCAGTTGTCAACCCCCTCATGAAAATGTACTAAAGTAATTTTTAGTAAATACATATAGTGTTTTTTTTAACTATACTGACACCTCCAGTAGAGATGGAGATGCACAATCAGTGTTGCTAAAAATGTTTGCTAGAACTGTTGCTAGATGTTGCTAGAATTGTTTTTCATGTATGGGCGATATATATTGCATCACCGAATATGATTGAGGTCTTGTCCATGTGTTGTGCATTAAGTCGATATATTGATTCTTGTGACAGGCCTAGGTTTTACACAAGGGGAAATTAAACAACCCTAGCTGAATTAAGTAGAACTTAAGGTTCCATGTAGTTCTATAGTATGTTAATTCAACTAGGACTGTTTTCCCTTAAAGAATTCTTGCCAAATATATAGAGTAGTCAACATTTGAAGTGGACCAAATAAGTTTTTCAAAATTGCAAGACAAGAATGGGTGTTGTTCAATAGTTTTAGGACTTTGATGAAGGTTTTGATCAATTTCAAATGTTGACTACTGTATATATTTTTAGTTTTTGTATTTTCTAGTCATCCAAACTTACATCAATCATTCATTCATTCATTCATTTTCTTTTTGGCTTAGTCCCTTTATTAATCCGGGGTCACCACAGCGGAATGAACCGCCAACTTATCCAGCATATGTTTTACGCAGCGGATGCCCTTCCAGCTGCAAGCCAGCACTGGAAAACACCCATACACTCTCATTCACACACATACACTACGAACAATTTAGCTTACCCAGTTCACCTATACAGCATGTGTTTGGACTCTGGGAAACCAGAGCACCTGGAGGAGGAAACCCACGCCAAACAGGGAGAACGTAAGGCGACAGCGCTACCCACTGTGCCAACTTGTCGCCCTTAAATCAATCAGTCTGACTAAAATATTAAGTAAAATTTTGTATGACTAAAACAAATTTGAAAGCTGATTAACATTAAAATAAGTTAGTGTAGAACAGTTAACTATTCAGGTCAAGATGGTTTCAGAAGTGCAAAATGCAACGTTTGTATTTATTTTTGTTGTCTTTTAAGAGATTGTTCACCCTGAAAATGCAAATTTGCTGTTGAAATTTTACTCATAGGCCCTCAAAATGTTTTGGTTGAAACTGGTTTTGGGGCATTCAGAAATGTATTCACATTCACAATTTTGTTTGCCCTTATAGAGTATATATGTTTTATTGACTGTCAGAGTGCCAGTAGCTCTTGACTTTCTGAATGAGTTTTGATTTTAAGCTGCGAGCTATATTATTGCATAACAATATATAAGTTGTTCGTGCTATTTGTAGTGTAGAGTATAAACAGGAACTAAGGTTAGGATTTATAGCTAAACCTCACTATTAAAGATAATATCTCAGCTGCATCCTAATGTGCTGGCTAGAACACTTTTTAATTGCATTTGAATCATTAGTCTTAAATGCTATTAATGAATTAAAATAGCAACAGAGGAAGTGGGTTGAAGCGAGGCGCTGTCCAAGGTGCTGAACATAGATGTATTGTTCACCAACACAAGGGCTGATACCTGAGACGCTCTGCCAAGAAATGGATTTACCACGGTTTTCTAACACCCAAGACGCATTCAGAAAATCCTTGCTTAGATGCCCCCTTCAAACACTTCCTCTCTTCGAAATCCCTGGTTTTATGTCAATAGTGCCATAATCGGCATGAAAGTGGCACGTCGGAATCCTCCTATTTACCTTTTCCTCCAGCCGAACCCAGCACTCCTGAATGAACCCGCCTGAGCAGCCAGCAGGTCATTAGTAAAACATTCTGGAGAGCTCGCAATAAGATCCCTGATTTCGCTGGCTGAACAAACTTGATTAGCTCTCTTTCAGTTGGCCGCTATGTCTCAAATCAAACATTTACCTCGCATCAATATATCCCTGATTTGGAGTAAATTCCAGACCGCTTTTCTTCACAGACTTCTCTCTAGTCGAACAGTCTCACTGTTTACCATCCCCAACAATTGATTCTACCTGTTGACAGCTCGCACTAGTGCTAATCAGCCAGATCTGCTTCACAGTGGTGGTAATTCGCCGATGAATTGGTCTGATGCAGCACGTTTGTGTGTTTAGTTTTGGATTGACGCCCGCAGTGGAGTCTTTATGGAGGTTTATTTAGTTGGCCTTTGATCATCACGAGTCCCCCGGGAAGCAAGGCCTAAAATTGGCTGTTATCTTCCCAAGATTCAATCTGAAAATTCATTATATTCCATGAATAGCTTGTTTTAGTTTCATATGGAATCCAGATTTCCAAACAGAATGTCATTATGCAATGTTTGACTTTTTTTAGATAGATAGATAGATAGATAGATAGATAGATAGATAGATAGATAGATAGATAGATAGATAGATAGATAGATAGATAGATAGATAGATAGATAGA
>CAIGQV010007757.1:4493657-4532591 GCA_903798115.1 Danio jaintianensis | reverse complement strand
TGAAAAGATTATGAATGAGGAATTATTTGGAAGCTGCAGGGCACAAAGGCAATAATGTCAATAAATAATTTTGCAGTTATGCTGTGGCTGATCAAGCTAATGTTTCTTTATTTCTGTTTAATGTTATTGTAAAGCTTATTTATTTTGATATTATGTTCTATAACTCCTCCCCAAACTCTCCACTGACCTGTATCCTGCTCTCTCATTGGCTGTTGGTCATCACTCATGTGTTTTTCAGTCAGTACACGTTCAGACAGCATGTTTGTGAATCATCAACAAGTCCAGATATTTAGCATGCCAAACATTTCACATGCGTTGGCGATTCTCTCTGATCACGTTTTTGATAATTCACACTATGTGATTGTCATTCACATGAACGAGCACTGATTTGCCGCCAATTTGTGGCTTTTGTCTGAGATTTCTCAAAACCTGACGGCGAGAGAAAATCAGGGCTAAAACTGTGCAGTGTAAACCCGATAAACTTAAATGCACAATATGGCAAACATCGGCCACACATATAAGACATATTTGCTAATGCCAATATTTTAAAAACTCCAGTTATCAGTGGAGTGATATATCAGTCGACCACTAGTCATGATTAGTCTATGCACATTCAGATACTTCTATTTCGTATTTTCAAACATGCCTATATCACCATAGTGTTGTACCTGATATGATACAACGAACACTGTGGAAAGACCTTCCTGTGAAGAAGGGGCATCACCGGGGATGAAGTGATGCCACCTGGGCATCAGAGAGCAGGAGCGTGGCTGTCCTGGCCGTTACAGATAAGTGCCACTGACCTCATTAACTGCATCCCTGGCAGCACGGGAGCCACTGAGATGGGGCTGACAGATTGCGAGCAGTCTTTCCTCCGACCGTGCCACGGAGCGCGGTTCTTCATTCACAGCTGATTGGATGAGGCAGCATAGAGCCAAAACTCCCTCAGACTGAAAGGGAGACAGAGAGAGAGAGTGTGATAAAGAAAAAAGTGCAAGGGCCCGACTGACGTGTTGGGAAAGCTGCTTTCAGATAGACCGGGACCTTGGCTCGTTTGATTTTCCGTATGCCCACAAGACTTCTTTCAAGAACACTGGTCTGTTTCTTTTATCTCTTCTTAGTAGGCTCAATAAAACAGCACCATTCAGTTCCCATGATTAATTTTTATAACTTGGAGTAAAAGCAGCAACTTCTGACCTCAGTGAAAAAAAGTTGTTTCTGTAAGGCTGCAGGTGCAACTCTTTCTAAATGACTTATGAAAACCACGTTCTGCTCGTTTCAGCTCAATTTATTGCAGAATTAATTTCTTGACTTACTGTGAGCACAAGTGTTAAAGAGAAAGTATTTTCTAGAAATAGGGTGTCTGAACTTACTTCTGGGTTGCCACCGTCCCGTAGAGTTTAGCTATGACTAGGGCTGAAGAATATATCGTTTGAGCATCGATATCGCAATGCGTGTATCCGCAATAGTCGCATCGTAGGATTAGATTATTTATTAAAGATTAAAAGATAAAGATATTATTAATTATTATCCTTTTTACAATTATTAATACAATGATGACCATGCTATTTTACATTTGATTGTTCAATTTCTGTACGTGAATACTGTTAGACTCCCCAGAAAACCATAAAGTACTGTTTATTTTTGCTCTGTCGTATTTATATATGCTTGTAATTTACTAATTTAAATGAAGATGCACTGCATTTAAAAACACTTGATCATCCCAGTCGATCTAAATTAATAAAATCTTTCCGATTGGAGCTATTCAAAGCATTTGGTGAAATTTTATTCATATCGTAATATATATTGCAGCAAATTAGCATATCGCAATGTCAGATTTTTCCAGTATCGTGCAGCCCTAGCTATGACCATAATTAGCAATTAAACGCTACTCTAAGCAATTACAAAATAATAGTAATGATAACCTATAGACAAACCAGGTGGTTGCAATGACTGTTAAAGGGTTAAAGCGATAGTTCAACCAAAAATGAAAATTCTGCCATCATTTACTCTGCCTTCACTTGTTCCAAACCTGTTTAAGTTTGTGATTGTTACTGTATGTTGAAAACAAAAGAAGATATTTTGAAGAAAGCTGAAAACCTGTATCCATTGACTTATACAGTAGGAAACCATAGCCATAGAAGTCAATGAATGAGCTTTCTTCAAAATATCTTCTTTTGTGTTCAACAAAATAAAGAAGCTCATAAATGATTAGAACCACTTGATGGTGAGTAAATAGTGAGCCAGTTTTCATTTTTGGGTGAGCTACCCCTTTACCTGCGACTTCCAGCGAGGTATTTTGGTGTAAATACTGTATCTGCAGGATGTTACTAGACAAAGGGTGTCCATTCCTGCTCCTGTCCTGCAGTGTTTAGCTCCATCCCTAATTAAACACACTTAAACATGCTAATCAAGGTCTTCAGACTCAGAAGAAACTAAGACTGCATGATTAATTGAAATTAAATCGAGATCACAATTCAGCAAAAGCTGCGATTCTCAGGGACACAGGTTTTCATGGAAACACGGCTCTGTGATCAATAGTAAATCTCCTCTGAAGGCCAGAGGGCGCTCTCAAGCTGCTAATGTGCCACAGAGAAGATACACGGTCGGGAAATCAAACAAAGCAGAGGATTTAACTGCTTTTATTGATTCAGCATGACTAATAAACACAAATGCGGACTCATCTTACTGAAGGATTTATTTCAAAAACTCAACTGAAGTTATGTATATATATATAAATATTTGATTAATGTGGTATTTTCACATGCTTTAAGATAAGCAGCAAGACAAGGCCATAGTTCACTGAGAAGTGAAGCAAACAGCTGTCAAATTGCAGAAAAAGATTTTCAGGATTGCGCCAGTTAACTACATCTCTGAGTAGTAAACACTGCTCCCTCTGAAAGCAACTGCTGGAGAATTACAGCTGATTACAGAACTGTTTTATCTGACAAAATGCACATTAAAATCACCTTCAGTTAATCTTGCAACCCTAGTAGAAACGTCCAGGCAGGTGTGTTAAAGCTAAACTCTACAGGACGTTGACCCTCCAGACAACGTTATTCTAGGGCAAGAGTGCCCAAACTTGGTCTGCGAGGGCCTGTGTCCTGCAGAGTTTAGCTCCAGCTTGCCTCAACACACCTGCCTGGAAGTTTCTAGTATACCTAGATAGAGCTTTATTAGCTGGTCCCGGTGTGTTTAATTGTGGTTGAAACTAAAATCTGCAGGACACCGGCCCTCCAGGACCGAGTTTGGGCACGCCTGTTCTAGCGAGATACATTTTTCTTCTTCAGGGATGTCCAGTTCTGCTCCTGGAAGGCCACCTTCCTGCAGAGTTTACTTCTGACCTACAGTTGGCTTCTAGTAATCTGAAGGCCTTCATTAGCTGGTTTAATTTGGGTTGTAGCTAAACTCTCATAGGATTATCCTGTAGAGTTTCTGAAACGATTCCACTGATCCTAGGTCAGAAACTAGTGTTTAAGTACTTTGATCAAATTTTAGCTCCAATTAATTTCTGTCAGTTTCAGAAGAAGAACAGTTGACCCAAAAATGAAAATTCTGTCATCATTTTCTCATCTTCTACAGTTTGAGGGGTTTTTTTTAACACAAAAGAAGATATATTGAAGAATTCTGTAAGACATTGACATTTGTAGTAGTATTTGTTTTTTCTCAGAACCAGTCTGGAACCACTCAAGTGTGAGTAAACTTAAAAACAGAGCTTGCTTTTGTTTGCTAGTAAAACTGTCAATTCTCTCTGTGAACACAGCTTACCATCACCTAAAGGAAATGTGAAGTTTAGACTTTATTGCATATGTCTAGTGTTTTTAATGAGCCTTGACTGTCTTAAAGTCTGGCATTAATGCAAATTGATAACTCGCAGTGTGCCATGGATTATGACTGGGAACATGTTCATACAATCTGACAGGCAACAGTTATAAAGGGCTATTATAAATCATTTAATATTTACCTTCTTGGAAAATGTAAGTTCTGAAGTAAGCAGGGCTTGATCTGAATAGGTACATGTGCAAGTACTTGTCAACCAATACAACACTGATTATCATAAGGATGACTAATTTTCTAGATACAGTCTACAGATAATATCTAGATACCACTGGACCCCATAATTGCAAGGAAAAAAACATGTTGTATAATAAAGCCTAAGGCATTAAGATACTTGGCCACATGTCAAAACAATTCAGCATTTTTTATGCAGTTACTCACTCACTACCATAGTACATATTTCCCCATAAAGGGTATTCTGAAGACTTCAGGTGTAGTTCTCACTATTCTTCATATTTTTATTGCTATTACTGAAAACATTTGCTGAGTGTAAGGTACCCAGCGGGCACTTAGATCTCAAAATAACATCAAAAACATGTCAAAAACAAAAATCGATTACAGGACAGTCCTAATAAATATTTTTGATGCATTTTTTTGACACCAATGTTATATGTCGAACTTGATGTCTTTTTGACATTAAGGTAGTGGACTTGCAAAATCCAGTCTAAATTTATCATTTGTAATTGAAGCTTTCAGATGAATACAACTTTTCTTATATTATAATATTTTTTATGTTGTTATTCTGGTGGTGAAAAGTTCATCAATGCGTCGTTGTCAAATGGACGTCAAGGTTTTAACATTAAATCAATTTACATCTGTTTTTTGACGTGTTTTTGATACCGTTTTGACATCAAGGTGCCCGCTGGGTAGAGTGCATCACTGAAGCACAGTACAACCACAGTGCTTTTAAAGCTGTTTATAGTTGAATACTGTAGCCTATAGCAGTTTTTACTCCTAAAAATAGTTGAAGTATATTTTTACTCCACGAGGTACAGTGTTAACACTATGCTGGGCTTAAGTTGGTATCATCTCTACAAATGGCCCACGTCAGATTCATCCACGCAGGGATTGGAACATTAGTTTTGCATTAGTCATCCCCTGCGTACAGACATTAACATACACTTTACATGCTCCTCCTTGCACACGCTTATAAAAAATGAACTACCGTTATCAGCTCAGGAGACGCTATGTTTTAACACACTTCCAAGACACAGTGCTAACGAGTTTTTCCTTTCAATGCATTTTAGACTGATTCAACCATCTATGATATTTGCACATGTTTGTGACATTGATTCTGATGAGTGCTAGCTACCAATGCCGACCCATTGTTTTAACCATTTTTTAGAGGGGGATCAACTGCCCAAAGCCTAGTAGATATCCCGCTAATATGTCGGAACTGAATTGTGTACATTCACAAAGCTAAAATTAGAAAGAAGCCAGTCGCGTGCACATGGCAGTACAGCGCTGCATCATTTGGCCGGCTGTCCCAGTTGTGATTCCACGCATGAATGCTCTCACATCCAAACTCACATCATTACCTCTCTGTGTGCATGTGTCTTGAGGGCTAAACCAACTGGCTTTCTGACATGTTATTTTGTAATTATTCTGTTTTATTCAGACTTGATGAAAAGGGGAATACATTTCAACCGAGAGACTAATTAACAGAGCTTCCCAGCAGCTGAGAATGAAGTGATAAAACCTGCTAATTATTTGAAAAGAACATCTCTGACTTTAATGCCGTTCGCTGGCACCACCTTAACAGATTTTCCCCTTAATTCTTATGGCATGTTGTGAGTTACACCACAGTCATTAGATAGTAAGTGTTTTAATTGGCGTATGGTTGTTGTTGTGCAAATCGAAAGTCATATAACTCAGATATACTCGTAAATCAGTGCGGCGGCGCAAAGAGTGCGTCTTAAAAAAGGTTTGTTTGCTGTGAATTGTGTGTCAACCGGTTGGGATTCTGTTGTAGCGCTGGCAGAATTTGCAATTTATTTGTAGTAACCACAATTGAGTTGCCAAGAAACGTTCGGCTGATGTGAAGTTGTAGGTTTGTGTAAATGTAGGTGTAAACAAGGATGAATTTATTCTAAAAACAAGCTTGTTTGCAAGATTTTGAATGGTAGTGTGCAAGGATATAAATGACTCATAGGGTGATATAAGATTTTGGTCATGCCGCCCACCCATGTTTGCTATTTGTCTTAACATTTGGCGACTTCATTCACACAACACCTCGCAGTGCATTGTTGTCCAATGTGAATGTGAGAAATAAGCAGTGAAATGAATACGTGGGGACTTTGGTCCCTTGTGATTGTGACTGGTGATATCATGACTATGCGAGATGAGTGCATTCGCACTAGAGGCAAGAAAGAGGATATCAGTGTAATCACACACTAGCTTCTTTTACATACTGGCCCATCCTCCACACCGTGCCACACGATTCTACTGTGCCTCGTGATGCTACAAGACCAGGCTTTGTCCTCTTCCTTTTGTTTCACCACAAGACACAGTGATAGAGATCAAGTCACTGGGGATAGACTGTTTTTAGGGTGTTTAATGGCACTGATTTTATGTTATTACACAGCATTTTCGATTGGGCCTACTTGATTCTGTTTGGTTCAACAATCAAAATTTGTTCCATATTGGGCAATAAACTGTATACTTGACTAGGCTAACAATGGTCGTTCTACTTATTTATTTATTTTTATATAGTAAATGTGTTTACATAGACTCTCTGTCAACACCACCTTACAAAACGGGGCTTTGGATTTCCCTCCAAACACCTGGGGCAATCAGTTAGTGGATTTTAAGTATCTAGGTTTAAACAATGCTTAAACAAACTGACAATAGATTAATATTTATAGCAACAATTCTAGTAATGGCAACACGGTGGCTCAGTGGTTAGCACTGTTGCCTCACAGCAAGAAGGTTGCTGGTTCGAGTCCCAGCTGGGTCAGTTGGCATTTCTGTGTGGAGTTTGCATGTTCTCCCCATGTTGGCGTGGGTTTCCTCCGGGTGCTCCGGTTTCCCCCACAGTCCAAAGACATGTGGTATAGGTGAATTGAATAAACAAAAAATCTATGGACATTTTACTATCCCAAATTGGTCACTGGAAAGGAGTTGTGTATATCACTGAAGTAACTCAACTGTGTTAATGTATGGTCAAATTTCAACAAGTAAACGTTTTACTTGTTACTAACAAGTGGCAGTTGTAATGCTAAATATGTAAGCTCATCTTCTTGTCCACATTTACAGCTTAATTTGTGTGTAGATTCACACTCTTGCTAACTACTCTTATGTAACAAGTCAAGTCAAGTTTATTTATATAGCGCTTTTCACAATGTAGATTGTGTCAAAGCAGCTTAACATAGTTCTAGTAAAGTCCAGATTTCAGAGTTGAAGTTCAGTTTAATTTAGTTCAGTGTGGTTTAAATTTCACTGCTGAAAGTTCAAACACTGTACAACTAACAGAGGCCTGTTAGTTGGAGCTGTGTGAGTAAACCTTTGTCTTCTGGTTTCGAAAGACCCACTAGTTAACTACGCCAATTCAGTTGCTTTTAGTAGTGCTATTATAAGGGACTATTGTTAGCAATTGTTTATTTGTAGTAAAAATCCTAATTAATTGCAAATAAAAAAAAAATACTTTCATTTTTTTATGGGTTTCCTTGCTTGCTTGTGCAGCCATGTTGCCACTGTAACTGGGGTATTCAGGGAAATTTCTCTTACCCTATCATTTTTAACGTGGTCCTGAAAAATCTTCATTTGAAGGGCACTGGAGCTTTCCCCATCCCTATGTCTTCATCCGTATAATTGAGACTCCTTCTCCTTCACGTGAACACACAAAAGGGCTAAGGGGTATTGGTAATTGATATTAGACATCAGTGTCTTTTTTTTTGAGCACCCACCTTTCATCAATCCTACTCAGACCAGGTAGAATAAAACTGAGGGTTGTTAAATTGGTGCCATGACCCAGATGAGGTTTAGGGGGGTCAGTCTAACAGCTGTTGCTAGTAGGAGCTGTTAGAGTAAACCTCGCTGTCCAGGCCTCAAGAGGTGCACTAGCAACTAATTCTAGAATCTGCAGTCTTTATCAAGCTTGTTAGTCTACGTGCCTCCCATTCCATAAACACCATTTTGAATTCCTCATAGAGCAGTGACCAGGATGGGAGTGCTGTTTAGGGGGGTGTCATTGAGGCCAGCTAATAGGAGCCGTGTGAGTAAAGCTCACTCCCATGGCCTCAAGAGGCGCATTAGTGACTGATGCTAGAGGCTGTGGTCTTCAGTGTCCTTGTTAGTGTGCACGTTACCCATCCTGGAGATGCTGGATCAAATCCCACTCTGAGTAAAAACGGAAGTGTTACATTGGTGCTGTGACCCAGATGGGAGTGTGTGCTAGAGGCTAGCTAGTAAGAGCTGTGAGTTAACCTCACTGTTCTGGCCTCCAGAGGTATTTTACCAACTGGGGTAACTAAGGCTGCATCCTTGTTAGTGTGTCCCACCCTCCTATGCCACTTAGAGAAGGGAGGAGTAGGGGTTATTTTAACTCAGACTTTCAGGGAAAATGTTTTTAAAGAAGGGCTCAATGTGTTTTCTAAAACTTAATGATAGTGATGGTGGTGCAATTGTGAAATTTGTTCATAGCCTCTGTTGAGCTTTTTTGGAAGTAGGCTTCAAAATTCAGGTTGTTAACCCCCTATCATGTGTATGATCACACCAGTGTGATTAGAACGTAGAAGCTTGTCATAAATCACAATTTTAGTGTTTCCAAACAAATAACATTTATTTTAGGTTTTAGACATTCAAATACACATAGGTAATAGCAAGAATAGTCATTTTTAAATACACTGTTTTAATTAAAAGAATATTTACCCTATTTCTCTCCAAGTTAAACAGCCACTTACTTTCATGCATTTCAGGAGAAACTTGAATTAACATGTTGTAAATCCAGCAGCTCTGATTTCTCCTGCAATGTAGATTAACATGTCAGCGCCCATCATCCGTCATAAATCAAATAAAATGATCATTATTAAGCCATTTAAACGATAAAATAAATGTTCTTGCACATATTTAAGAATCGGAATATCAGATATTTCACAATATGATTAGGCTATTTGTCAATATTTACAAAAAATGGATAAAAAAGAAGCTAAACACGATATATCCATAAATCATAGGGGCTACAATGTGTCAAGTGATAAACTTGCGTAAAATAAAGATGCGTCATCATAGAAACTTTAAAGCAGTGCCTTCTAAAGAAAACTCACACAGGGTGTAAGCAAGAATATTTAGATCTTACATGTCAAAAGGGTTAATTTGGGAAAGTTATAAAAAAAAATGTATCATTAACGCTTATTGGAGATTATTTTCAGTGAAGTCTCTGATTCCAATGAAAATTGTGTTTTCATCTAGGGAACCAGGGTGATGTAAACGTACAAATTTGCCTACAAAAACATGATCGTTTTCCAATTATTTCCTGCCTATTCTCTGCTGTCCTCTAAAATAATCTGTCAAAACCTCTATGCACATGTTGCCTGAAATAACCAAAATCATTGTCACAAATGGGGGACATCTGATTCCTCACATCCGAAATACAAACCCTCTCAGACAGGTTGAGCCCTCGAGGGATGCAGCTCATGGGGATCAATAGCTCTAAGGACAGCAGGATCGGTTTGTCCGTGTTCCCTCCCCCCACAACCGCACAACAAAAGTGAAATTCAACAGCATTCAGAAAGCTTACATGGCACATTCCACCTCACGGCTGACACTCATTGACTCGTTCCACCACAAATTTAGCCATAAACGAATCTACTTTCTCCTACTTTCCATTATATCCTCCAAAGGGTATACTATTTCCATACAGAAAAAAATGATATGCAAAATCAGCCTGCCTTAAAGTCCTTTTAGGATCTTCCAGTTGCATAATGCATGTAGCCAGACACAGATTTATCAGTACATTACATGCACATGCATTCGTGTTGCATGTCCATTAGCGTATGTGTGTTTTCCCCAGCTCAGCCGAAGCATATCCAGGTCAGTAAGTTGATCAGATTAACTGATTCTAGCAGGACCCTGAGGGAAGGTGGTTCCTCCTGTTAAACTGTGTTAATTCGCTGTGTTTTCTGACTTCAGTGATCAGGAGTAGTGTGTGGTAGGACGCTACTGTAGTAGAGCAGCTTTAGGCACACCTGTCAAGCAAATTAAGTTTTATTCTGCCTATAAGTGTTGCCAGTACTTAAAACAGTGTTCTTCCTTTTGGGGTGACAAATGGAAAATAAAACATTTTAATAGAAATACTCTGTCTTATTTAAAAAAAATATTAGTTGCTTAAGTACATATTTACAAAGCAAAGTTTCTGATATGCATATTTTTATATTGGAGTTTGGGTTTGTTTTGTAAGGTTTGTTTACGAATTATAAATGAGTAAAAAATTGAATCGTGATTAATTGCATCCAAAACAAAGGTTTGTTTTGACATAACATATGTGTGTGTATGATATATATTTATTATGTATATATAAATACACACATGCATGCAAAAATTTTAGAAAATGTTTATTTATATTTAAATATAAAATATATGTATGTATATTATACAAATTATATATACATTTCAATATCTATGTAACAAAATTGTTTTGTATAGTTTTGTTTCTATGTATGTGTGTATCACCTATACATAAATATATTTAATACAAACCGCACATATTTCATGTCAAAACAGACTTTTACTTTGGATGTGATTAATTGCAATTAATCTTTGCCCAGCACTAGAATTAATATATTAAAAGATGATATGTTTGAATTCAGTATAAAATGCAGGGGATCAGGGATCTGAACCTGCGTTTTTTAAAAATTATTAAATATTTGTAAATATTTAAAAGGTATTTTTTCCCTCTATTTTTATGCTAAGTACAAATGTCATTATTTATACAGAGATTATTATTTTTTTCCCTTTATAAACCCACCCCAAAAAATCTTAATACACGACCTATTATAAATATTGACAAGAAAACATCAGAATTGCAAATGCTGAGTAGTAAGATTTTTTATGTATTTATACATTATTGCTTTTGGCTGTGTAAACACTGTTTATATTATATATATATTTATTCATTCATTTTCCTTCGGCTTAGTCCCTTTATTCACCAGGGGGTCGCTACAGCGGAATGAACCACCAATTTATCCAGCATATTTTTTACACGGCAGATGCCCTTCCAGCTGCAACCCATCACTGGAATACATCCATACACACTTATTCACACATATACACTACGGCCAATTTACTTTATTGAGTTCCCCTATAGCATCTTTGGACTGTAAGGAAACCGGATCACCCAGAGGAAACCCACGCCAACACGGGGAGAACATGCAAACTCCACACAGAAATGCCAACTGACCCAGCCGGGACTCGAACCAGCGACCTTCTTGCTGTGAGGCAACAGTGCTAACCACTGAGCGACCGTGTCACCCCATATATATATATATAACTAAGTTAATAGTAAAATACAATAGTGAAATACAAAATTCTCAGTATTTATATAAATATAAAACATTATATTTATACGTTTTAGTATTATATGTATTAACAATAGCATTTTTATCATTTTATTTAATGAAAAAAACAAAACAATTAAGTGTTCAAAACCATACAAACGTTCTAGAAAATGAAAAAAAATCTACTGTCATGTATTTAAATAATTAAATAAAGCGATGCTTGGCCCTGTTTGACTGAAGAGCTTCTATAGTTACACTAGTGTCTTTCACAAGCAGTCACGACTGGCCATTCAAACGTGCTCTGTTTATATAACACACATGCTCTCTTTCTCTCTCGTTCACTTCAACTCAGACACACTCTGCTGTTTACCTGCGAAACGGACAGGCAGTAACGTTTGTGTTGTGTTTTACGTTCCGTCCATCAGAATTTCTCCTCAGTAATCCAACGTAATCCTGTCTAATGCAGCTTTTGTTCTGATCCGCCATAAGACATCACTGCTTGCTGGAATGAAATGGGAAGGAAAATCAATTAAACCAATCAGCACTGACTTTCATTGGTAGACCGTTTGTTCAAGATTTTTCCACCAAAAACATAATATAGAAATAAATAATTGAAGAAATAATGAATGTTAATGCTCTGGGGCTGTTTTTAATTTCCATTATTATGAACAGCACTTGCGGTTAATTTTGCAGATAGATATGCAGAGAACATCGAGTGGGTTGACGCAACTGTTTCTGCACGCGGCCCATATGTGCTGTAGCAAAAAACAAAAAAACATTTAATTTGTGTAATCATGCATAATTTCAAATACTCAATTAGCGAAGCTTTTGATCCCTCGAAGGGAAATTTGAATAGATGCAAGAAAATAAAGAACACAACAGTGCCCTGCCGTCAAATGCTTCAACATCTGCTTTACAACATCACCAGCATTTATCTAGCAATTATATTAGCAGTCATTAAAAGCGATTCTGTTTAAATTAATCCGTTGTTCCATATTGGCTTCTTCACTATGGAGTTTCATTTAGTTACTAGGAGAGTTGAACTGAAACGAATGCATAGTAGATTGATGGTCACATGATACCATGTGATGAAGCCATATGGAGATCTGATCCCTTTCGCCTCATAACTAGTGATCTAGAGTTGGCACAGAACAAGCCTCGAAGCCACGTCTCAGGCTAAGAGTGGTTTTGCTAATGGTTAATGTTAAATGGATTAGGTTTTGTGTCTGAAAAGTGCTGCTACAACTGTATCCCTCACAGGCTTCCATTGTTTAAAGAGCACTCCACTTTCTTTTTTTGGGGGGGAAAATAGGCTCATTTTACAAGTCCCTGAGAGTTAAACAATTGAGTTTTACCATTTTTTAATCCATTCAGACGATCTATGAGTTGGTGGGAGCACTTTTAGCTTAGCTTAGCTTAGCGTAAGTCATTGAATCGGATTAGACCATTAGCATCTTACACAAAAATGTATAACTAGAGTTTTTTTAAGTTCTCTGTTTAAAGCTTGACTTATCTGTAGTTACACCGCGTATTAAGAATGATGGAAAATGAAATGTTGCTATTTTTCTAGGTCGATATGAATAGTAACTATACTCTCATTCTGGCGTAATAGTCAAGGAACTTTGCCTCCATAACATGGCTGCAACAGGAGTAATGATATTACACTGTTGTTACTTAGCTGGGCACTAGTTTCAGGTGCTGCATAATATCACTGTGCCTTTTTCCTTGATTAATATGCCAGAATGAGAGTATAGTTTCCAATAGTTTTTGAAAGCTTGCATTTTCAGGCCCCTTATTGTTGTGAAAAAACAGAGCTCAATGTAAACTTCCCCCAATGTGTGGTTACAGTTAGGGGTCATTTACACAGAACATGCTTTTCCATTGCAATGCACTTCTTTTCCATTGTTTTTTTATGTAAACACATGCTTGATGGGTATGCAAGATCATTACGCTCCCATGTTTTGCAGTGCCTCACAGATGAGCACGAATTTCAACTTTTACATGCAGCACTGCTCATCGATGTGAGTTCCAAAGCAGTGGACCAATCAGAAGAACTGGATGCTGGTGTAAGCGTTGTGAGCTTCTGTTTATAGTAGCAAGTTGGCAAAGACAATTGTTTTATTTGACGGCAACGTGGTGGATGATCTTTTTTTTTTTTTTTTTTTTTTTGGAATCCATT
This sequence comes from Danio jaintianensis, assembly GCA_903798115.1. Classification (NCBI taxonomy): domain Eukaryota; kingdom Metazoa; phylum Chordata; class Actinopteri; order Cypriniformes; family Danionidae; genus Danio; species Danio jaintianensis. Next base: position 4,519,082 of record CAIGQV010007757.1, on the reverse strand, counting down.
CCTGAGCATTGTGCCTCGCGTTTGTAAATGCAAGTTCTGCGTTCTGTGTGAATGGCACCTTAGTTGTTTTTGAGCTGTTTCTATAATTTTGCAATGTAGTTCTACTATTGTTGCTAGTTTGTTTTGGCTATGGTTTTATATGGTAATATTCCAGATTCTACAATGTTTGGTGTGTTTGTTTTAGGATGATTCTTGAGTGGTTTGCTGGATGGTTGTTAGGTGGTTTTAAGTTTCTCAAATGTTGCATGCTAAAGCCAGTGCTACACCTACGGATACAGTAATTCCTCATCCTTGAGTAGTTGTGATTTGGTAGGGTCAGGAATCTCCCAACATAGCAAAATAGCTGTTCCGCAGGTCTGGGGTGAATAACAGTATCTGCTCTTTATCTTAAACCCACTAAATCCCTGTTTCTCTCTCTCACCGACCTCCACCTTCCCTCCCTCCAAAATGTAATTGAAATAATGTCTTGATTAAATCTGGGGGCAGCCTCACAGAAAAATCTAATTTAATAAAGTGCAAATGCTCCAGAGCTGTTTATGAACACAATACGAAAATGGAGTTTTTCACAGGGGTAAAAAAGAATGAATAAAACTGGTATTAAATTTTAGGTTCACTCAATCCCAACAACATGATCACTCTACCTGCTTCAAACATTACTACTGTACGCTGTAAAAAATGCTGGGTTCCACACAATCGATTTGTGTTAGGACTACATGAAGAAATTAAGTTACCTTAATAGTTTTTAGTGGATTGAACATAAAACAATTAAAACTCAAGAATTGTGTTGTTTCAGCTAATTTTTAAATAAGTCGTTTGAGCAAACAGTAAGTTTTTTGAGTGTACGAAGTAGGGTTGTCACGATACTGTAATTCGATACCAATCGATACTGAAATTTGAAAAACGTCCATTTCCCGCTGACATTTGAGCGCTGTTGAGCACGTACTTAAACAGCGCTGATTTGCCATTGTGTTCACGTCATCAGTTCACCGAACTCACCGCTGTTTACTGAGTGTAACCACAGATACAGGGACACTGGAACGTTTTAAAGCCGTGATTCATCAGCGGATCGCTCGTATGCCAGCTTATAGACAAACCAGCTGATCAACATGACTTTGAAACGCTCCAGTGTCCCTGTATCTGTGGCTACACTCAGTAAACTGTGGTGAGTTCGGTGAACTGATGACCTTCACGGCCAATCACAGTCATTTCCGTTGAGCACGTCAACACAATGGCAAATCAGCGCTGTTTAAGAAAGTGCTCAGTAGTGCTCAAATGTTAGCGGGAAATGGACGTTTTTTAAAAACTTCAGTATCGATTGGTACCGAATTCCAGTATCGTGACAACCCTAGTATGCAAAAATACATGAAGAAAGTCAAGTCGTCCAATCCAACTTAGATACAATGATTAACGCCTTCCCGGATTTCAGCTTTCTTCCCAAATCCCTTGCTCTCAGACTAAATGACAACCTCTCCCCTCCCTAATCCTACTGTCTCTTCTCCATAATGGTGCTAAAGGAAAGCCTGTTGTATTTTTTTATGATGTGGCCCACCTTGAAAGAGACAGACTGACTGGTGCGCTGCTGAAAGTACATTAGAGTTTGATGGAGAGCAAGTCTGAGAGGTCGCAGCTCTTCTGGTTAGAGGTAGATTTGAAAGCAGCGCTAAATACGGAACAGTGACTTTTGTTTGTTGCAGAATGGATTAAGGCTGTGGTCGTCTGGCTTTGTATGTTAGTCCTGTTTTGCCTGACTGTGTGCTTTTTGTTTGTGTGGACTTGATGAACTTTCGGTTGTTGCTTATGTATGGAGACTACATGAAATAAAATTACAGTATTAAGTCACTGTTTTAATTAATTACATTTACATTAACAATTGATTACAAATAGTAATTTGTTTCCTGTGATCCAAAGCTTAATCATTACTCCAGTTAAGCATCACATGGCACAGAAATCATTATAATTTATATGATTTGCTGCTCAATGATTATTAATATTCACAGTTATGATGTAGTGGGCGACACGGTGGCTCAATGGTTAGCACTGTCGCCTCGCAGCAAGAAGGTCACTGGTTCGAGTCCTGGCTGGGCCAGTTGACATTTCTGTGTGGAATTTGCATGTTCTCCCCATATTGGCGTGGGTTTCCTCCGGGTGCTCCGGTTTCCCCAACAATCCAAAGACATGCGCTATAGGTGAATTGAATAAACTAAAATGTTTGTGAATAAGTGTGTATGGGTGTTTCCCAGTACTGGGTTGCAGCTGGAAGGGCATCCGCTGTGTAAAACATATGCTGGATAAGTTGGCGGTTCATTCCGCTGTGGCGACCCCTGATGAATAAAGGGACGAAGCCGAAGGAAAATGAATGAATGATTATTAATATACACATGTGTACATTTGTTTAGGATTCTTTGAGTAGAAGTTTATGAATGCCATTTAGTAATATAAAAGCCTTTATTTTTTTTTTACTTTTGATCAACTTAACACATCCATGAATAATTCATTAATCCATGAATAATTTATTAATTTATTCACATTAATAAAAAATAGCAGTAGAGTACATTGACTCAATTTTTCTGCATATTAAATGCAACATTCATTTTATGAAAGAGTGGTTTTGTGAACAATTACTTAAAAATGTATTCTGCTCAATATTTGCTGGAATTCCTCAGAAATAATTGTACATTTCAGTGTATATAAGCTTAATTTGTATTTTTTAAAGGCATAGTTTGGTTAATTCTGGCTAGATAGCAGTGTTAGCATCTAGATGTTTTTGAAATGTAGCTTACCTTAGTTAAAAATAGTTTTATGAACAGTTTAATCATAAATTGTATTCTGCCTGATGTTTGTTGGTGTTTGCATACTAAATTAATATAAACAAGCTAAGTCTTATTTATTTCAAGCTAAAATTAGCTAATTCTGGTTAGCTAGTTTGCTTCTTGATGCCTATAAATCGAAGCTTCTTAATATTCAAGCTACACAGAAACCACAAGCTATTGTACAGTAGTTTACCCTTGTTAAAAAAAAAATAATAATTCAAACAATATCTATATAAATGATATATTTTGCTCACAAATCAGAGGAATAATTGGCCACATTCGCAAAGCTAAGTCAGTTGTGTTTCTTAGTCATAGTTAGTCAAGTTTGTCTAGCTAGCAGTGTTAGATTTGAGCTGATTGTAACCTTGTACTTGCAGCTCATGAAAAGCCATAGATATATACACTAGATATCGCATACGGACCCTCAGCATGCGTCAATAGCGCCGCCATATTTGTACAGGGCTCCCAGGACAAACATCATTCAACCGCACTAGTCAAGACAGTGTGCCAATGTGAAGATGCTGGACTTTAGCGCTGCTTACGGGTGTAGTAACGAGCAAACAAAGAAAACAAAGTACAAAGGCAGAACATTTCATAGGTAAGATTTCGTTTTTTACATGTTACAAACTTTTGTGCTCAACAAGTAACGTTATTGATGATAATACAGTCTCTTACTGCACTGATCATAAGGCAAAGTAGCATCAATTTGCACTGAATTCTAGGTTTATGCTAGTTTTATTGAGTAAAATAAGCAAACAATGTAAATGAAATATGACAACAAGACGCTGCGGTGCTAAAAACTTGTATTATTGTCGGCTAAGAGAACGAGTCGTTCATAACGGAGATTCATTCACAAACGAATCGCTCCCTCCGTTAGAATGAAAAGTGAAAGCAGGAGAGGGGGTGTGTTTCAGGACACGGATTAGATCAAATTTAACAGGGAGGGAGGATAATACATTTCCATGCACACAAACACACTCTTTATTGGCAATGCCCATGCGGTCACTGATCCATCGATGTAGAAAAGTGATGTAAAATTATAATTTTCGTAATGAAATTTTTTGTAAATTTTTTTTGCATACTGACCATGGGGGAAAAATCCCGATCATAGATATATTTATATATGTGTATATCTCTGGCTCTGGATGGCCACAGTCCTCCACTGCACCTTGGTCCTGCATTCATTTCAAAGGAGCGCTACCCTGTACTAAAATGGCGGCTCTATTGACGCATTCCTTCCAATAGACAACAATAGGCCAGGCGACATCTAGTATATCTATGATGAAAAGCTACTTTACCTTTAAAGTTGCTAACAATGAAGAGCTATCTGGAAAGGAAACGTTGATGGTAACTAAATGTAAGTTGGAAATATAGGTACTTTACTAGTTCTCTCATAAAGTAAAGGCAAGTTTACTTACACTCATGTTTGTTCCAAACCTAAGAGGCACCTTAGGTTAAAAGCGCTAACAACCATGGCCTCTAGCATGTGTGGCTAATGCGCCTCTTGAGGCCATAGAGTGAGGTTTTACCAGCACATTTACCTCATTCAAGCTGGCCTCTGTTACAATTGCATGACAGAGGGTTGTAGTTCTGCTTTTGTATTCAGCAACAGTATTTTAGAGTAGCAGTCAATAGCCCTTGTTAGCACAAAAAAGTACAATGTAGACTAGGTGTTAAATGGTTTTCAGAGCTGATGTCGATAACTGAGATCTCACATGTAGATGTGTAGCAGATGGTATTATATCAGATATTTCTTTGTTTTCCAAGCAGGATTAGTGAATTCACTGACACCCATGTGTGGGACACCAGAAAAAAAACTGTAAACAAAAGTGTGTCTGGAAGTGCAAGGATTTGTGGGATCCATCTGTCTGTGTGTATCATTCAATATGTTCTGCTGATTCGGGGGAGGACTAAGAGTCTTTAACACACTTTACACGCACGCACGCACGCACGCACGCACGCACGCACACACACACGCACACACACACACACTTGTCATGGTGGATTATCCATACTCTAACCTGGATTGTATAAATGTAATATTTCTTAAGTATTCCACATCCACTTCATCTGAAATCCTTTGTGATGTGCCAAATCTTTTGTGGTGTATTTCAAGTGTGTTATGACTTCAGTGTTTGCTTGGCTAATTATGTTGCGCTTCTTTGAGATTCTGTGTTATTAACTGGATTTTTATTTTACATTGCTTCAGTATTATATAGATGCTAAAATGCTCTGGATGGGTGCTAGGCAGTTGCTAAGGTTTTCTTTTGGAGTATATGAATGGTCACTGAAATGCACTAGGGGTTTAAAGTGTTCAAGGTGTATTTGGGGGGTCTAAGGCATGCTAAGTGGTTGTTTTTAACAGGACTTTATCGCTTTTGTGTTTTGCACAATTTATAAGATATTGTTAGGTTGTTCTGAAGGGTTTCTAAACATTTTCTAGATTCATTTTCTTTAGTAACTTGAATGTTCTTGCAAGTTTCTATGCAGTTTTAGAGTGTTATATGGGAGTTTGAAATCAGGTAGTTTTAGGAACTCAGTAATAGGAACTAGTAACCAGGCTAATTAGTTCCCCAAGAACTAATATCTGTCTTCTCCATTTTCCTGGTTGTATTTGGACCATCATTAGGAATCCTTAGGGCCATGACACAGCAAGGTGGTGTGTTTAGCACCAGGTAGTTTCAGGAACTCAGTAGTAGGAACTAGTAACCAGACTAATTAGTTTCCCAAGAACTAATATCTCTCTTCACCATTTTCCTGGTTGCATTCACACCATCATTAGGAACTCTTAGGGCCGTGACACATCAAGTTGGTGTGTTTAGCACCAGGTAGTTTCAGGAACTCAGTAATAGGAACTAGTAACCTGGCTAATTAGTTTCCCAACAACTTATTTCTCTCTTCACCATTTTCCTGGTTGCATTCACACAATCACTAGGAACTCTTAGGACCGGAATACACCAAGCCGATGCCAAACAACTAGAGCCTACAAAAACCTGTTGTCAGCTTACGTCTGGTCCTGTCTGGACTAAAAAGCTGCACATGAACTGACTAAACGGACAGCAGCTGACTGAAAAGAGAGTGTGTGTTCTGTGCCTGCATAAGAGGTCTTGTCTTTCCGCATCTGTGGGGGCAGTAGTTTCCAGAAAGGGAAATCAAAACTTCCGACACACAAAGCATAAACAATGTAGCATTTATTACCATCATCACAGTAATTGTCACATCATTACATGCAAAAATATCTGATAATATAATAATCCATATCGTTGGCAAATATTTGATAAATGCAGTGAAATAAACCCACTTCTGTGTGTTGACTACGTTTACTTACATTTCAGTTTTCATTCTCGCACTCTCATTTATTTCTGAATAACTGCGATACTACATGCTGAATTGGGCCAACTTGATCTGATGTTAACCAAACAAGAAATGACATGTGGAACATACCAACTAGCTGGACCGACGCTGACTGATGGTCGACCGTCTACTTGGTGTGTCCTGGCCCTTAAGTGACATAACATGGCCTACAGCTGCATTCACCAACAAAAAAAAGATAATAAAATAAATAAATAAATATGTATGTAACCCACCGGTCCTACTGCACCCAACCCGATCTGAGCTGGGATTGAACCAGCGATTCTTTGCATGGGAGTCGGTTGCTCTAACAAGGAGGCTAAAGGCAGATTGGGTGCAGTAGGGACCGGTGGGTTACACATGGGGGCTTGTCCGCGATGGGAGTGAGGTTTAGGGGGGTGAGTGTAACGGAGGCCAGCTAGTGAAGTACTATGCTGGTAAACCTCACTTCTCTGACCTCAAAAGGTGCTCTAGTGACAGACGCCATGGTCTTTAGCCTCGTTAGAGCAACAGACTCCCATGCAAAGAATCGCTGGTTCGATCACAGCTAAGAATGGGTTGGGTGTAGTAGGACCAGTGGGTTACATATATCTAAAACTGTTATTTATTACTCGCCTTCATGTCATTCCAAACCCCTGATACCCCCTTTGTTCTTTCGCCCACTTGTAACTTCCTCTGTTTCAAATAAAGCACAGGCACATCCTATAGTAATACATGGCTGTAGGTAATAAGGCATGGCCAGTACTGATACTGAGGAGAAGAAACTGTTGAATAAAGTTATTTTTGTTTTATGTGCTCAAAAAAAGTATTCCTGTAACTTGATAATCTTCCAATTGATTCCAGTAGATCTTTGAACGAGTCAGGAACCTTGTTGTCTATGGAGGATGAGGGAGCTCTTAGATTTCACCTAAAATATCTTCATTTGAGTTCTGAAGATTACCAAAGGATATTAATTGTAACGACTTGAGGATGAGTTTGGGTGAACTAAACCTTTAAATGGAGTTAACTTGTTAACAAAGGTTCGGCAGCGGGACCACGCCTCACTTTGCCTCCTTAACCAATCACCTACTCCCTAAAACTTATTTAAGGCAGACCAGCCTTCTAGCACTGTTCTTCTCATTCTCTCGAACTCACCCTCCCTCCCTCTATTTCCTCGCTTCCCATTAACAATCCTTATAACCTTTTTCTTCCTAGGTTGAATCAGGGGGGTCCAATCACCCTACCAAAATATTACAGAGACTTTACCCCCACTCTGAGTCTCTGGGCATCATCGTAGGACGCCCGATCAACCAACCTACCTGTTCACTGTTTATCCTTTTACTTCCGTTCCCCTTCATCACACTGTTCCCTTACCATCCCTTTTCATCCCTACATCCCTACAATAAAGTCTATATCAATGTGTGGGGTGGTCCATGCTGGTGAATTTTTACATTCAAGTCTAACTTCACCAGGTAAAAATCTCAAATCTGATCGCTTACAGTAAATGTAATTCATGCACATCATTTACTGCACACTGCAGGACGAGTTAGGCACTGAATTTTGATACTTAGGTTAGGGTTTGTTGCTGGCACACATGACTATCAATGTGTTTTGTACTGGCAGTATTCTAGTACCAGATGGCAGCATTTATTACAAATATTTCTGAATCAGAAGCTGTTAAACGGTAACTTAGATGCATAACCTAATCCCATTTGGCAGGTGTTTCTGCCCGCTGATGTCAGAGCGGCCCAGTCACATCCTCAGCTGTCACGCGGACAACACCTGAACTGGTCACTGAACAGCATATGAAATCAAAGGCTAATTTACATACATCCTCCACACCTCAGAAGCCGTGATGGATGCAGGCAAATGGCCCATTTAGTTCATTTAGCGCGGCTGCCGGCAGTGTGCCCAGACTGAGAATGAGAGTCCAAAGTGTTTAGGTAAAATACACTTCAAACGAGGGCACAGCTAACACAATGCACAAATGCTTTCCATCTTATCAATTCGCTTTATTGATGCCCCGAGGCTATCTGAAAAGCACATCTTGCCAAAGTTTGCGTCAGATTCTTAAAGTACAGTATTGCTCTCAGGGGAAGCCGATGCATGACGTGAAGCTTTGATGCTTTGGGTTGGGGAAAAACCTGTTGAATGCCATGAAGGAAGGCAAATAGTGGCATAACTATCATTCTTGGGTGAACTATTGCTTTAAACGGATGTTGGAGTGGAGAGGACTGTGATGTTCTTCAGAAATGAAGTTTGCATTCATGTTGTGATGGAATTACTGTCATTATTACACAATGACATCTTTTGCACTTTGTTTCTATGGCAACATTCATCATTCAAAAGGAGTGTATGGCTTCAGTGTATAAATTCACCTTTTTTATATGATGCTGAATAGCAAATAAAGTGGATCAAGTCACAGCAGTAGCAAGTGTTTGAGTGATTTATACATTTTACTGAAACCGATAGAAAAGATGGGGAAAAAAGGCTTTTTAAAAATTATATATTAAATATAACCACTGAATGTAAGTTCCTTTTATGTAATTATATCTATTTATTTTTATATATATATATATTCTTCCCAGGACTTTATAGTTGGTCAGTATGTTTCATTTTGGTTAAATATATTTATTAATATATTTTTTTAAATAATGTACTAAAATAACCTTTTTATTTGGGCATCACGGTGGCGCAGTGGGTAGCACGATCGCCTCACAGCAAGAAGGTCGCTGGTTCGAGCCCCGGCTGGGTCAGTTGGCGTTTCTGTGTAGAGTTTGCATGTTCTCCCTGTGTTCGTGTGGGTTTCCTCCGGGTGCTCCGGTTTCCCCCACAGTCCAAAGACATGCAGTACAGGTGAATTGAATAAGCTAAATTAGCCGTAGTGTATGAATGTGAATGCGGGAGTGTATGGGTGTTTCCCAGCGTTGGGTTGCAGCTGGAGGGGCATCCGCTGCGTGAAAAAAACATATGCTGGATAAGTTGGCAGTTCATTCCGCTGTGGCGACCCCTGATGAATAAAGGGATTAAGCCGAAAAGAAAATGAATGAATGAATGAACCTTTTTATTTCACAGATGATGGACATGGACAACAGCGTAGCATGCTACTGTTCATAGTGTTTATTTTCAATTATTTAATAACATAAGAGACATTTTGCAGTATATATTGAGCTGAACAGTATGTTGATGTTCTATAATACTATACTATATGCTCAGTATAAACTGTATGCCGTTAAAACTATAAACATTTTACCATAGTAATACATTATTGTATATTGCACATCTTAAAAATGTAGTATGTTTGCATAAAAAAATGCATACTACAAATAGGACAACTGTTTGAAATGCTTAGCCTAATTTTAATACTTAATGCTTTTAATTACTACTTTTAATTAATACTTTATATTTTTAATACATACTGATTTATAATTAATGTACATTTTGCAGTATATACTGAATTAAATATGCTAATATTCTCATATACTAATTACTGAATGCTTAGAATATACTAAATACCACCTACTAGCCTGCAACAATAAACACATTACTACATTACATTTAGTATACATACTTCTGTTTTGTAATTGTAGTATTTTTTTGCCACATACTGTTTTGAAACAATAGACATTTTAAAAATATAAATGTTACTGAACATGATGCTAATAATCAAATTTACTAATTACTGATTGCTTAGTATATACAGTGTACAGCCAACAAGTATGCAACAATAAATTAAATTGCATTGCTCTGTATGCATAAATATTTGTTTAATTATTTAAACTTTGCACACCACATAATATTTTAAAACAGAAAAGGCGTTTTGCTGTACATACTGATCTGAACATTATGCAGTAAACAGTATGTTAATGTACTTTATAAAAAAGTGCTTAGTGTATAGTTTACTAAATACTGTTCCACTGTAAACTACAGATGTATGGCCAGATAGAAAAAAAAAAATCATACTATAACACAGTATACATTGCTCAGCAGGAATACTTTGGCAGTGTGCTGCTCTGAACAGTCTGTGTGAGGTTTAGGATGAGAGATGTTCTCTATTAAGCAGTCTGCCATCTAGTGTTTAATAGATTGAGTGCACTTTTAATGACAGACAGCAAAATGTCTCTGTAAATCAAACATAGAGAACGTAGGTTGTTTCACTGCGTTTCCATTTGAGTGCCTGAAATATCCCTGCATAGAAAAAAGCTGCGGCGCTTCCATAAACCTAGATTTATTAGCATTTTCTGCTTGTTTGTTTAGCAGATTATTGAGACACGCATATAAAACCTGCCGGCACGGATCCATTTGGCTTGCTGTTTGTTTATTTGGCATGACAGGACAAAATTCAGAATGGCAGGAAGAGGTGCGTCCCCACGGGCTCCAGCGGCCGTCATCCATTTAATGAGAATGTTTTTATATAGATGCCACATGCAAATGTCTTAATTTAGCCGATAGCATTAGCATAGCACACAGATTGAAACTTGATTTGTTACCAGGCAAAACCCAAGTGTGTAATGACTGTCTTCTGTCATGTTTGCTCGTAGGGAGTCAACGGACACTGTTGGGTTGGTTAACTGACCTGCTTTCTGTGCTAAGAGTTAAGTTGCCCTCGGCTAGCATGTCAGTCATAACATCCCTATGAATTGCGCTAAACACTCACGCACACACACATATGCAGCTCAAAGGGTACAGCTATTTGCTGCAGAGCCACACGGCTCTTTTTCGCTAGCAGGCGCCACAACAAATGCTAATTTGACAAGCTATTTGCCCTAATTAAAATGTAATTTCCTCTCAGGATGTGCCATATTTTTCTCTCTTCTCTCGTTATCAAAATATTTGCTGTGCAAATTTCATGCTATAAAACAGTTGACACCCAATACCTAATGTATTTCTTTCGTGTTTTCAAGTTAGCCTAGCAGCTGTATACATTATGTAAACATGGTTTATATACTAAATAACTATGTTGTGTTTTCTAATTCGGATATGTATTTATGGTGTGAGTTTAACCTTGCAGCAATCACATAAGGATAGTTTATATATTATAGCCTAATTTTGTTAGCACTGGCTAGTCTAGAAGCTAAATATAAATATGTATGAGTTACTAAATCACAATGTTGTATTACCAAAGTTTGAATATTTAGTATTTATTTCTGTGCATTAGCATTGGTTAGCCTAGCAGTTAAATACATCACAAAATAATAGTTTACCATAGATAACTGTGTTTTATTGCCTTCATTTGGACATTTTGTAATTTGTGTTACAAGTTAGCCTGCTAAATATGTTAAATACGAGTGGTTCCTCCGAAGTGACCATGTTGATTGTATGTTTAGCTATCTTTTACAAGTTAGCACGGGTTAGCCTGGCATTTATGACAAATCCTGAAAGACGTTTCTCATCCTTTCTTCCTGTTTGATTGTTGATGTTTTGTTATATTGAGAATGACACTGCTCAGATAAAGAAATCATTATTGTTTCCTTTTTATTTTATCTAGCCTAATTTTGTTAGCACTGGCTAGTCTAGAAGCTAAATATAAATACATATGATTTATATGCTAAATCACAATGTTGTATTAGGCTACCAAAGTTTGAATATTTAGTATTTATTTCTGTGTTAGCATTGGTTAGCCTAGCAGTTAAATACATCACAAAAGGATAGTTTACAATAGATAACTGTGTTTTATTGCCTTCATTTGGACAGCTTGGTTAGCCTAGCATGTTAAATACGTTAAATACGAGTGGTTCCTCCAAGTTAACCATGTTGATTGGATATTTCATATTTAGCTGTCTTACAAGTTAGCCCGGCGTTTATGTATGCCAAATAATGACTTATTTGTAGGGATGTCCCGATCAGGTTTTTTGCCCTCGAGTCCGAGTCATTTAATTTTGAGTATCTACCGATACCGAAAGGCGATGCGATACTTCTATAATACATTAAAAAAAGAATAAAGAAGAGCGAAGAAACAGATCCAGGATGTTCCTTATTTTTTATTTAATTCATCTTATTTTAACAAGTCAAGTTTATTTATATAGCGCTTTTCACAATATACTGTAGATTGTGTCAAAGCAGCTTAACATAGTTCTAGTAGAGTCCAGATTACAGAGTTGAAGTTGAGTTTAGTTTAGTCCAGTGTGGTTTAAATTTCACTGCTTGAACATTCAACAACTCTGTAGCACTTCTCTGAGGTAACTTGAACAATCAAGTAATAAATAACATAAATTCTTCACTTTTGGACTTTAGTGCAACAGTAAATATAAAAAAAATCTAATATAAAAACAAATAGCACCTCAACTTAAAATACCCGGCAGGCAATCCCAAGTTTACATATCTCACAGTTTGCTATGTCAATGTTGTCGTCATTAACTTTATAATACCTTTAGACCGCAGACATCTGCTTCCGTGTTCTACTTTTGCTGGCATTTAACCAATAGCGTCTCTGCAACAAAGTGATGTCATGCCGCACTCGTTGCTGTTTCTGTGTGAAGTCAAGAAAGAGGTCTAACTCTGTGAGGTCTAACTCTATAGATGTGTTAAAAAATAAAGGGCCCGATTTCCGATCACGTGATTGGATCTGGACATCCCTACTTATTTGCTTAACATTAACATATTTTGTTTTGATTTTTGTTTTGCAAGTTGGTAATGGTTAGCCTAGAAGTTAAATACATCACATAAGGATGGTTAATATAATAAAATAAGGAAGATATAATAAATTAGATTCCCTTCCAATGACAACAAGTTTTCTGTTTTGATTTTTTGCCGTGCATTTCCACATTCTTTAATGTTTCTTGTATAAACAACCAAATCTACCTGCATAAATAATTTCAAACAATCTAATCTACTTGAAGATATTCTAATATGTCATTGTTTTTTCGTTGTTTGTTTCTGTTTGACAGATATTTTGTTTTTCTCTATTAGTTGTATGTTCAGACATCTCGTTATCCTACATGCAGTATTAACTGACCAGCCTTTATTTTACAGCATTCGGGCCATCACAATTCCATTTTTGATACCATGAATAGCAAAGTCTTTCAAATTCAAGACACACATTGTTTATGTCATCCTGCATTTTAGTGGGATTAACTCATGAAAAGCTCTTTTAATAGAGCTTGAATTATTTACTAAATGCAGACCTCTGGCGGCAGTCACAAGCTTTCTTGGAAACTGCAGAGGGAGCCTCCTCTAACAAGCATTAAATATTAAACTGCCGTCTTTGAAAATAAATAACAAATAATAATAAAATATCATCAGAAAATGGCTGAATGAACATGACAAATCCTCAAAGACATCTCTCGTCCTTTTTTCCTGTTTGATTGTTGTTGTTTTGTTGTATTGAAAATGACACTGCTCAGATAATTAAATCATTATTGTTTCCTTTTTATTTAGTCTAAATTGACTTTAAAAATGTTTACTCAGACCCTGTGTTTCATTAGCCCTTATAAAAATTTATTTTGCATATAAAAGCAATTACAGCCACTGCCGTGCAATTAAAACGACTACAGGATCTCCTTCATAAAGTGTGAATCTGCGAAACTAATTTAACTCCTCTGGGAATTTTCTGAATAGGGAATGTTGTGTGCGAATAAATGCATGCAACATTAAACCTTTGTCCATTTCAGATCAAATGATGGATGCTTGTATTCTTTCTTGGAGCAGTCGGTTGCATGGTAACACAGAGAACAGTTTGTTTCTTGACGAGATGCTGGAAAGAGCAGACGCTGATATCAATTTGGGATTTTCAGAGGCCCCATCAGACGTCCATGTGCAGCAGCAAAACAAGGCAGACAGGATCATGTTGCACAAATACAGATGGATTCAGAGAAATTACTCAGCTTTGTTCTGGGCATTTCAGCTGGTCGGCCTGTCAGACCATTATAATCTCATACTTATATAATGAAATAGGCAACGAACGGATGGCTTATTTTCCAGTTTGGGGAAGCATTTAGATTGAAAAAACTGCTTTCGCGTGGATTTGAACATAGATTGAGGAGGAGGGGTATCTATCTATCTATCTGTCTCTGTCTGTCTGTCTGTCTGTCACATTACCGTTTTTAAGTCATGGATCGAACCATTTTTATGATCAGCAAAAAGGAGAGGAGACAAATGTAGTTTGCTTTCCATTTATTACAATATAACCTTATAGAACCTGTGCTTTTTTAATAAAAATAAAATCAAGAAATAACCGGCTGAATGAATCAAATATTAAAATAAAATCTTCCATTTTCAAGTGCGACGTGAAAACAACCTTCGCTCTCGCTGATAATGCTAAATTTAAGTTTAACATTACAGTCTTGTACAATAACAACAATCATTATTATTTTTTGTCTCATTTTTAATGAATGATTCAATAACTCATTCACAAAAACCTCATGCTTCATTACTAGATGTATCATCTTTGACGAATTATCATGAATCAAGGATCAATTGCGATCTGTTACACCCCTAACTATCTATATAGAATAACTGACGATGGTCGTTGAGTTATTTGTAAAATAATGCACACCTGAATAATGCACACTAGGCTCTATTACCCCCTATACATTTAAATAGTGCACTATTTGAGGGAGCACCCATTTGTAGTTGCGTCTGAAACCATAGTTCTGAAGTGCACTCAATCAATACCACAATGCACACAGTGTACAACCGATGTACACTCAACTTCTAGAGAACTCCCATAATGCACTGTGAAAGTTTCTGTTATGCTTTTTAGGCTAATGATATGACGCTTGCCTTCAATAGGCTTTGTTAGCATCTTATCCAAACACTTTTGTTTTAATGTGATTTTTTTACTTTTGTAGCTGTGAAATAACTGAAATCATTCAGTGTAGTGATGTGGAACAGTAATGCTGTCAAAATCTGCATGGAACTACTTTAGCTGTGTGTTTATATGAAAATAACTGCACACCAATTGGCGGTTCATTACAGCAGGGAATAAGCTGAAAGAAAGTGAGTGAGTGAACTGCGCAGATTTGAATGTTCATCAGCCAATCAGGACAAGCATTCAACAGCTTTGTGTATAAGTAAAACATAATAAAAAAGTCTAATTGAAAGCAACACTGGCATTGTTTGTATGTTTATTTTTGAGATGAAAATGTGCACAACGTATTTCGATATTCATCGGGATTGAATTGCATTGGGATTTGCATTATTAAACTGCTTTTCAAGTTTAGAGCATGTGTTTTTACCTCTAAACAAACACGAAAAAGAAATGTGCTGTAAGTATATCAGGGTCTTAACTAAACAAGGCACAGGTGAGCATAATCGGACAGCATGGAAGTTTTGCTAGATGCATTATCTGGGGGGAACAAATCAACGGGACTCAGAAAAATAATAGAAATCTAAATAAAGTTCTTTGGTAAGCAAACCAAAACAAACATTATAAAAATACAAAGTTCACTAATTTGAAAAGATCTATAAATTCTTATATGTTGTCATATTTGTCCAGTTGTAGGGGCAAGACTCATATATCTAGAATTGGTTAAATTTGGGTGATTTGAAATCAGAGTTATCAGAAAAGGAACATTTCTTCAAAATATAAGCACATTCTTAATATATTAGAAATAAAAGCATTTTTGAAAATTATTCATATAATTCCCAATTCATATGGAATTGGTTAAAATAGCCTAATGGAGCCAATCTGAGTGTGATTTTGATAATACTACTACTACTACTACTACTACTACTACTACTAATAATAATAATAAAAAGCGGGCGTCACGGTGGCGCAGTGGGTAGCTCGATCACCTCACAGCAAGAAGGTCGCTGGTTCAAGCCTCGGCTGGGTCAGTTGGCATTTCTGTGTGGAGTTTGCATGTTCTCCCCGTGTTCGCGTGGGTTTCCTCCGGGTGCTCCGGTTTCCCCCACAAGTCCAAAGACATGCGCTATAGGTGAATTGGGTAAGCTAAATTGTCCGTAGTGTATGTGTGTGAATGGGAGTGTATGGGTGTTTCCCAGTAATGGGTTGCGGCTGGAAGGGCATCCGCTGTGTAAAACACATGCTGGATAAGTTGGCGGTTCATTCCGCTGTGGCGACCCCTGATTAATAAAGAGACTAAGCCGAAAAGAAAATGAATGAATAATAAAAAGCTTGTTAGCTATTGGCTCATAGTCGCCATGAGTGATGTCATCAGAAAAGAAAAGTCATTTCAGGGTAAGAACAAATAGTAAACAGAATACTTTAGAATAGCTTTTTTTCTTCTTTTAAATAAAGAAAAACTAAACAGCACATTTGAAATTGGAATAAAATGGATGATGCACACCAGAATAGAGCCAAAATTGAATGCGATTTTGCAAAATCGAAAGCTTGTTAGCAATCAGTTAATAGTCTGCACAGCCAGAGCGATGTCATCAGAAAAAGAAAGTAATTTCAGAGTAATATAAAATTGTTAATAGATTACAAATAAAACCATTTTTCATTATTCTTTTCAATAAAAAATAATGCACAGTCAAACAAAGCATCCATTTTATTAGCAAGTAAATGTTGATGCTGTGTTTTTATGCCGACTTTTTCCCATGTGATTCCCATGTTGCAACGGTTACAGAAAAATATCCACTGGAAAGCTGTAAACAGCACGGGTCTCTCACACAAGCTTTTTCATCAGCAAGGATTCGATAATTCCCTGGGATGCTCTGTCCAGGTTACCATGGCAATCCAGAATATCTGCTTTTAAAACTGCACATGTCCGTTTTTTTTCTTTCTTTGCTATTCTGGAATGCATTCATTGAAAATAAATCCTATTATTTCCACTGTGCTGCTCTGCCCATCTGCACTGTGGAGGCACCATGGTGCCATGCATGCTATGCTACTGAATCATTATCAAGAGTAACATTCAAAAATGCATCATCAATTGTTATTAAATCAAAACCTCAAATGTAGCATTTTAAATATATCAGTATTTATTGTATCTTAAAGACATTGTCATATAGTGGAGGCTGGTTATTGAAGTTAATGAAAGATAGATATTGTATAGCAGAAACGACAGGCAATAAAACAATGTGGGCCAAAAAAAGAAGCAAACAGACACATTTTCTTTTACTAAAGTGTGGACTACAGATGACCTGAATATTGAAGTCAGATGTCATTCATTCATTCATTTTCTTTTCGTTTTAGTCCCTTTATTAAGCAGGGGTCGACACAGCGGAATGAACCGCCAACTTATTCAGCATATGTTTTACGCAGCAGATGCCCTTCTAGCTGCAACCCATCACTGGGAAACACCCATAAACTCTCATTTACACACATACACTAGGGACAATTTAGCTTACTCGAATTACCTATACCACATGTCTTTGGACTTGTGGGGGAAACCGGAGCACCCGGAGGAAACACACGCGAACAAGGAGAGAACATGCAAACTTCACACAGAAATGCCAACTGACCCAGCCAAGGCTCGAACCAGCGACCTTCTTGCTCTGAGGCGACAGCGCCAAGTCAGATGTCTATAACTAAAAATATAAACGCCGAAACGCTGCTTTCTAGAAAGAATTGAAGCATAATTGAAAGCAACACTGGCATTGTTTGTATGTTTATTATGAGTCGAAAATGCACAGCACGTATTTCGATATTCATTTAAAGACGGCATTGGGATTTTCATTATTATACGGCTGCTCAAGAACGATTAGTTTTTATTCATTCATTTTCCTTCAGCTTAGTGCCTTTGTTTATCAGGAGTCGCCACACGGTTTCCTCCCACCATCTAAAGACATGCGACATAAGTGAATTGATTAAACCAAATTGGCACCTTAGACGAGCTCTTAGTCAGCAGTATTTCTCTTCATAACAATCCCTAATTTGTCATTAGCCATAAATAAGCAGGGGAGTTCTCGAGATCTACCTGAGCTCAAACTCCCCTCTCGTGCTGCAAACGGGAAGGAGCCCCGGGCTTGAGGATCTTTTGAGCTCAGGGCTCTCTCCCGGGATAGCATGCCAAACAAGCTTTACAATCAATCATCAGCTAAGTGTGAACTCTTGAAGTATTATTTATTTTTATTTGACATCCCACAATACTTTATGGTTGCGATTTGATAACAGTTGAGCTAAAAAAAAAAATCATATGGTGTCTAAACCTGAAGTTGATGTGTACTTGAGAAGTTTTAATAAACTTTTTTCCACTTTTAACATAAATTAGTATTGCAGTGATTAAATATTTGCTTGGTTACCACCACCAATCACTGATTCAACAAATAGCATGATTGTGGGCGAGTGTATCTGACCAATGGCTGACAAGGGCCGGGGTTGGGAATTCTGTTAATTTGTGTAGTTGCAGCGAAATTACGCACATCGCTTTTAATAACAAATCGTTTTGTGGTTTCATTTCGAACGCATTGTCTCTGAACACTTTTATTATGCATCTAACTCATTTTCCTATTCTCTTTCATCTTTTCCCAGTGGTCTGTAGCTTCCGTGGATCTGTGTCACATGGTCTGACTCTAGAGCTCGGAGAAACGGTTCAGATCCTGGAAAAGTGTGAGGGTAAGTCATTCTCCAGAATTAAGATCAATCTTTAGTGGATGTTTCTGGAAATATGATTTATTTTATTTACTTTTGTGTACTTTTGTGGACACAACGTGTTGATGGAAAATCTTGTAAATAATATATGTGTTTTCTATGATTATAGTATAGTTTTTTACACTGTAATATCATTTTTTTTTTTTTTGCAGTAATGTCTTATGTTTTTTCTTTTAGTTTATGGAAAATGTAAGTTATTGAAGGGACAGTTCACCCCAAAATTGACATTTTCTGTTAATTTGCTTGAACGTCCTTTTTTCCTATAGCAGAAAATTGTAAAGAAGATTTTTTAGCTGAAAACATGCTTATTCAAGAGTTCGCACTTAGATATTGTTTGATAATAATAGCAGGTTTGGCATGCTGTCCCAGGAGAGAACCCTGAGCTCGGAGATAATTGAGCCCAGTGCTCCCGCCTGGTCAATAAGCAATAAGGGGGTGCGAGATCAGGTTGTTCTCGAGAACTCCCCCTGGCAAAGGAGGAGAAAAAGGAGGAAGATGGGGTGGATGGGGGGGTTTCTTCGAAAACAAAGATAAGGGAATAATTTTAGATGGGCTACTTATAGTGAGTTTGGACTCGTCTGATTGGCTTACTGATAATTACAGACGAGAGTCCAGCTGTGATCAATCAAATCACGTGCTCCTCTCGAAATTAGTTTGTGAAACTTCACTTAGTGATTCATAAAATGCACTTTCAGTCAAAAAAACACATACAAAAAAACCCCACATGAACATTTTCAGTTAATTTACTTGTCACGCTGAGTAAAAGAAACGTCAACAAGGATGAATCCAAATGCAAGTGCTGATTAATTAGCGACCTGCACGGGTCTGAGAAGAACAGGTGCAAAAAAATACAAAAACAATAAATGGAGAACTCAAATGGCAAAATGCCGTTGCTGAAAAGAGTGCTGTGAAAAGTCCCGTAGATGGCCGAAACCAGAGAGAACAGCACTTAGGGAGAGTCCGACGCACAGTGCCACAGAGAGTTCTGATGGAGACACAGAGAGTAACGTGAAAAAACAGCAACGAACTAACATTGAAACAAGGAAAACGCCACCCTGAAATAGGTGCGGAAACGAACAACTACTGGAGCGAGCTGATCAAAACAGCTGATCGTCGTAAAGCAATAATGAGCATAACACGTGACTGCAACAACACTGACACGCCACAGCAACCCACATGGGAGTATAGAAAACATAACCATGTGACAACACAACACGCAATAAGTGGCATAATACAAACACAGAAGGTGAGCACAAACCCATAACCGTGAGACTTGTACTCAGGATGTCCAAGGTGTAGCTGACTTTTGTCCTATAGTAAACATTTTAAAGAAGATTTTTTAGCTAAAAACATGCTCATTAGCGGTTTATAAAAATCAAAAAATCACATACAAAAACAAAACAAAACACAAGATTAAAACCTGTGGCTCTTTACGATACGTTAAGGTCTTATTAAGCAGAAAATGAACATTATTCACAACATTAGTTGACAGCTTAGGCAGAATCATGATTAGTCTGCTGTAACACATTCATTCATTCATTCATTCATTTTCTTTTCGGCTTAGTCCCGTAATTAATCTGGGGTCGCCACAGCGGAATGAACCGCCATCTGCCAAACATAAATCCAGCATATGTTTTACGCAGCGGATGCCCTTCCAGCTGCAACCCATCACTGGGAAACATCCATATACACTCATACACTATGGACAATTTAGCCTACCCAATTCACCTATACCACATGTTTTTGGACTTGTGGGGGAAACCGGAGCTCAAAAAAAAAGCTCAAACCCTTTTTTGTATCCCCCGTCATAGAAAGTGCCAAGAGACGTATCAACCACCCACGCTTAGTTCAGCATGTCCTGAATATTACTAGACAAATTCTCCTGTCTCTGCGTTTTTCGCTCAATATGTATCTTGTGCTGCCGCCAGTCTTTACTTTAGGAAGCAGAATAATTTTGAATACCTAAATGCAACCGAGAGACATTCAACAGAGCATACCTGAGTTCCTCTCGGGTCACTGTAACTGTATTTCAACTTAAAGAGCAGTAATACAAGTTTAATAAGCATGTTAGCATTAGCAATACTTATTTTCATCTATATATTTCTAAAAACAAAGGAACTTAAACTGAAAATCACTGAAAATCATGTCCTCTGGTGTGACACTATGCTAATTTTAAATTAAAATAAAACAACATTATTTTACTTCCTTTTTGTCATCTACCCATACATTTATGATAGTTTAAAACTTTAAGTTGACTAAATCGACGTTGTTTGATGTTTTATAAGTTTGTTTGGTTGCCTCAATGCATGAAACATCACTATTAGCTTGTTTTAGCCTAGCGCTACCTCAGTACCTCAACTAATGGGAATGTTATGTACCCGTTTCGGTACAAGGTGCTCTGATTCATAGACGTGTCATCGATTGCTTTGATGAAAGCTGTACATTGGCACCCTTGCCTGAATTTGCTGGCTCACACAGATAACAGAACTGATCATGTGATATTAGCCGTGGCATGACGGTTTTACAGTATTGATCGAGGGTTCACTCACTTTTTTTTTTCACAGGAGTTATCTTTCTTTGAAGTAGATGCATATCTAGCAGGAAGTGACTCAAGCATTCACTTTACCTTAAGACTTGCTGGATCTCATAGAGAAAATGTTGTTTGTTTTATAATAGCTCAGGAGACTATATGAGGCGTACAGTAGAAACAAATAAAAACATTTGGTTACGCTTTAGTTTAGGTCACAATTCATGCTATTAACTACTGGCTTATTTCCTGCCTATTATTAAGATATGAACTGTTCATTAGTACTTATAAAGTATGATCTTATTCTGCATCCCTAATCCTACTCAAAACCGAAACCCAAATTCTACCTTACTAACAATTAATATACAGCTAATTAGTAGTTTATTAAGCTAGTAGTGTTAGTTAATGGTTTGTTAATGCCGTGAATTGTGACCAAAACTAAAGTGTTACCAAACATTTTTTTAGATAAGATGATAGTATGAAACTATACTTATACGTAGGTCTGCAAACATTGGATTTTTGCCAGATCTGAGCACAGTTTTTGACATTTTTGAGATCTCCAGGTACATTACAGTGGATTGAACAACAATAAGGGCACCGCTAACTTGAAAGAAATTCAATTACTGTCAATTTATAAGACTGTAGCGTCATTCAATATTATTATTGAAAATCCAAAATATTGTAAACAGGTTACGAATTTAAAGTTTTTGTAAACTATACAATTATTGCCTCTGTATAAATTATGAAAATACAATTTTGTGAAAATGATGATGTCATGTGTTTTATGTGTATGTGACAACCAAAACAACAATGGCAAGCACATTTTGACTATTTGTGACATCACCATCTACTGGCCATAATATAGCATTTTTATTTAGTTTTTGGAGATCTCTGTGGATTGGGCTTATTATGAAAAAAAGTATATTTTGCATGCTAAAATGTTAATGTTTTTTGGGGGGTTTTTAAACGTAAAACCGGCTGTGTAAAAAACTGTGTAAATTTACATTAATCTGAAAGAAATTGACGATATTAAGGTGCAGACACATTAGAGTTTAAGCTTGCAAAATTCTGTAGTCAGGTGCTGCGAAAAGGGTTGGATAGAACAAGATAATCCCAAAAATAGTCCCAAGCCAAGTAACTGTAATCGTATTGCGCCTGCTGTACGACAGCAAAGTTTGTTTATTATTACAGCAGAACAAGAGTATAGTTTCTAGTCATATTGACCTAGAAAATAGCAACATTTCATATTCCATTGGTCTTAGCACACAATGTAACTACAGAAGAGTCAAGCTTTAAATAGCATAACTCTTTTTTTGACTTTTTTGAGCGAGATGCTAATGGTCTAATCTGTTTCAATGATCTATGCTAAGCTAAGCTAAAAGTGTTGCAACACTTATAAAACAAATAATTGCTCCATATTTAAAATTTCTGTACAGAGAGGTGACGTTTTGATCTCCTATTGGTCTCACTCATTCACGTGATGCGAATTTGAGGTCAGAGTTTGCCAGCCTTGAACTTTGGAACACAGCGATATGCAAAACTTGTCGCACAAGCTTGAATTTTCAGTCTGATGCATTCGCATGGAAAAGCAGGAAAAAAAAGCATATTAATGATCGTTGGTGGCTTGTTAAAAACAAAAACAAAAAACACACCCAGAAAATCTCCCACAAAAAGCACAAAACTTTTTTTCAGTTTTGGTAGTTACTTCTGGTAAAAGTCTCTTATTACATACACAGGTCAGGATGTTAATACAATTTGAATTTAGATGCAATTCAGAACCACAGTGCACACAAATTCGCTACCAGGTAACAAAGTTTTCATAGATTTTCACTTCAGCCCCCGCTGGGTCCTGAAAGAAAAGTGGCTCAATTTCAGAGTGTCGCAGTTTAAAGGTCAGTAATAAAAAATGCTTGTTCCCGAGAGCTGTCGATGGTCATGGCTACAGCCTGATATTCAGAGCCCGCAGGCGAAAAGTGAGAGATGCATGCCGCATTGAACCTCAGCTGGTGAAAAACAGCCTTTTAAAGGTGGAAGAAATACGTGTCAGTCTGTAAAAGCGGCAAAACACAAAACCCTGCCATTCAACTGCAGGTGTTTGACTGGTAGAGTGAGTTTAAGCAGTCTTGGGTGCAATTTTTCGCTCGTTGTCAAGTTTCTTGGTCATTTTTGGGACTGCAGGTACAGATAGTTTGAAAATAGGCTCATTTTACAACTCCCTTAGAATTAAACAGTTGAGTTTTACCATTTTTGAATCCATTCAGCCAATATCCAGATCTGGCTGGAGCACTTTTAGCTTAGCTTAGCATAGATCATTGAATTGGATTAGACCATTAGCATCTTGCTCCCAAAATTCAAGAAAGTTTTTCGATAAGGAGTTTGGTGCAATGATATTATGCAGCACCTGAAAATAGTCCCAAGCTAGGTAACTAGATAAGAATAATATCATTGTGCCTGCTGCAGATGTGGTACAGCAACATAGTTCCTTGATTATTACGCCAGAATGAGAATATAGTTCCTAGGCATATCGACCTAGAAAAATAGCAACTTTTTATTTTCCATTGGTCTTAGTACACGATGTAACTATAGAAGAGTCAAGCTTTAAATAGCATAACTCTTCTTTTTTTTTTTTTTTTTTTTTGATTGAGATGCTAATGGTCTAATCCGATTCAATGATTTATGCCAAGCTAAGCTAAAAGTCTTCTTCGGCTGAATGGATCTCTAGGAGAGTTGTAAAATGAATTTCCAAATAAGTGGTATGTTCCTTTAATAATATAATGTACTTTCAATCTATGGGAAACAGTTGCATTTTAAAGGATTGTATGTGTATTGACAGACCAACAGATTGTATGTGTGTGGCAGTGGATTAGCCACAGGTGACCAGGTGAGGTGAGAGTTTTGGCTTTGGCCTCGAGGGTTGGGATAATCAGTGCTCTGATTCACAAGGTTAGCAGTTTGCTGTATGTATTGATTGTTTTGCTACAGTGCCAGCTTTTGAGGTAATGGATGCCTGGAAAATCGAAGCTTTTGAAAGCTCCAGGTTTTGGAGTGTCACAGTGGCCTGCACTGGCCAGTGGTCTGACTGGACCATTCGGTTTCCTGACTTTTTTTTTTTTTTTTTGCAGTGTCATCCTTCGGGAGCTTAAGGAAGAAGTGTATGCCTAAAGACTTAACAGGATGTTTGGCTGTTTGAGCTCATAGAGAGTTTTCCTTTGCGACTAGTTCAGAAATTTCCCCCAAAAAGTTTCAGACTCTTTTGAATTAAAAAGAAATAGGACTATAAGCAGTATCTAACAGACATGAAGATACTGAGACTGCCAAAAAGACATATAAATTAGGGCACAATGTATTGTTTCGGAATCAATATTTTAACGTGTGCATAGATATGTTGCAGGATATGCAATGTTGAGTAGTGATTATAGTTGACCAGTAGTCGCAGTTCAGAACATATGAGATTTGTGGAGTCACTGCAGAGTTTAATCAGAATAGAGTCAATATTTATCATCTTTTTAAGGCCTGTGTTTCAAGCATTCAGGCTTTAATAAGCATTGTAGCTTTAATAAAGATACATTTCATTGAACTATTTATACAGTGACGACTATATAGTGTTATTTTACATTTGATTGTTGATTTACATTTAAATCTTTGTACCTAAATACTGTTAGATTACCCAGAAAACCAAAGCACTGTTTAACTTTTTTCTTTGCTATGCTTGTAATTCATTTATTATATTGTATGCATGATTCACTCCCCTATAAAGAATCATCCCAATCAATCTAAATTAATACATTTTGTTCTATATAGAGCTATTATATTTGTATTATGCTTGTATTCCTATCGCAATAGACCAATATGTTGAGGGGAATATATTAACTGTATATATATATCACTGTCAGATTTCTCCAATATTGTGTAGATCTAATATCAATGCATAAAGAAGCACAGACATACAAACACATGGGTAGTTGCCTAGAGAGTATGGTTGTAGAAATATTTAAACCAAAAAACCTAAAGGGGATATTTTCTTCTCTGAGGACTGGGCCTTGTGTCCAGCCCCTATAACTGACTTCATACATAGAGCTATGGTGTTTTTGAAGAACTTGGTATATTCTTACACCCCTAGCATATAGATATACTGACTGACAGGCAGACACACTATGCTATCATGATTTAGCACAATACTAGCATGTTTTAACGGGAGATAGATAGATAGATAGATAGATAGATAGATAGATAGATAGATAGATAGATAGATAGATAGA
>CAIGQV010007757.1:4473007-4484937 GCA_903798115.1 Danio jaintianensis | reverse complement strand
TCAAAAATACACAAATACAACTCGTAAATTCAAAACACGATTCAGAAATACACAAATCCAATTCATTTGGTGAAAATATTTACGATTTTTACTTGTAAATTCACGAGGTGTATGTTGTATGTATGAATTGTGGTTTGTAAATTTTTTGTTTTTGAGACTGATCTGGCTCCATATTAAGCAAATCTTAAGTTGTTTTAATCATTTTCTTTTTGTAGCTGCGGCTTAAAGTCTTATCACTATTCAAATATATGTCAAATTCAACCACATGTTGTCAGATCCATATCCGGTCTCTGACATTTTCCGACAGTTTCCTTTTATGCGAGTAAAGTTCAACCTGCAAAAGGACAGCCCAAAAGTTTTATGCATACGGTGACCTTTACGGAACTACGGTTAAACTACGAAGAAGCCCTCATCCAGATCACCAAAGATAAAGACCTGTAGGCGGAATGTTCTGGAAAAATCACATGTACGACTGAACAGGGGCTTTGTTTAGATGTCAGTGCTTTGAGGACATTAGGGTTTATGTATATATAACCTGGCAGATACTATTTGAGGTAATACGACTATAATATAGTTCTGTGAGATTGGTTAAAACAAAAACAAAGTGCTACATCTTTTGACATGAATGTTACCCAATCCTTATTTTTTACATAAAACCTTTTCTACATGTTTGTTTATACAGCAAATGTGTGTGCATTTGTGTGTTGCATCATGCTCCAACATGTATTTTTGGTCCCACTTCATATTAAGTGGCCTTAACTAATATGTACTTACACTGAAATTAATAATAAATAACAATATACTTATTGTGTAAATACATGTTTTTACATTGTACTTTGGCTTGATTTAATACATGCATGTAATTACATCTGTAATTAATTTCTGTTATTACATTCATAATTACACTGTTGGTTCATCCCTAACAACTTAATCCACATTTAAACCTACCCAGACCACCAAGCCTGCCCCTAACCCTACCGTATGCTACCTCAATAGAACCAGAAGTGTTCTGCAATACATTATGAACACATTAAGTACATTGTATTTATATTTTGATGTAAGTACATAGTAGTTAAGGCCACTTAATATAAAACGGGACCGTATTTTTTAGCAAAACCATTTATAAGTAAATTGGAATGTCAGTTTTGCAAAAATTGTCACATCATACAGCAACATGCATATTTTATTTTGTAAAACTGGTGTTGCATAAGCTGGCAAATCATGAATCAACATTCATAAATTGCATAAATTGGTGATTGATGCAGTGACATGCTTATTTTGTTGAGTACATTGCTAAATAATGCAGCAAAAAATAACAATAGATTTACATGGCTCAACATAATTGAGTACACTGTGTTTTGAAATTGATTATTTTTAACCATTTCTCAGTGAATATAGGTCATATATTTTGGTGCATTTGAACAAAACAGATTTATCAAACCGATATATTTATTAAAATAATATTTTAGTCACCGAAGATCTTTAGAAATAGAAAGATTATACATTTAAATTAATGTGAAATATTGGGAAAATTGGGATTACAAACTACAAAATTTCAACAAAGTTTTATTTAAAAAAAAAATGGTTTCTCTTGAATTTTGCTTTTTAATATTTTAAAAAAATATTTTACCCTAACATATAAATTTGGGTGTACTAATTTTGGACCGTTATTACAAGTTATTTTGTTAGATGAGCTCCAGATTTGGCTTCAGTACTGACTAATCTAATGTACAGTATATGCACAAATATAATATTGTAAAGCTTCCTATAGAAATTATTTATTTAAATGAGATATTTGTGAGGGGTGTACTCATATATGTTGAGTACTGTATATAGGGGTGTAACGGTACGTGTATTTTATTATTATTATTATTATTATTATTATAACCTTTATTTTACCAGGAAAGAAACATTGAGATTAAAAATCTCTTTTACAAGAGCGTCCTGGCCAAGATTAGGCAGTACACATCACATGGGTCTAACAGACAACAAACAATTGACAGTTAACATGAATCACACATTGACAAACAAACTATTCAAAACTTCTACAAGTCTGTGTTTCAATTTCTAAATAATTTATACTCTTTTTAAAAGCGTTTAGTGAAATCAATTCTTTAAACTGCAACTTTGTCTGTAGATTATTCCATGCAAAAGCTGCTGCATATTTAAAAGCCTTTTTTCCCATCTCAGTCCGCACTTTAGGAACAGACAGTAAATAAATATCCGGTGACCGAAGGCCATAGCTAAGGACAGGTTTTTTACAAATGTAATTCTGTAGATATGATGGGAGTAAACCCAGTATAGATTTGTAAGCAAAGATGTGCCAATGCTTGAGCCTACGAATGGACAAAGCAGACAACCTACCCTAGTGTACAACACACCATGATGAGTAAAGGATTTAAAATGAGTTATAAATCTTAGTGCACCATGGTAAACAGTATCCAATGCATGTAGACTCTGAGACGAAGCATGCATATAGATAACATCCTCGTAGTCCAATATCGACATAAATGTTGCATCAACCAGCTTATTTTTAGCATCAAAAGAAAGGCAGTTCTTAATTCTAAAATAGAAGCCTAAAATCACTTTTAATTTTTTCAACAATTGCTGAATGTGAGAACTAAAAGAAAGTCAATTAAAATTCCAAGATATTTGTACTGGGACACAATTCAATCTCTGCGCCATGAGTAGTAGTAATAGAACCTAGCTTTTGCTTAGTTTGTTTTGAATTTAAAAATAACTGTCCCGAACCATCATGGTACGAGGCTCACGGTTTGGTTCAGTCAGTCCAGATGTGCAGTAACTGTTAGACAGAAAAGACTACAGAAGTGCAACAACTAAAGAGCCATTGACAAAGAACGCGGAGTGGTTCTATCATGTTGCCGTTGTCATGCCAACTTTTTTACTATAAACAGCTCATAACACTAGTCCCACCTCCGAGTTCTTCTGATTGGTCCACTGCTCTGGAACTAACAGTATGACAAATGAGCGCTGCTGTGGGTGAAAGTTGAAATCGTTTTATCTTCACATGGTGCCTTAAAAATACGGTGCTGCAAAAGATGCGAATGTACAACCATCACGCATATCCGTCAAACAATAGAAATTTAGGATACTGTCTAAACGTGTGTGCATGTACAGTAAGTAAGTATGTGAGTAAGTGAGTGCCTTCTCTGCGCACACACACACACACACACACATAATATTGAACAGTTATTGTGCGCTGCACCTGCTGTTATGGATGGACACAGTGCTAGTATGTTCATCAAAAGAGTTTTCAGTTTTGAAGCTTACTGAATCTCAAACGTAATACGCAATTATTGTTTATATGTTGTTTTAGGAGAGCGCTGAGCTTAATCTATGAAAGTATAAAATACAAGTTTTCTAATTATAAAGTTGTATTTTTCATTAGTGTGTTTATTTAGTACTTTTGTATCACAAGAAGCTCTTCAGTTCTGTAGCTGATTGTGACAAAACACTTCTGCCTGTTCAGATAAGCAGAAAAAAGCAAGCACTGGTGATGTGTTGCTTATTGCTGTTTTACCGTATACCCATGAACCGTGTCCCCAAAACCGAGGTACGTACAGTACCGAACTGTGACCCCATTGTACTGTTACACCCCTTAATATATAGGCATATATTATAAGTCAGAATTTGCAATTTATTTCAATATTTACTCTATATACACATCTATTTTACTGAAAGAAAATACGCTGTAGATGTGAACATAAGCTGGCAGTTTCAACTTGGTACAGTTCAGGATATACTGCATATAACCTACACATAATAAATGCATTATCGAATTACTATGTTGTTCTCCCCGTGTTGGTGTGGGTTTCCTTTGGGACAGTCCAAAGACATGTGCTATAGGTGAATTGAATAAACTAAATTGGCCGTAGTGTATGAATACGTGTGTAAATGTGAGAGTGTATGAGTGTTTCCCAGTACTGGGTTGCAGCTGGAAGGGCATCCGCTGCGTAAAACATATGCCGGAATAGTTGACGGTTCATTCCGCTGTGGCAACCCCTGATAAATAAAGCAGGGCTCGAAATTGCGACCGTTTTGGTCACATATGTGCCCGAAATTTTATCTATGCGACCTCAAAATATATTTGGGAGCATTTGTGCGAGTGCATAAAATTGTTGCCGTGCGACAACTTTTCATTGCAAAATGTTCACCGTTTGCGTGTATTTAGGAGAAATTCACGCAGAATGCATCTTTGCACCAAAAAAAGGCAAACGCAGCGCTCAGGAATAGTTTAAAACAGTTGTCATGTCAACTTGCTGCAGTAAACAAATCCCGCCCCGCCTTCAAGCTCTTCTTATTGGCCCACTGCTCTAGAACAGAACGCAAATGGATTGGTTAATATCAGCTGTCAATCACTCAGTTCAGACGACAGGGAGCTACAGCCGCGAAAATGTAAAGGTCTGGATACGAGAGAATGAAAATAACACTGATAGATTTTGTTTGAGAAACCACCTAAAGTTACAAATAATGGCACATCTTATTAGTGTTCTTGTGGTGAATGTTAATCCACCATTTACACTTTTTGAAGAGTGGATAAAAGACTTCCAGTGGGTTAAAGTTCGCTATGAAAAAGACTAAGGCCATTCACCATAAAGCCGGTGAGACAGAGTTTGCAGGTTGCCAATTGCCACATCTACACATTTTAAGCACGAGAAGTTTTAACATTATTTAATCCTTCATTTAATCATCACGATGCTGTCAGTCGTGCGACTGGCACCGCGTTCACCATCGCAAAAGAGCTTGCATTTACTGAGATTAAACTAATATTGCAGCTCATGAAAAGACCGGTACTGCTATTAAGATGATGTATGCAAATAATAAGTCATATGCCAATATCATCTGTGCAATATCAGACACCATCCGTGAGAACAGCACATCGTTATTATTATCGTTAACTCAGTATTGTTCATCCCATTCATGCAGTGCGTGCAGGGCAGGTGGGCGCATGCATATTTTTGTTTGTTTGTTAGTTTTGTTTATTAGTGTTGATTTCAAATGCGATAAATCTGTTAACATAAAAGTTGTAGTAACGGTACTCATTAGTGGGTGCGACTTAAATTTTTGAAGTTAGGAGCACCAGTGCTACCAAGCAAAAAGGTTCATTTTGAGCCCTGTAAAGGGACTAAGCCAAAGGAAAATGAATGAATGAATTACTCTGTTGAACTCACTATGAACTTATCTGAAAACATGCAGACATTGTTGCGTATAGCTCACTTTGGCTGTCCATTAGGCGCAGGTGTGCCGCTCCACATGCCAGTTGACACTTTACTCGAGGTGAGAATCTATAGGGCCATCTTTGTGTTCACCGTGTGTGTGTTTGCGCCATATGGCAAGACCTCAAAGCGCCCGCCGGAGGTGCCCGTGATGCCCACTGTATGCACAGTCCCGAGCAGTGCAAGTCACGGCCAATCCTTGCTAATCTTCTGTAGAGGTGACACTGGGCTGGCACCTGCTTCTCAATTCATGTGCCAAGCCTGCGCTGTGAGAAACCACAGGGTTGTACTCACAGTGTGAATAAGGTGGGCAATTCGTGCCATTACCTGGAGCTGCGAGGAAAAGCTCGCCACCCAAACTGTTTGGAATTCCTGCTCTGGCTGAACAAGTATCAGATTTTTGTAGTCAGTGTGAAACTGAATTTCTGCATGTTTGGCAACATAAAATGGCATTCTGTGTAAATGAGATGTGTAAATGAAAATTCTGTTGTTAATTACTTACCTCTTTCCAAACCCCTGAGACATGTGTTCATCTTCAGAATACAAATGAAGATATTTTAGGTGAAATCTGAGAGCTCCCTTATCCTCCATAGACAGCAGGGTTCTCGACTTGTTCAACGTTCAGAACAATACCAAAAAACATCCTCAAAACAGACCATATGCCTTCAGATGTTCAGTCGGGAATATTATCAAGCTATGAGAATACATGTGTGTGCGCATAAAACAAAAACAAAGACAGTATTCAACAGTTTCTTTTCCTCAGTGTCAGTATATTGGGCATGTTCATGTGTTGCACTTGAATTGCACTGCTGACGTATTACCTCAGATACACCTGTGCTTGTTTCAAACAGAGGAATATGTCCATGCACAGAGCTCATGAATGAGTGCAATATGCTGACACTGAGGAGATCTATTTTTGTTTTACGTGCGAATAAAAGTCTTCTTGATGTGATTAGGTGGATTTATTTATTTTTACAAGTCCAAAGCTTGAGGAAACATCTATACTTAATGTACACAAGTTTCATTCAATATAAATATGGATCTCTTCATTTCATTTTATGCATGGATTATAGTAAGTTAGTAAGGTGTTTGAAAAACTCACCGGCGCACGTACTGCTCATGATGTGTGAAATATTGGTGGAAAACCCTAACAGTTTTTTGGGGTTTCACTGATGCTGTGTTCACACCAGACGCACCACGCACGGATAAATCGCACTATTCGCATGTAAATAGACGCATGAACATTTTGAGTTTACTCGCTTCATTGTCGCATCAAATTTGCTTCATTTGCGCATCACATTCTCTTCACAATAGACGCGGATCCGCGTTATGGGCGGGGCTTCTGTCTGCCCGGTGACTCTAGCTTCGTTGCTAAATGGCTAACATGGATTTTATTGAGATAGTAGCTGTTTATGTGCTTTAGGAAGGCTGAAAAACATCGTAGATTTGTTCGGTGCCATGTCTGAGTCCACTAGATCCTTTTAGAGGTGCTTCCAGCTCTGTGAGTTCATCAACTCCTTCAGAAACTATTTGGATGATGGAAGCTTTCAGCGGTGCTTTAGACTAAGCCGAGCCCAGTTTGATGAGATGTTGTCTGGTGTCGGCAAGAGGATTTCCCCTCGGGACACCAACAGACACTACGTCATAATCACTCCCCTACAAGAGCAAGCTCCTGATTGGTTAATGCGGCGCGAATGTCCGCTGAAGTTTAGAAGCCGCAGGATGTCTATTCGCGTCTTTGCATTGACTTAACATGTAAATCACTCGCACCTGACACTTCATGTGCGTCTGGTTTG
Source organism: Danio jaintianensis (assembly GCA_903798115.1). NCBI lineage: Eukaryota > Metazoa > Chordata > Actinopteri > Cypriniformes > Danionidae > Danio > Danio jaintianensis. Next base: position 4,477,904 of record CAIGQV010007757.1, on the reverse strand, counting down.
AACGCAGCGTAAGGCATTTATGAGTAAAACATACTGTCATAATAACATTTTAGATGGTATATACGTAGATTATCTCTGTATAATCCAAGTTAAATACGAGAGCAGCAGCTTTGTTTAATGCTGTAACAATGGAAACACTGTTACGCCGGCAGCTCAATACCGCCACCTGCTGGAAGAAAATGAATTTGCAATTTCAACCAGTTTTTGGATTGTGTAGTTGTTTTCAGATTGTTGGTTTTTCACTTCATATTTTGAAATTATAATCAATACCATAATGATAATATAATAAAAATAATAATAAGCTACCCGAGATAATGTATCTTGCTGCTTTGTGTGGATCATGTGGATCAAGTCACTGCAGATTAAGCCTGTGATAAAAGCAGATCATTTTTATTGGCTCACATTCTCATTTCCTTCTGGTTTCTAGTAAAAAGAAAAAGAAAAAATCTGTATCAAATCAGCCAATTTGCTAGTAAAAAAAAAAAAAAAAGCACAATTGGCCATGGAAAATTGTGATTGGTGCATTATGTGTAAAACTTTTCACATAAACTAAAAGAGTCTAAATTATGATCCATAAATCAGATGATACACTGCCTCCTCTAAACAGGTATTTGAGCTGTGCTACTCAAAACATTACATTTGCTGTTCAAACTACTTATTTAAAATGAACTGAAACAACGCAATTATTGAGGTTTTTTGACAGCTTAATAGTTTTACATTCAAACCACTTAAATTTGTAAAAAATAATACATTAACTTAATTCTTTCATGTTGTCCCAACACAAATCGATTGTGTGGAACCCAGCAGTGCGTTTTTGTTGGGGTTTGTTTTTTTCATGGTGCAGCAGCATCAGGCCGCAGGTGATTGTTTGTGTTTGTCTTTGCTCTGCCTTCACTATTTTAAATCTTTCGCCTCTCTCCCTCGATCAATTATTTTCATCAGAAATTTTTCCGCCCACTCCTGTCTGCCTACACATTGACACCAGAGCTGCAGGGCAGCATCGGGAATCTGTTTGCCACTGCTTTCTGCTGATGGAACGCAGAGCAGAGAGAAAGAGAAGCGAGGGTTCACACTTGAGGAGAGGTCAAATCATTCAATCACGGGCAGATTTGTTTGCCATTATTTATGGATCTGCTCATCAGAAAGAAATTCCGAAGTCAGATGGAATTGACTGGCTCGTTTAGAAAAATTACACTGGCTTGCTGTAATTGTGATAAATTGATCAATTACAGATCAAATGTCATTCTTGTTTCTGTAATAGCTATCAAATATACAGTATGCTGCCTTTACTCAATTTACTACCCTTATAGTCATTTCACTTTAGCAATGAAAAGGTTACTGTGTGTATTGTAATTATAATTTTTAGTTCATGCAATTGAAATGATAAAAAAAAGCTTAATTAAAGGAAAACAAAATGTCAGATAGACACTAGTTAATTATTTTTGGTTTACATACAAAATAACCTAAATTCTATCCTAAATGTTTAACAGAGCAAGGAATTTTTTACAGTATTTCCTATAATATTTTTTCTTCTGGAGAAAGTCTTATTAGTTTTATTTCGGCTAGAAGAAAAGCAGTTTTATTTTTTTAAGGTCAATATTATTAGCCCCCTTAAGCCCCCTTTTTTTTGATTGTCTACAGAACAAACCATCATTATACAATAACTTGCCTAATTACCCTATCCTGCCTAGTTAACATAATTAGCATAGTTAAGCCTTTAAATTGCCCTTTAAGCTGAATAGTAGTGTCATGAAAAATATCTAGTAAAGTATTATGTACTATCATGATTGCAAAGATAAAAGAAATCAGTTATTAGAAATTACTTATTAAAACTATTATGATTAGAAATGTGTTGAAAAAATCTTCTCTCCGTTAAACAGAAATTGGGGAAAAAATATACAGGGGGGCTAATAATTCTGACTTCAACTGTATATATATATATATATACTATTTAAAATATATAATATTTCATAATATATATTATTCTAATATTATTTTATAATATATTTTATATTTTAAATATTTTAATAATATAAATAAATAATTTAATTAAATAAAATAAATAGGGTAAATAAATAAGTACATTCAATAATTTAATATATAATTAATATTAGTATGTATTAATATATATTAATAAATATATATTAATACATAATATTTCATAATGTATATAATTCGAAATATATAATATTTTAGGATAATATATTAATATTTTAGTTTTTTTTTTAAATGGTGGTTATTGACTAAAATTAAATGCAAAAAGCCTTATTCATCACTCTTTATTTGTCCATTCTTATGAATAAAAATCATTTTGGCATTTAAACCATTTCAGCATTTTTAGCATAAAAAATTGTTTCTGTCACACAAAGCGTTTATTCGTGTCCCTGAATTTGTATGTAGAATATTATTAATAATTCACTGTCTATGCATTTATAATGAGTGATGCATTCATTTATGTTCTTTTGTTGTAAAAAAAAATAAAACATATCATAAAAACAACAAAATAACAACCCTTTTCTGTGTCTTTCGATATAGGGCTATCTTTAGATACACTGTAAAAAAATTCAGGGTTGCACCCAATTCATTCATGTTGTCCCACCACAAATCCATTAAGTTAATGTTACACATTTTAGTAGATTAAACATTTAACAATTAAGTTTCCCCCTAAAATTGTGCTGTTTCAGCTCATTTTAAATAAGCAGTTAGAACAAGCAGCAAAAATCATTTTTTTTGTGTATGTTTAAGTGAACCAGGACTGATTGTATTATTTACGATCTTTATGAACTTTTTGTCAAAATGTAGCTTTTATCCAAAGTGATATACAGTTTTATTCGCCCTCCTGTGAATTTGTTATTCTTTTTCAAATATTTCCCGAATGATGTTTAACAGAGCAAGGAATTTTTCACAGTATTTCCTATAATATTTTTTCTTGTGGACAAAGTCTTATTAACATATAATAAGTTAACATATTATAGTTAACATAATTAACCTAGTTAAGCCTTTAAATGTCACTTTAAGCTGAATACTAGTATCTTGAAAAATATCTAGTCAAATATTATGTGCTGTCATCATGGCAAAGATAAAAGAAATCAGTTATTAGAAATGAGTTATTAAAACTATTATGTTTAGAAATGTGTTGAAAAAATCTTCTTTCCACTAAACAGATATTGAGGGGAAAAGAATACGGGGGACGTGGGGTAATAACTGAGGAGGGCTAATAATTCTCACTTCAATAGTACATTGTGTTCCATAATGCACTATTTATTCATTATTTTTTCATTTGAACCTATGACCTTTCTATCTAATTGGCCTAATCTCTATGGTTAATTCGGTTTGAACGCTGCCCGACCGCACATCATGCAATGAAAAATAAAACACAACACATTTAACCGCCTCAGAGACAAGAAAAACAAACAGCCTGTAAGATTAGCACAGACGAAACACAATGAGCCGAACAATATGACTGACATGTGGGTGAAGATTTCTGAATGCCCGTGCAGCTGCTGCTTCACTGAAAGTACTGACAAAAAACACTTGCGATATAATGGAAGCTTCCCCAGAGCATTTTGTCCAAGACATAATCCTTTTTTTTGTTGTTGTTGATAAATTACAGTTTTTGACGCTCATGCTGCAATTATGTCCATTTTTTTCTCTATTGTGCAAACTTTGTGACAATAGATGGAGTGTGGGATGTGTTTAGAAATGATTTGTTCTCTTTTGGAGTGATTAAATTGCTTGGAAACACTTCAGAGGCGAGTATTTTATGAACTCCACTGAAATAATGGCAGTTTAAAGGGAAGTGAAGGCACATACACCCCCACACACACTCTTCTATATTTGTATATACAGTACCCTTTTTAAAGGTTTGGGGTCTGTAAGATTTTTTTTCATGTTTTAGAAAGACCCCTCTTTTACTCTGAATGCACATTTGGGGTTAAAGAGACATTTCTTGTTATTATCAATGTTTAAATTATTATTATTTTTGGTGATGGGGTGGGGAGGATGTGAGATATTAAGTTAAAATTGCAAGACGTATACTCGGGTATACTCACGGTGGCTCAGTGGTTAGTACTGTTGCCTCACAGCAAGAAGGTCGCTGGTTCGAGTCCTGTCTGGGCCAGTTGGCATATCTGTGTGGAGTTTGCATGTTCTTCCCGTGTTGGCATGGGTTTTCTCCAGGTGCTCCGCTTTGCCCCACAGTCAAAAGACATGTGCTATAGGTGAATTGGATGAACTGAAGTGGCCATAGTGTATGAGTGTGTGTGTGAATGTGAGATTGTATGGGTGTTCCCAGTACTGGGTTGCAGCTGGAAGGCATCTGCTGTGTAAAACATATGCTGGAATAGTTGGTGGTTCATTCCACTGTGGCGACCCCTCATAAATATGGGACTAAGCCAAAAGAAAATGAATGAATGAATACTCATAATGGTGACACGGTGGCTCAGTGGTTAGCACTGCCGCCTCACAGCAAGAAGGTCGCTGGTTCGAGTCTTGGCTGGGTCAGTTGGCATTTCTGTGTGGAGTTTGCATGTTGGAATTACAAAATGTAAACTTTAAATTCTAAAATGTAAATTCAGAACTGCACAATGCAAACTTGGGATTGCGAGATTTAAACTCAAAATATGATGTATAAAATGGTAATTGCAACATGTAAAAATTTATGTTTCAGAATTCCTAGTTTACATTTTGGAATTCTGAAATATGTAATCTTGTAATTCCAATTCTACATCTCACAATTCTGAGTTTACATTTTGGAATTCCAAGATTACATATTTCAGAATTCCAAAATGTAAACTAGGAATTGTGAGATGTAGAATTGGAATTACAAGATGTAAAATTGTACATTTCAAAATTCCTAGTTTAAATCTTGGAATTTCTGAAATGTAATCTTGTAGTT